>CM064525.1:44514734-44975167 GCA_032716605.1 Paralithodes platypus | reverse complement strand
AGCTAAAATCACCCTAAAAACTAGGCTAGTTACGATTAAATTGACAAAATAATATTCTCTCTAAAAATATTTTCAGAGATTGTACACTAAAGTGAATTGGTGGAGACAATGGTGGAGACACGAAACTGGATTTAGAGCCTCTATAACTAGGCTATCTACATGAGATGTAGACATATAACTGAGCTAAAATCACCCTAAAAACTAGGCTAGTTACGATTAAATTGACAAAATAATATTCTCTCTAAAAATATTTTCAGAGATTGTACACTAAAGTGAATTGGTCTTGTATGGTGGAGATACGAAACTGGATTTAGAGCCTCTATAACTAGGCTATCTACATGAGATGTAGAAATATAACTGAGCTAAAATGTCCCTAAAAACTAGGCTAGTTACGATTAAATTGACAAAATAATATTCTCTCTAAAAATATTTTCAGAGATTGTACACTAAAGTGAATTGGTCTTGTATGGTGGAGACACGAAACTGGATTTAGAGCCTCTATAACTAGGCTATCTACATGAGATGTAGACATATAACTGAGCTAAAATGTCCCTAAAAACTAGGCTAGTTACGATTAAATTGACAAAATAATATTCTCTCTAAAATATTTTCAGAGATTGTACACTAAAGTGAATTGGTCTTGTATGGTGGAGACACGAAACTGGATTTAGAGCCTCTATAACTAGGCTATCTACATGAGATGTAGACATATAACTGAGCTAAAATCACCCTAAAAACTAGGCTAGTTACGATTAAATTGACAAAATAATATTCTCTCTAAAAATATTTTCAGAGATTGTACACTAAAGTGAATTGGTGGAGACAATGGTGGAGACACGAAACTGGATTTAGAGCCTCTATAACTAGGCTATCTACATGAGATGTAGACATATAACTGAGCTAAAATCACCCTAAAAACTAGGCTAGTTACGATTAAATTGACAAAATAATATTCTCTCTAAAAATATTTTCAGAGATTGTACACTAAAGTGAATTGGTCTTGTATGGTGGAGATACGAAACTGGATTTAGAGCCTCTATAACTAGGCTATCTACATGAGATGTAGACATATAACTGAGCTAAAATGTCCCTAAAAACTAGGCTAGTTACGATTAAATTGACAAAATAATATTATCTCTAAAAATATTTTCAGAGATTGTACACTAAGTGAATTGGTCTTGTATGGTGGAGACACGAAACTGGATTTAGAGCCTCTATAACTAGGCTATCTACATGAGATGTAGACATATAACTGAGCTAAAATGTCCCTAAAACTAGGCTAGTTACGATTAAATTGACAAAATAATATTATCTCTAAAAATATTTTCAGAGATTGTACACTAAAGTGAATTGGTCTTGTATGGTGGAGACACGAAACTGGATTTAGAGCCTCTATAACTAGGCTATCTACACGAGACGTAGACAAATAATAGAGCTAAAATCACCCTAAAAACTAGGCTAGTTACGATTAAATTGACAAAATAATATTCTCTCTAAAAATATTTTCAGAGATTGTACACTAAAGTGAATTGGTCTTGTATGGTGGAGACCCGAAACTGGATTTAGAGCCTCTATAACTAGGCTATCTACATGAGATGTAGACATATAACTGAGCTAAAATGTCCCTAAAAACTAGGCTAGTCACGATTCAATTGACAAAATAATATTATCTCTAAAAATATTTTCAGAGATTGTACACTAAAGTGAATTGGTCTTGTATGGTGGAGACACGAAACTGGATTTAGAGCCTCTACAACTAGGCTATCTACATGAGATGTAGACATATAACTGAGCTAAAATGTCCCTAAAAACTAGGCTAGTTACGATTCAATTGACAAAATAATATTCTCTCTAAAAATATTTTCAGAGATTGTACACTAAAGTGAATTGGTCTTGTATGGTGGAGACACGAAACTGGATTTAGAGCCTCTATAACTAGGCTATCTACATGAGATGTAGACATATAACTGAGCTAAAATCACCCTAAAAACTAGGCTAGTTCCGATTAAATTGACAAAATAATATTCTCTCTAAAAATATTTTCAGAGATTGTACACTAAAGTGAATTGGTCTTGTATGGTGGAGACACGAAACTGGATTTAGAGCCTCTATAACTAGGCTATCTACATGAGATGTAGACATATAACTGAGCTAAAATCACCCTAAAAACTAGGCTAGTTACGATTAAATTGACAAAATAATATTCTCTCTAAAAATATTTTCAGAGATTGTACACTAAAGTGAATTGGTCTTGTATGGTGGAGACACGAAACTGGATTTAGAGCCTCTATAACTAGGCTATCTACATGAGATGTAGACATATAATAGAGCTAAAATCACCCTAAAAACTAGGCTAGTTACGATTAAATTGACAAAATAATATTCTCTCTAAAAATATTTTCAGAGATTGTACACTAAAGTGAATTGGTCTTGTATGGTGGAGACACGAAACTGGATTTAGAGCCTCTATAACTAGGCTATCTACATGAGATGTAGACATATAACTGAGCTAAAATCACCCTAAAAACTAGGCTAGTTACGATTCAATTGACAAAATAATATTCTCTCTAAAAATATTTTCAGAGATTGTACACTAAAGTGAATTGGTCTTGTATGGTGGAGACACGAAACTGGATTTAGAGCCTCTATAACTAGGCTATCTACATGAGATGTAGACATATAACTGAGCTAAAATGTCCCTAAAAACTAGGCTAGTTACGATTAAATTGACAAAATAATATTATCTCTAAAAATATTTTCAGAGATTGTACACTAAAGTGAATTGGTCTTGTATGGTGGAGACACGAAACTGGATTTAGAGCCTCTATAACTAAGCTATCTACATGAGATGTAGACATATAACTGAGCTAAAATGTCCCTAAAAACTAGGCTAGTTACGATTAAATTGACAAAATAATATTCTCTCTAAAAATATTTTCAGAGATTGTACACTAAAGTGAATTGGTCTTGTATGGTGGAGACACGAAACTGGATTTACAGCCTCTATAACTAGGCTATCTACATGAGATGTAGACATATAACTGAGCTAAAATCACCCTAAAAACTAGGCTAGTTACGATTAAATTGACAAAATAATATTATCTCTAAAAATATTTTCAGAGATTGTACACTAAAGTGAATTGGTCTTGTATGGTGGAGACACGAAACTGGATTTAGAGCCTCTATAACTAGGCTATCTACATGAGATGTAGACATATAACTGAGCTAAAATGTCCCTAAAAACTAGGCTAGTTACGATTAAATTGACAAAATAATATTCTCTCTAAAAATATTTCAGAGATTGTACACTAAAGTGAATTGGTCTTGTATGGTGGAGATACGAAACTGGATTTAGAGCCTCTATAACTAGGCTATCTACATGAGATGTAGAAATATAACTGAGCTAAAATGTCCCTAAAAACTAGGCTAGTTACGATTAAATTGACAAAATAATATTATCTCTAAAAATATTTTCAGAGATTGTACACTAAAGTGAATTGGTCTTGTATGGTGGAGACACGAAACTGGATTTAGAGCCTCTATAACTAGGCTATCTACATGAGATGTAGACATATAACTGAGCTAAAATGTCCCTAAAAACTAGGCTAGTTACGATTAAATTGACAAAATAATATTCTCTCTAAAAATATTTTCAGAGATTGTACACTAAGTGAATTGGTCTTGTATGGTGGAGACACGAAACTGGATTTAGAGCCTCTATAACTAGGCTATCTACATGAGATGTAGACATATAACTGAGCTAAAATGTCCCTAAAAACTAGGCTAGTTACGATTAAATTGACAAAATAATATTATCTCTAAAAATATTTTCAGAGATTGTACACTAAAGTGAATTGGTCTTGTATGGTGGAGACACGAAACTGGATTTAGAGCCTCTATAACTAGGCTATCTACACGAGACGTAGACAAATAATAGAGCTAAAATCACCCTAAAAACTAGGCTAGTTACGATTAAATTGACAAAATAATATTCTCTCTAAAAATATTTTCAGAGATTGTACACTAAAGTGAATTGGTCTTGTATGGTGGAGACACGAAACGGGATTTAGAGCCTCTATAACTAGGCTATCTACATGAGATGTAGACATATAACTGAGCTAAAATGTCCCTAAAAACTAGGCTAGTTACGATTAAATTGACAAAATAATATTATCTCTAAAAATATTTTCAGAGATTGTACACTAAAGTTAATTGGTCTTGTATGGTGGAGACACGAAACTGGATTTAGAGCCTCTATAACTAGGCTATCTACATGAGATGTAGACATATAACTGAGCTAAAATGTCCCTAAAAACTAGGCTAGTTACGATTCAATTGACAAAATAATATTCTCTCTAAAAATATTTTCAGAGATTGTACACTAAAGTGAATTGGTCTTGTATGGTGGAGACACGAAACTGGATTTAGAGCCTCTATAACTAGGCTATCTACATGAGATGTAGACATATAACTGAGCTAAAATCACCCTAAAAACTAGGCTAGTTCCGATTAAATTGACAAAATAATATTCTCTCTAAAAATATTTTCAGAGATTGTACACTAAAGTGAATTGGTCTTGTATGGTGGAGACACGAAACTGGATTTAGAGCCTCTATAACTAGGCTATCTACATGAGATGTAGACATATAACTGAGCTAAAATCACCCTAAAAACTAGGCTAGTTACGATTAAATTGACAAAATAATATTCTCTCTAAAAATATTTTCAGAGATTGTACACTAAAGTGAATTGGTCTTGTATGGTGGAGACACGAAACTGGATTTAGAGCCTCTATAACTAGGCTATCTACATGAGATGTAGACATATAATAGAGCTAAAATCACCCTAAAAACTAGGCTAGTTACGATTAAATTGACAAAATAATATTCTCTCTAAAAATATTTTCAGAGATTGTACACTAAAGTGAATTGGTCTTGTATGGTGGAGACACGAAACTGGATTTAGAGCCTCTATAACTAGGCTATCTACATGAGATGTAGACATATAACTGAGCTAAAATCACCCTAAAAACTAGGCTAGTTACGATTCAATTGACAAAATAATATTCTCTCTAAAAATATTTTCAGAGATTGTACACTAAAGTGAATTGGTCTTGTATGGTGGAGACACGAAACTGGATTTAGAGCCTCTATAACTAGGCTATCTACATGAGATGTAGACATATAACTGAGCTAAAATGTCCCTAAAAACTAGGCTAGTTACGATTAAATTGACAAAATAATATTATCTCTAAAAATATTTTCAGAGATTGTACACTAAAGTGAATTGGTCTTGTATGGTGGAGACACGAAACTGGATTTAGAGCCTCTATAACTAAGCTATCTACATGAGATGTAGACATATAACTGAGCTAAAATGTCCCTAAAAACTAGGCTAGTTACGATTAAATTGACAAAATAATATTCTCTCTAAAAATATTTTCAGAGATTGTACACTAAAGTGAATTGGTCTTGTATGGTGGAGACACGAAACTGGATTTAGAGCCTCTATAACTAGGCTATCTACATGAGATGTAGACATATAATAGAGCTAAAATCACCCTAAAACTAGGCTAGTTACGATTAAATTGACAAAATAATATTATCTCTAAAAATATTTTCAGAGATTGTACACTAAAGTGAATTGGTCTTGTATGGTGGAGACACGAAACTGGATTTACAGCCTCTATAACTAGGCTATCTACATGAGATGTAGACATATAACTGAGCTAAAATCACCCTAAAAACTAGGCTAGTTACGATTAAATTGACAAAATAATATTATCTCTAAAAATATTTTCAGAGATTGTACACTAAAGTTAATTGGTCTTGTATGGTGGAGACACGAAACTGGATTTAGAGCCTCTATAACTAGGCTATCTACATGAGATGTAGACATATAACTGAGCTAAAATCACCCTAAAAACTAGGCTAGTTACGATTCAATTGACAAAATAATATTCTCTCTAAAAATATTTTCAGAGATTGTACACTAAAGTGAATTGGTCTTGTATGGTGGAGACACGAAACTGGATTTAGAGCCTCTATAACTAGGCTATCTACATGAGATGTAGACATATAATAGAGCTAAAATCACCCTAAAAACTAGGCTAGTTACGATTAAATTGACAAAATAATATTATCTCTAAAAATATTTTCAGAGATTGTACACTAAAGTGAATAGGTCTTCTATGGTGGAGACACGAAACTGGATTTAGAGCCTCTATAACTAGGCTATCTACATGAGATATCTACATATCTAATGTGATATCTACATTTATTTCTATCTACAGAAATAAAGAATAGTGTAGGTCTGTATTATATTTCCTATCCTAGCTAGCTTTTTCGTGAAGGTCGTTGGATGTGTCGTCGGGTGTGTCGTTAGATCAGCCGTCATCGAGAAATGATGGAGAGTCGCTTTTCAAAATATTTATCTTTCTCGAAAAAAGATTGTTTGTAATTTTTCGACAATTTTTTTTCTTCACACATGCAAATTTAAACCCTCCCGAAAAAAAAATTCACCTCCAACTCCAGTTGAATAGCAGAATGTATTTTTGGTGAGTCGTCTGGGGTTGTCGGAGCTCTCGAGTCGAAGTATTTCCGATCGCTTATCAACAGTTATCGATTCAATATGCGAAGCATGACCTCGATGAACGATGCAATATGCGAAGCATGACCTCGATGAAGCATGACCTCGGTCAAATAAAAGGTCAATATGCTATGTTCTTTACTTTTCATGCAAGCTTACCACAATTTGGCCATTGGATGTGTCGTTAAAGGTAAATTCCCGACGCCACCTGTTGATAGTCGATGCGCAGGGATATGGTGAAACCCGGTGGGCCAAATCTGTGGAGTGATTAAAATTTTCCTACACCGTCAGCTCAGACGGGATATTAGGGGACATTTTGCCTATATTAGGAAGCAGTCTGAGGTAGCGGTCGAAAACGTTTTTTTTTTTTGCCGAATGATGATCATTCATTATGAAAACCAAATGCGATGATGTTCGATGTATTTCCGATCGCTCCCAAAGCCCACCAACCCACGTTGGACAGCAGGTAAACGATTCACCAAAAATACATTCTGCTATTCGACTTGAGTTGGCGGTGAACTTTTTTTTTCAGGCGGGTCTAAATGTTTGTGTGTGATAAATTTCGTGGAAAAATTACAAACATTTTGTTTTCTCAAAGAGGCTAGAAATATTTCGAAGAGTGACTCTCCATCATTTCTCAACTCCTCAACTCGCTCAACTCCTGCTTTACGACCCAATACGCTGGGCTACAACCGCGAGCCAACAAGCACCAAGCGCAAAATACTATTCAAACTAAAGCAGAAGGCTACCCGTGTGTCAATCTACCCAGGATCATACACCCTTGAAAGACAATCTGCAACCACGTTGTCACAACCGGCAATATGGCGTATGTCCAGGCTATACTCCCGTAACATTAACGACCACCTGGTCAGCCTCATATTCCGATTGTGAAACTGGTCCAAGAACTTGAGAGGGTGATGATCTGTGTAAACTACAACGACCGGACCATAGGCTGGAACATAGACCTCGAAATGCCTCAGTGCAAGCACAACTGCCAGCAGCTCCCTCTCGACAACAGAGCAGCTCCCTCTCGACAACAGAGCAGCTCCCCTGGGCTGAATTGAACTTCTCCGAGCAGAAACTAACAGGATGCTCCAGCCCATCATCGTCCTTTTTCACAAGGACGGCACCAGCCCCCACACCACTAGCATCCGTTGCTAGTTGGAAAGGTAGGGTAAAGTCAGGGGCCCTGAGGATCGGGTGAGTGCACAACGGGTGTTTTACTACTCGAAGCGCCTTCTCACACTCAGGCGCCCATTTGACTTTCTTATCCTTCCAGTTATCCTCCACCTGAGCTTGACTGATCCCTTTCTCTTTCTCCACCTTGACTGCTAAACGTCATCACAGGCACAGTGAGAGGCTCAGGGGGGTGCCTCACATACTCCTTCATGAGATTAACGTGACATAACTGATTGCACATACGTCTGTCTGGAGCGGCCACCAAGCAATCCAGGTCCGATAGCCTGTCAACCACCCTATAAGGACCAGTGTACTTCGCGGATAAGGGATGACCTACAAGGGGCAGTAGAATCAAGACCTCCTGACCCACGTGAAACTCCCTGAGTTTAACCTTGAGGTCGTACCTGTCCTTCATGAGGGCCTGAGAGCTAGTCAAATTACGTCCGGCCAACTCCAGACTGCGCAACATCCGTTCCCGACTGTCGAGGACATACTTGAGCATAGAACAAGGTTTTCTGTGCCCTCCCATATTTCTTCAACCTCTTACACGGTGTCCAAAGACGAGCTCATTAGGGCTGAATCCCAAACTTTCCCCAGGTACCTCCCGTGCAGCAAACAAAACTATAGGTTTGACTCCTGTAAGGAGATAAAGAAAACCTAATATTTAGTAGTGGCCCCGTAATCATTGACGAACATGCCTATTACATAAGGCATCCTCTTCAAACACTAATCCGCCGTAGTTTGAATCTACTGCGCAGAGCATTTAAAATTTGAGGAGCCTTCAATCATGAGCGCACGCGACCTCACTCATGGCTTCAGTCATTATGAATTGGGTTCTCACTACGAATAAACTTCGTAAAAAATAAAAAAACATAAACAAATAAGAATAACTATCCAATAAGCTTTCCATCATATCGTGGATTGTGTGGATCTTTGACCAGACGCTGATTCAGGCGTTATTCTTCCTTCACTGACATATCAAGTAAACCAAAATCCTTAATACATCAACGAATGGGAAGGGGATGGTCGGGAGGGCCCCAGTCGTCAATGATTACCTATAATTTATTAGTGGCCCCTCCATCATTGACGAACATGCCTGATTTCTAAGACTGGAGGGGGACATTCGTAATCATATCATAACTCTAGAAAAGCAGATAATCAAACAACCACATTGTATTCTTACTTTTGTAAAAAAGAGATATTCGGGTGCATAAACTTTATACAGCCTAAATCTTCAAAAAGGGGGACAAGCTTGTACCCCTTTTTGAAGATTTAGGCTTCAAAGAAGCCTGCTTGAAAAAGGGTTAACTCTGAGACTCTGTGCACATATCTGCTTGTTAAGAAGGCACCCCACTTAAATTAAGTGGTGAAAACGAAAAACTTATAAGTTTACATGTGCACGTATAAACCCCATTAACTAGTGGATATATTCCTAAAAATATAACCAAACATAAATGAATTCTTGTACATTCGTAGAAGTACTGAACTCGTGTACTTATGCAGAAGTAATTACTTCAAAAGTAAAAGTCGTAGTTGCAACTACCGAGATTTCTCAAAAATCTATTGCTTCACAGCCAAAGCTACTTACAACAAGAATTGTTGGCCTTTAGCACAATTTCCTGCAATGAATACTACAGAGAAATTTTATAATACAATGCCTACAACCAGTATCACAGCTCGTATGTTCCGAACACATACTCCGGAGGGGTCTAGGGTGTCCTATGTCACACTGACTGCACCCTCCCCCCCCTTTTTCTTGAAATTAAACAAAACGTGACTAAAAGGGCCACCTAGACCCTCTGCCGTAAAGCTATACATGGCAAGGAAGGTTTGTCCAGAGCTACTGAAAGGTATCGAGGCAAAAACTCCTGATTTAGAGGCCCACAACTGTGTGGACGTAATAACTTCCACCGAAATATTATTATATGTAGGTAGTAGGGGTAGGCAGCCCTGCCCAGGGAAGTACTACCGCCAAGGTTTCGGGAGACTCAGGGAATAGCCTGAATTCCATTTTCTCTCCCAGGCCTTGGTAGCTGGATACATATCTTTCTGCCTCACACATCAGGGGTATCAGGAAAACCCTCTTTTTATATAACATACACATCCAACTTCACGACATTGCCCTACATTGCTATCCTCTATCCATAAAACACTACTCTTCCCACTACATATCATACATGTAACACCATACACCTTACCCAATAAACATGGCAGTACAATTGTTAAGAGCAAACTTGGTGGTCCCTCGGATATCCACCCCCGGCAGGGTTGGGTCATTGACACAGGGCCCTCCCGGTCGTCATCATGCGACTGTGTCAAGAGCATTGCAACGTCCCAAAGCTGCTCGTCGGTGCAGCTTTTTCTTTAGCAATATAAGGGGACTTCACTCTAACATCAATTTTGTACACCAATTTCTTCAAGCAGAATCCACTACTCTCCTTTTTTTGACAGAGACTCAAGTAACATCCACATCTGACACGTCCAGATTTAATTTTCCAGGTTATCAACTGCTCCAAAATTTCAGACCTAAAGGAGGTGTATATTGCTTCGCAAAATCTGAAATTGCCCTGGAGGAGGTTACTAGTTTCAATTGTCCCTATTTTGATTATTCTATATACAAATTAATTTCTGCTGGTAAATTTAAATACATATGTTGCATCTACCGTTCCCCAAATACTCCTCCAGAGCATAGTCTTTTTTATTCTCTGTCCTCACAACTCAGTGTCCTCAACTTAAATGCTTCTTCTGAAATCACTGTGTTGGGTGATTTTAATGTCCATAATGTTGAATGGCTCACTCATTCAGCCAGGACTGATGCCACTAATAAATATATGGCAGGCCAAGATCCCAATCTTTCCCATTCTCAAAGCAATAACAACGAAGCATAGATTTTAAGGTTGAGTGCCATCGCTCTCCGGATGATACGCAGATGACACAACCGTAACAATCCCATGCTGTTGCATAATTTGAACCAAGAGGTTAGAAGTGAAATTGGATCCTTGGTCTGACTGAATCTCCTGCGGGTAACCATACCGGGAAAAATACACTAGCAAGTTTCGGACCACCGTCTTCGCTGACCCATTTCTCATAGGGTACGCGTCAGGGTACCTTGTTGCTACATCCATGATGGTCAGGAGAAACATGTTTCCGGCACTTGTAGGGGGAAGGGGGCCAACCATATCCACTATAACCTTACTGACAGGAATGGGGTGTAACGGTGCCTTAGGAATGCTCTGATTGGTTTGCCAACCTTCTGACACACATCACACATTGCCACCCATGAGACAACTTGTGCTCTCAGACCAGGCCACCAAAATAATTTCCCCAAGGCTGCAACCGTCTTACGGACACCCAGATGTCCCGTCAGTGGTACATCATGGGCCAACCTAAGTAGGCTTTCCCTGCAAACCCTTGGCACGACCAGCTGGTCTACCTCTCCTGACCCCCCTCCCAATTCCTCTGCGGATCTTGGAATCGCCGATACAGTATGCGATCTATGAAAAAAAAATCTCCCGACTGTGCATCACTGTCCTCCTCCAACTCGACAGCACCGGTACCACATTCAAGAACCTCCGGGTCTTCTAAGTGCAATTTACGAATGTCCGAAGGAGCAAGCTTATCTAAGTGTTTGCGAAACAACTCATGCCCCCCTCCTACACTGAATTTAGCCTCCCATTGCTCTCTCTCTGTGTATCGTTGCTGTCTCTTCGTCTTTTTAAGCCGATCCTCTGCCTTTTTACTAACAGTTAATGGGTCTTCTCCAGACTCGAAAATTGGTCCTAATAATGAGTCCCCGAGAATGTCCGTTGATACTAAACTCTCAACCGCATCAACTTGCAACACCTTCTCGGTACCTTTCCTCCGCTTGTCTAAAGACTGTTGACCAGCATGTGACTCCCTGGACGCAAGAGATCTGGTGACAACACACGCCATAGGTTACACCTGACACTTCTCAACCCACTCCTGCTCCTCCCTACTCACGTCGGCCGGCTTCTCGGCAACGTCCAAGGGTGGAGCCTCAGAAGTAGGCCCCGCAAAGTCGTTGCTGAGAAGGAGGTCGATGCCCCCAACAGGTAACTTCTCCACAATTCCTACATCCAGGTCACGAGTCACACCATCAACTTCCATCTTCATTCTTACAAGCGGGTATGACCTTGTTGCATTAACCCCCTGAACCACAACCACCCGCGCCGTATTTACAGGTTTACCAGTGAAATTCCTCAACAATGATTGCGATGCCCCAGTGTCACGCAAAATTCTCACCTCATGTCTTCTACCCCCCCACTCCACACAACCGAGTCCCCTGTGGTCACTAAAGGCATCACAGACAGGGAATAAGCCTTCCGGATCCTTCTGCACTGGCAGTGTATTTACCTCGGAAGAATTGCCTCTAACAAACTCCGATGTCCTCTTGAACACTCCAATGTCGTGAGCAAAAGACACGGATCCTTAGCACTTGCATCGTACTTCTGTGAGGACCCGCAACCCCGAATCAACGACAGCCGTAGATCAGCCATTTCTGCTGCTTCTACTAGAGTTCTTGGGTTTTTCTCCTTTAAGTTCAAAGTTAGATCACCGCCCGTGCTCTTAAAGAACTGCTCCAACATCATCAACTGCTTAACTCCATCAAACGTTGTTACCTTCTCAGATCGGAGCCAGTTCCCCATAGCATCGGACAAGTCCTGGGCGTGTTCCAAAAAGGTGCTATCTCTTCCCTTAGTTACACCCCGGAACTTCAAACGGTACGTTTCTGGTTGCAGTTCGTAAGCCCTCAGGACAGCCTCCTTGAGATCCTTATACACAATACATGACTCCAAAGGTAACGCATCGTAGGCTTGAAGACCCTTGCCTATTAATCTAGAGGATACAAGTGCTGCCCATTTATTCTCTGGCCACTTGTGTTCCTGGCACTTCTTCTCAAAGCGTGCGAAAAATTCTGTTACCCCACTCTCATCAAACACCGGAACCAGTTTCAATAAGTGCGAGAGAGATTGATCAGGAGCACGGTTACCAGCCCCAAGTCGCTGTCCCATTGTCTCTACTCGCGACTTCTGTACGTCCCTGTCGGCACAGTACCTAGTCGACTCAGCTTGGATTTTTGCTAGCTCTATTTGCTGCTCACCTGCCCTTTGTTGCTGCTGAAGCTGAAGCTGACATTTTCTCTCTTCGATCTTAGCTAATTCGAGCTGAAGCAATAATTCTGGAGTTAACCCTTGAGGAGGTGAAGGTGCTACAATGTTTGAAATTACCGGTGGTCCCCCCAGGGGCAACCAACCCTGCCAGTCACCACCCAACTGTGGAAGCGTACCCGGGGTCGGCAAACTACTGGGATGGCTGGGAGTCGAGTGTAGGGGAAGCATGGCCGAAGGGCTCTGAGCACTCAACCCATCTCGCTCACCAGTCACCCTGCCCAGTACACACGTCATCAAGTTATCCCTGGTCATGCTGCTAGTACCCGCACAACCGATAGCTGTGGCCAGGCATTGAAGACCGTACCGATCCATACCCTCCAACCGCTCGGCAGTAACAGGCCATTGCAAAAATATCCTAGCATCCTCCTCACAGTTCACCTGATTAACCATTTCATCATACTGCTGTTCCTCAGTTTCGACATTACGTACTGTGTCTCCATTCTCCTCTGATCCGGTATAAGACATGATGCTCACACAAATTTCTCACCTCAATATTCAGAAAAGAAGCATACTCTTATACCTCAATATACACACAAAAATTCTCGGAAATACTCAAGGGCTATACTATGTTGCAAAACAAAATTATTCTTGCTGATCCCCGCAAAATATTCCCCAAAACAACAAATGTTCCCTGCTAATAAATGTAGGTTCACCAAATCCTAGGTAAGGTCGCCATTTGTTACGACTGAGGTTTAAATATATCAGGGCTCTTATTCATTGGACTAGTAATGGCATAAATGCTACAACGGAAAGCGCTAGATCCAACCTCTGATGTATATTCCCAGTGAACAAAGTACACAAATACTCTCCAGAGTTCTATATGCAATAATAGGTTATCAAACTCTCAATAAATGTGCGTCTACTCTAGGCTTAATGTTATGTGAAAACAGCCTATTACTACCTATAACCGAAGGTGCTTGGTTATGGTATGCAAGGTAAGGTGGTAAGAGAAAAATGTTTGTGTAATCATAAGCGGGTATGCATAATAAGAGTAATTGGTTTAATATACTTAATGTCTACTATGACTGATAAAGTCTAGCTAGAGTCAATGATACGAGATACTGGTGCCCATGGCATGCCGCATAGCCTACTGCAAATCTCAAGTCTGTGCGTCAAATATTACGTTATAGGGAAGGGTAGCTCTCTTGAGAAACCTTAATACCGAAGTATCAAGCGTTCTCCTGGCGTACCTCAAAGACAATCAACCGAGCCTAGAACAGTGCAGAATGGTATAGGCAAAAAGCCCTCATTCGTGCATGCTCTACTCTCAATGGCACACAGACTAGAATTTACCCAATCAACTCCAGTTCTCATGTATGTCGTGCAGCTTTTAACTAAAGCCAGCACTCATAGGAAAAAATACCTTATAGTATCAGACTCCTAGTCTAGCATTATCTAATCTAGCAGAACACTAATAATTATAGGAAGCGGTACTGAACAATATGAATGCCAACCAATGCTTCGTGATCAACTTATCTTAACAACTAAACATACATGGGTTATATAAGACCTTAACGCACAACATGAGGCCAGCATGAAGCTCATTATGCAGAGTTAACCATAGGGGGTATAATATTAATAAAAGGTGGTGAGAGATATGGAAAATGAGAGAGATAGGCAGAGGAAAAGGTTCTCAGGTGCGGGAAGGAGGACAGGTATCAAAGGGATATGAGGGATGCGTTCTAGAAACCAGATCTGAGGGAGAGAGTGGCCAGAGAGCAGTATATATACTAGCACTAGTTCGAACCGCGTAGGAAAAACGGTAACATGTCCTCTAGCCAATGCTAAAGAAGCTAGCTAAACATGACGTCACCAAGCATGGTAAAAACTCCTCCAACGAATCCCGAGGCCAGCCAGCTATGACGTCATAGAGTATAGAAAAACATTGAGCGCCTCCCCACACTCTGTTCTACTCTCTCTCTCTCTCTCTCTCAAATCCTATCATTACTACTTAATGATAAAACATATACTTTGCAATTAAATATATAAAGCCTTGACATGGGTGAAAACAAAGAGCCTTTCTGGACTGCCCATGACACGAGCTTTCATATGAAATAAAGCACACAACAATACATCAACTGTAGCCACATCCACTGCCCTGGCGATCCTAGCAAGTCACTGTAGGACAAGCCATGCGGTTCTAACGGAGTGGTTAACATCACAATATATATATATATATATATATATATAGAACGGTCACCATTTTACAGTTTGACCACTTGAGGGGAAAAATATCATCACAAATGAATGCATTTTACTTTTCTACAACTTTGCGTGCGAATAATATTATATAAATACAAATTTTGTTCTTTTTCCTTGAAAGTGAGATTTTTGGGACAATATTTTTCGATGTCGGGGCTTCGCCAGAAATGGTTCAGAAAATATTTGCAGTCACTCGGGGATTTCATGAGCAGTGATGAGGGCTTTTCTAGAAAGCTAAATTTTTGGGACCACATTGCACGGTGGTTCCTTTCGGACCAGGCTGGCTATCTTTGCCAAGTGAGAATTGTTGAATGCCTCACGTTAACAGAGGTACTCCCAAGTATCCCACCGAGGTGCAGGCAAGCGCACCGCCCGGCATGCGCGCGCACCGCGCTCTGTCCACTGCCCTCTCTGTTTCATCTCCCCGAAAAGCGTCTAAAGTGATGTCTGGCCGTCTCTCGGATGCAGTGGCGGATCCAGGATTTAGGAAAAAAAGGGGGAGGGGGGAAGGGGGATGTTTGACATTGCTTGCTGGTTAAAATGGCAGGACTCATGGATGTTCATCACACTTCTGGGGCATTCAACCACCCCACCAAAAGTACAAGACCGTAAAATGTTCCCTGGATTGGATCCCGATGGAGGCTCGGGTCCCCTCATGGAAAAGAAAGCGAGGGGGACGACAAGTGCGTCCAAATAAGCATTGAACACATTATGTCCATGTTGACAGACCTTCATTCTATCGTATCCCCCACCCAGAGTGATCAGGCTTCTGCCATGAATGCCATCAATGCTTCGTGTTACACCAGCAGTGTCACCGATAATGTGGGACCGCGCCTTGATACGACGTGTCATGCTATGTCCGATGCCATTGAACGCGATTTGGAAAAGTGCGTCCGCGAAGATGATGAGGTAGCATGGAAACTCGTTTCGGAAATGCTAGGGGTAGTCGACGCCGTCGACGTTAATGGGACCAATAGCGCTAAACCCCCTCGGACAGAGGGACAGAGGTGATCAAAATAGTATAATAAGAGGGGACGATGATAACGAGGACTGTCCCGACCATGTTGTCAAATTCGTCAAAAACCTTTCTAAAAAATGTAGCATGGGAAACCCTTTGTAGATTTTGTACATTTTTTGCTCGCTTGTTAATGACTGTGAGAGCACGGTAGTTGTCAAAAATCTATGAAGACTATTGCAAGAATCAAAACCCGCCTACATCGAACCTAAGAAAGAGAAGCAGCCTGAGGAACCCAACCCTGCTGCCACCCCTGAAATATTGAACATCTTCCAAATTATCCCGGTCACGGTGGAAGCAACAACCGATGCAATAGCTAGACTCTTTATTATATGGAGTCTCTTTGGTGTATACGTCAATATGTCGGATCTTTCAAAATGTAAAAGTAATAATAATAATACAAACAAAAAAGGTTATACAGTAGGTTAGATTGTGACAATGAGGCTTCAAGCGGCGTAGTGAGTGTGAACCTCGCACACATAGGAGAATTTATTTCGCCAATACGGAACCAGAGTGTCGAATACTTCATCGCCAAAACATTGGAGGATTACGCAGAGCCCTATATTTGCTACGTGTTCGGCAAAGAGGATGTTGGTGCCGAAAGATTGCAGACTGCCATAGCCCGTTGTAGATATGTGGAACATGTGAGAGGTATAGCACACAGAGATTACATAAAATTACATGAGGGCGGTGTATAAATAAAAACTGTTTAGAAATTATATTTTATTGTCCGTTTTGGCGGTTATTGGTTGTTTTGGAGAGGTAATTTTCCAGGCTCTCCACTGTCTGACGACGAGTATAGACCAGTGCCTTCAGACCCTCTATCTCTAGATTGGTTTGTGCCAGTTGACCCATCAGCTCTGTAGTTTCGTGATCCTGGGCTTGCCTCCACCTTACAGCTCGTTGCCTCCTCGTCTCCTGCCGGGGGTCCTGTTGATAATCACAATTATCCATCTTTGGGGTGCTAATACGGCGAACCCTTTATTCTACTGTATTGGCGCATGGTCGCTGGTCATAGTGGACACTTGATCGCTCGCCATAGTGGCTGGTTCCGTAGCCTCGTTGATGTTGCGCAAGCAACCATCCACTTACCCATCCACTGCCGCTAATGAGGTCCATACCATAAAATCCATTTACTGTACAGTATATAACGGGAATGCTCCCCCTCTCGCTCACCCCTAAAAAAAAGAGAGATTTACCAATTCACCAGTATAGGCAACCGACGCTTGCACTGGCAACCTCTACAGGGAGAGGATACTGGTCAATAATATTATTATCATCTTTGCTCCCAATGTGGCACCAATACTCAGGAGAGTCAGACGATGTCGTTTGGATAGAGCTAACTTTGACAGAGCACTCTTTTTCTTTCTGTTTTTGGGGGCTTTCTGCAGGGTGTAACTCTTCTTCTTGCTTTTCGTTTTAGTATTGGGCAGGTCCTTAATATTCCTTTCCGAATCGTCAACATTGACAATGTTAACCTTCTTCTTCGTGTTCCCTTTCTTTAGAGAAAAGGTTTTCACCAAATTTGTGAAAGGATGTTTCTTCCCATGATTGATATCCTCTGAAACTTCTTTGAGTGTCTGTCTGTCCATTAATAACTGAACGGAGCTACCCCCGTACTCTAAATGGAAAGAGATTAACTCGTTCATGCCTTCGACAACAGCGTTCCCGTAAACTTCCCGTGTGTCCTCTGCCTCGTGTTTGGGGACTTGCATGTCCTTTTCCCGACGCTCTTCCTCCTCTCCTGGTACTATTTCTTCATCTTTGCCTATTACTTTTACTACCAAAGATTCTCTATCCTCAGGTCGTTTAATTTGTGTCTCTCCTGCTTCATCCTACTGTGGGCAGACTTGGATAACAGCCTTTTCCTCCTTTGACAAGTCTCCGATTCTTGAACGGGCGGCGTTCACGGCGTCGCTCCAAGCTTTTCGCTTTTGGGATCGACGAGGCATTCTCCTCTGTCACTCCTTTAACGGACAAACGAGATGCTGGTTATTGGTATTTTTTCCCCTTATACGATCATTGGAAGATGTCTCGAGCAGAAATAGGTGGACCTCTACTTCAGACCATTTCCTAGGCAAAATGTCCCCAAGAACCCCTTCTGAACCGATGGTGTAAAAATTCGTAATGGGTGTCGCTCGCAGTCTAGTTCTAGTAGTGCATCGTTCAGATTTTCCCATTTTGGTAGACGATAGAACCTTCATTCTCGAAGGGAGAGAAAAGTCACCTGGGAAAAATTAAAAGATGAACTTCAAACACATTTGTATTAACATCTTTCTGGGACTCTTCTATAGGCTACACGTTGCATCGGGTCCATGGCATCTCTTTTCCTCTAACGTGCCATTGTATGCAGTACCATCTTGAAAATGAACCCCACCACGAGTTATTCTGGACAAACCCGAACGATGCCAAAGGGAAACTTTTGAGACTATACGGGGCATGGCCATTCTCAACGGTCTCGTACACACCAACCAATGATCCGAGCCCTACTTGGGAGGAGCTACGCACCAGACATTCGGCGTCCAGAATTTACCCTTGTTTGTTTTTGGTGGAGTCGGTCATTGACAAGTGCGACTGTGAGTGGCGCAACCTAAATGATAGTCAATATGACACTCCCTTGCACCAGTTGATGAACTGGAAAGAGTGTCACGTCAACAAATTACACATGTGTCAGCGAAAAGAACTCTACATCCTGCGTTCTTTCATGGAAAAACAAAATAGCTGAAAGGACAAGAGGTCATGCTTCGTAAGAAAGGCTCCTCCTATCGGAGCCCGCTAAAGGATGAAGTTGGCCGAGCCTTCATTTTCTTGCTGGGTGACGTGGTCTTCGTCACACTCTTTCTCTTGAAAGGGACCGCCCTAAGCTCTTAGGTTTCGTTGCCGGGGCGGCATAGTCTAATGTCCCTCGTCTCTTTGCCCTCTATCTTCTCCTCCTCCTATGTTGTTTATCTTAACTCTCCTCCATATAGACAATATGGAGTCATTCCCTTGAAACTCACATAGTTGTCGAAACACAGCTGCATTACATGACCCGCCTTGGTGATATTAGCGGCTACGAAAAAATCAAAGTGGTCATTCACAAACATGCTGTTTGCCTGGGTGAGGGTGAGCACGGTATTGTTTTTTAGGACAACCTTCACACAATGGGTCTGCGATTCTTCTTTGGTGGAAGACAAGAAAGGTGAAGAGTAGGTTGATGAAAAATGATAGTCGTCTTTGTCGTCGAGTTCGTCTTTGTCGACGTATCGGGAAAGAGAGCCGACAAGACACCACTCAAGGTTGTTTTTTGACTTGCAGGTAACTCGCCCCCATAATGGCATTGAGTCTGGACTCGCACAGGCTCTCCAAGCGTTCGTCTCGCCCCAGTATAGTTCTGACGGCCAAATAGGCATCCTGCAAGAGTTTAGATTCTCTCCTGGGACCAAAGTAACTATTCCGGAATTGTCTGAAATTCATAGTGTCGGAAGAGAGACGTCTGGCGATATTGAGAACGTAATTATGTTGCCGAGACCTTAGGGGTATAGAGGCGTCGTAGAGGTCGTAAACGAGCTTTGGTTTTTCCTTCATCAAGGCACTCAGTACGACAGTGGCGTAAATTACGGGAATCATTGTTAGATTATCTGTCTTCAACTCTATGAATTTATCTCTCATATTTATCACCCAGTCCGTGCACCCCTCTCCCAAAACACGAATGGTGTACACGACTGGCGCCAGCATCACAGATTGGACCGCCTCCTCCCAATTTCCACCGATGCTGCCTATTTCCGAAACAAGAAGACACAAGAAGTGGGTTTCGAGAAAGTCTTCGGAGTCGGCACCATTATCCAAGTCGTGATTCGGATCACCCGACTTTGATGTCTTGTGCTCGTTGAGCTTCAGGAAGTTGTGGAGGACCCGTACGCGCACTCGCAATTTTCTAGTCGATTATCACTCACACTACTACTACTACTACTACTCATACTACTGTGATTACTATGGGAATCGGTATGGATTAAAGGAGTTTTGCGGGGGCAGTGGATCAAAGCCAGACAAGCGTTGGAGAATAGGATTCGTCCCGCCGGTCTCAATAAGGCTGCCTTCAAGCGAGGCGTGAGCGTTCTCGCCATTTCGGCCGTGATGAAACTATCGACCACCGCACCTTCCAAGTCGTGCAGGAGCTCTAAATGTTGGAAGGGTTCTCTCTCTTTGAGGTAGGCCATCACAATACAACTGCAGAGATCCAGTCCGAATATGATCGTGTCTACAGACAAGGAATTGGAATATTCCAAGCCTTCGACCATCACAAAGTAGCCCTCCTCTTCCAGTCCGAAACTCATTCTGGCAAAGATGATGAAAAGGTCCACGGGTTTGATGTCGCACGCGATTATCCTGATCACGTTGCCCAATGTTTTAATTATGAGACCTTGGTCTAGGAACTGCTCTCGTTCATAATTGGCAGAGATGAACAGAGTGTTGTCACTGTACCTGTGGTTCGCTGGTTCGCAAACGAACCAGCTTTGGAATCTTTTATCCTATTCTCCAGACTGTCGAAAAATCGGTTCTCAGAGGGAGAGTCTGTGGAAAAAAGGAGGAATGCGGGATTGGATGTCTGTCCGTTCCTGTGAGTTCTCTCCACAGTCTGCCTGAAGGCGACTGCGTTATAAGGCAAGTCGAGAATGCAGTGGAATCTCTTGGCGGTCACGGAATTGAGCTTGGAGTCGTGCAACGATATTCCCGTGCTTCCCTTGGGTCCAAGAAATATGCAGTCAACCTCTCTCGAATTGTTGAAAGTTGCGATACTGCCAGAGGTGTCTGTCGTTTTCGCATTCGTCTCAATCTTGAGGAGACCGTGGGGTGTGGCGAGACTCATCAGTTTCCTGTTGGTAATCTCGTAGTAACAATTTTGGCCCACCCCCTGTTCTATCTTGTCGAGAGTGTTCCCCTGCAAGACCAAAAAGGGTTCCATGGGGGGCAATCGATGCACGAGCATCACGTACAAGGGATGGCCGCCGCCGATCGTAAGGCGCGTCAGAGTCGCTATGGCCAGACCGCGAGTTAACAACCGGTGGCCGTGAGAGATGATGTTGGCAAGAGGGGAGCCATCGAACGGGTCCACGTCCACCAAAGCTAAACTACCTTTGCTCACTGGGTTATCCGTTTCATCTTTCTTTCCCTCTCTCTTCTTCCTTTCCTCTCTGGCTATCTTCCTTTTTTCCTTCACCCTCATTTTCTTTTCCGGGTCTTTTGGTTTCGCCTTCTCTTGCTGGACTTCTATCTTTCTACTCGTCCCCCCTCTGAGGGACATACGGCTCAGGTAAGCATCGCCCGTCTGTTCCAAGGATATGACGTACTTCTTTCGTGTGTCGTCACTCCTGCAGGTTCTTCGTAAGTCGCTCACGGCTTGCACCACAGATTGGCCTTTGATGCAGAGGAGAGCATTCTTGCACGCTTTAACGGACACACTTCCCAACATGACAAAGATTTGCCTGAAATATTTGTCACTCTCTGCAGAATAAAAAAACAGTTGCACCTCATTCTTGGTGGGAGGGTGTCCCTGATTGTCGTCGTCATCTTCTTCAGGTCCGTGACTAGGCCCTGCGGCGACGTCAACCGGTTTCGGGTTTAATGTATCCTTCCCATCGGACCAAAAACTCACCATGTTAGCTTCAGCCTCTCGCAAAGAAAGGAAATTGCTAATGTCCTCTTCGTCTTTGTGCTCCCCCACATTCTCCTCGGAAAAGAAAGATGAAGACACAGGGACAGGAACAGAAGTTAGGAGGTCTCCTGCCGCCGTTCCTTTGACCTGACTTGCGCCAAAATATTCCTCCAGAGACGAACATGGAAGAACAAGACAGACGTAGTCTGACAAGACTACGACCCGACACGACTGAGTAACCCGTTGCAGGACACCGGCCACTTTCCCTCCGTTGATATTTTTGACGAAGCATTTAATTTCATCTTCTACTTCGTTGTCATCATGGATATTACCGCGACGCCTCATACGCCGGGTGAATTTTTCGAGTTCCAGCAACAGAGAGGGGGCCACCAGTTTGGCTCCGCCCAGGACCTTTTTCATTTCCAGGCAATAGGAAGCAACGCGATCGAAAGCATAGCTCTGCACGGGTGTAGCTTTGGTGTTGATGATCGAGCATTCCACATTATTACTGCTGATGCTCCTACTCACCAGAATGCCCTTGTAACTGAGAAGGGCGATAACCTGTTCCAAAAATAGGGTTGCGTACTCCTTGTTCTCGGCTATGGCGTCGGGTAATGCCGAGCCGCATCCTAAAAATGAGTCCATGGCCGTGTAGGCCGGCAGCAGACCCCTGATGATGTGATCCACCGTGTTGGCCAAAAATGGAGTGGCGCTCGCCATGACGTAAAAACTGTTGAATTTGGTCAACTCCAAGAGCAGGCGAAAGGAATCGGCGTGTCCCAGAGATTTCAAGAAACGGGAAATGTCCGACGACGAGGTCGCCTTGTCTGCTGGCTTTTCTCCTCTAGTTCCTCCTCCCCCCACCGTGGAAGAAGACATTATTCTTTAAGCTCTCGGCTCTATAATAACGACCAATCGTGGAAGCGACCGAATGTTCGCCCAACCAGTTAGCGACCATGAGAGGCTCGCCACTCAGGACCCTGGTGTTCTCGGCGGTCCACCTGTTCGCGAGTTCCATCCTGAACCAATCCCGTATGTTCTTGACCATGTGGAACTCATCGCACAGGACGGCAGTCAGCAGGCAGTCTGGCATGCTTCGGGCGTCTTGCAGATTGGTCCTGGCGAACAGAAAACTCAGGGCAAACTCTAAATTGACGGCGAGGTCGGCATAAGTCATGAACAAAATGGTGGCCGAGGTCGATACTTTCAACTCCTCCCTCTCTTCTCATCTCTTCACTCACTTTTTTGAGAGTTACGGACCTTATGTGTATTTTCTCCAAAGTATCGTTCACCAAACTGCACGTGGTTATACCGTTGTTGTTGAAGAAGGACACGCCCTCCGGAAACTGACCCCAATCCTTCTCTCTCCCCTGGCATTCGTCTTCACGCCCTACCTCCTCTTGCTTCTCCAATGTGAGGACTTTCTGTATATCATTTTGGCAACTGGCAATCAGTGCTAGGGAGGATGTCAACCATAGAAAAAACGGTTGACGCAAGCAGGCAGCTCTCGCGGTAGCGGCGCTTTTGCGTATGCACGTCCATTGTACAGTTCTCTCCGCCATTATCAAGCTGATGAGGAAAGCGGCCATCTCTCTAGTTTTTCCGACGCCGGTGCCATCGGCTATGACGAAGCCTCGACCATTGGGAATCTTGTCTAACGTCTTACCCTCTTTAGTATACCGGTTTTTGTTTGCAGCGCTCGACAAGTGAAAGTTACCTTTTCCGTGGGTCGACGCCAGCTCGATATCTGATTTGTTTTCTGTCCAGCCCCTGTGTTTATAGTATTGAACCAGAGAGAGTCTGACGGCCAAGGCTTGAGCCGAGTCTATCGCGAAGGGACGCGGCAGGAAACGAGGCTGGGCACGCTCTCGCATCATCCTCTCCAAACCCACACAGGATAGTGTCTCGCTCTGATAGCTCTCATAAGAAGGAGCCTTGTGAGAAAAGGTACCAAGCTTTTTGGCTTCCTTTTCGTCGGGAAAAAGAGCTCTGTGTATCTCATTATCTGATCTGTAATTCATTCTTCTTTTTCCGGAATCTGTATTTCCATGTTTTGGTTCACGGTGAGATTTGGTCAACCACAGCCCAAAGAAAAAAATAATGGCTTCGACGTACACACCTCTCGATCACCAAAACTCCCTCAGGTATACCCGCGAGAAAGTTCGCCAGGAAGCCATCTATCGTTTGAAAATGCAAGAACCGCTAACGTACGCTTTCGTACAGATCGAGAATCTGGGCGTGGAAGGATGGCGTAGTAATCTGAACATTCGAGTGGAGCAGGGACAAACGTTGCACCCCTATCGCAAGATCACCTACGATACTTCAAAATTGAACTGTGAACACTTTTCGTGCATACCCTTTGACATTGTCGCTCGACCTAGCACCGTAGACGACGATAGACCAGGAGAGGGTCCTTCGGCCTGCAATTTCGCCAAGGGTGTATCCGTGTCTTTTCCCGTCAATGACCGGCACGGCAATACCGTCAGGAGATTCACCGCTTGCGGACCCGGGTGTTACCTCTTCGCTAAGATGCGAAACACGCACACTGGTCAACCGGAGGCTTCAGGAGCGCTGATGGTGGGGGGTTTGGACGAGACCACAGGCGAGAAGTTCTGCCAATATGTTAACCAGTCCTTGGTCCTGTGGGCAGCTGTGCCAATCACCCGACGAGAGGTGAACGAACAAATCAACGATCCTTCGTTGCTCCCACGTCCCACGTCCACGTCCACGTCCACGTCCCACGTCCCGGGCTTTGGATTCGTCGTCGATGATGACACGTACAGTAAAGTGGAACTGACCGCCAACTATTGCCGGTTCTTCAAGAGGTACTTTGATGAAGCGAAGGGAGAGTGTTTCAGAACGGGTTACATGAAATTCGTAAACTTTTTTTTTGGTACTTATTTCACAAACCTCACTTACGAAATGGCTAATCCTAAGACCTCTGTACACCTGGACCCCTTCTCTTTGTCCTATGCGGCTGGCAGGGCGTTTTATGTGGCAGGGGCCCCTCCAAGTGAGGCAGGGGTAGATTTCATCAGCCAGAAGGTGCCTTGGGGGAGCGATATCAACAACAACGAAGACATGGATAACCATGATAACGACGAGATTTCCGAAAAGTTAACGTGGCTGATAAATTTTCAAAGACACCTTTCAATCGGTTATCCCATCAGGAAACCGATCAGGCAATGTCCCAAAGAATTAGTGACCATTACTTTGGCGGCATGTTGGACCAGTCTAAGACTTCGCAGGCCATAGTAGAATACGTTAGGGGGCGCGAGAGGTTGGAGAATGACCCCAAGGGAAAATTACAAAACGAAATGGTAGAAAAGGACAGAGATGAGAAGACCATGGAGTTGTGTAACACTTTGTTGGAAGTGGCGTTGCAATTGGAACTATTGAGTGTAGAAGATGCCACGGGACGGCGAATCCTACTGAAAGAAACTCCTTCCAATTCAAAGTCGTACAGGGGTGACCCCAAAGCCTTCGAACAGTCCATTAGACTGGTGGGAATCATTTTGGCATTGCGAAAAGTTCTCTTTTCCAAAAAGGCAGTGCAAAGGAGACGGCGACGAAAAGAAGAAGACAAACACGACGAAAAAGAAGTAGAACAACACAATTCTGCCCAGTCAGGTAAATTGGGACCAGAGCTTACGAGTGCACAGGCCCTGCAATTTGCCGAGATACAGTTAAATGGGAACAGCGACCACCGAAGCAATGGGTTCGGCGGGGTGATTCTGCTCATTCTCGACGCCACCCGCCCTTCTTGGACGTGATCGCAGGCGTCAACCTAGACACCACTGCTTCGGAAGCAACCATTTGGTCAAGATTGGCCGTAAAATACGGGCTTCGACCACTTGGGACGGTGGCCAGGACGGCCAAAAAAATCACCATCGACATAGTGAGACAGATAGTACTTCGAAGGTAGGATATTCAGGCATGGATACGACTGGTCCAAAAATGTTCCCCTCTTGATAGGAGCAGACGTGATCTTGCGGGGGGTCCTGAAGGGAGCGACCAGATTGTGCACGAGCTTCGTAGCCGACTTCACGCCCGCCTATATGGCTTACGCGGCCGACACCGTATCTTCTTTAGGCACCAAGGTGGTCACGGACGTAGCTACACGCGTGGTCGGTTACGTCTTGGAGGAGGCGTTGATTAGGAGCGTGATGAGTGTGACGGTGCGATTTGCTCTACAGATATTCGTTAGGTTGGCCACTTTGGCGGCCGACATACTGTCGACCGCTGGTTTGGTGTTGATGGCAGTCACTCTCCTGGGCATCGGTCTCGATTTGGCTCTACGCTTATACTGGTATGAGAATGTCATGACGCCGGATAGGTTGAAGGAGGCCGTCGACAATTTTGAAATTGCTTTTGCTGAAGCCACTAATTCCCGAAGGGTGCCACAGTTCCTGTGACGGCCGAAGAGCTCCTCTCCATCGCGGTTGAGTTAGAGATACAGGGTCTAGAGAAGAGTGGTTCTGCCTCACAGAGGAGACGGGAGCGTTCTGATGACACACCCGTGACGACAACATTACAGTTCGTCAATAATACAGGTGCCGACAATGAATCGGATGCCGGCGGTGGGGCCGATGGCGTTTCTTTTTCACCCATGGGCCACGCTGCCCAACAGGGGAACCGAGGTGACCACAAAGCAGATCACTATACCAATACCTTCAATGAATTCCTAGAAACCTACTTTCACCTATCCCCCGTTCAAGAGAAGAGTACCGCCCAGTCTTTACAGAAGGCAATATTCGAGTACCTGGGAGGGGTCACCATGAACTCTATAGGAAAACCTTTAACTGTCAACGATGGCAAGAGCGATGATGAAGACGCGGAGAATCGACGCATCATGTCTGAAACATCCCAGAGTATACAAAACTATGCCGACACGGTAACCTATAATGCGTCGCGCATCGGTTACGGGGGTGAATCGTGGATAACGCGGGACGACACGGACAGCGACGCCGTGAAAGCAAAGTTTCAGAGAGCGAGCGTGAGTGCAGCGGGCGCGGGCCTGGCACTTGTAGGTGGAGTTGGTGTCCTGGCCACTCTGCGACACTCTGGCAGTATCGCCTCTGCAAACGTGGCCCTGTCCATAGCTATTTTAGGATTGCTGATTTTCATTACTTTGGCCACAATATCTTTCGTGAATATAGATAGTATGGGCCGTGAATGATAGTGAATGCCGTTTCTTTAAAGGGGGTAGAAAAGCTAATTTCGGGAAGTGCTATAAATTCCATCAAAAGGGCCGGAGTGCTTCAGTGTCTCACGCTCGCCGGTGCCAACGTCAGGGAGATTCAAAGATACCTCAATCCCTTCCTAGATCATTTAGATTCGCCCAATTGAAAAGTGTTTAGCGAACGAAAACTCTCACGAGATCAAGTGGCATCGACCGCCATCATGAGTAATTTGGTCGACGTGGAGCAGTTGGATACTTTTGGCCAGGATACCGCAAAGTTAATGACTACCAGGGACTTAATCTTAAATTCACGAAAGAAGAGGTCATGAAAACCCTATCTCTGGATATACTCTCCGATGGGGGAAGTACTTCGCTAAGCTATGTGATGTTATGGCCGAAGAGAGTGTCATTTTCGGCCATAAGCAAATTTACGAGCAAGATAGTCAGAGAGACCGCTTCGTCTCTTTCGAATGGAAGGAAACAGCTCGGGGAAGGGAGGAAGATGAAGAACAATTACAACAAGAAGAAGCAACAGAAGAAAATGTCCGAGAAGAAGCAACAGAAGAAAACGGCGGTCATCGTCAAGTCATACAGGAAGGAGGAAGAGAATGTGATACCAGTAGTCATGAAGCTGAAAACGCTTTCGATAAATATTGTAATGGGAAATATAAGAAATCCAAATATCTGTCAGTAGGTCACCCTTCATTAAAAGAGAAAGATAATTGTAATGGAGGGGCCGCTATACTCACAGTGTCTTTTTCGGTTGAGTCCTTGGCCGTGTGCTCAGGATACAAGGAATTGACATTTGTTCCGTCTACATGCCATTATGTTTTGAAAGGTTTAGAGATAGCACTTGAACTGAGGACATTCCCTGTTCGCCCTTCCAAAAGAAACATGGACCATATCTGGTGTCAGTTGAAATGTGTGTTTTCGTCCCATACAAGATACTTGAAAGTGAGCGACTCCAGTTTCAGATTCGCTAGGGATAGATTGGGCAGGAAGGATAACCGCTACCCCACGGAGTTCAAAGTCCTATTTGCCCTGGACGACTCCATCCATCCAAACTCTCCCTGGGGGTCGTGTCCTCTCCTACACGTAGGTAGCAATTTCAAAACACCGGGAACATCCACGTCATACTATGAAGATAATGATGTCAGAGGAACCGGCGGAACCGGCAGCAACGATAAAGATACTATCAAAAACACCTGCTTCGTATACTCCCAGAAAAATCCTACCCTAGAGATCCCATCCAAATTGTGTGAGGCTGCCGTTATTATACAAGGTTATTATGAAGGGGTTTAGAAGCAGCGGCCCTCTTCTCAGATGCGGCCAACTCCTTTTCTTCATGTTCCTGGCTGTTACGTTTCTGCTTGGCCTTTTCACATCCAAAAGCCCGAGTGAGACATGTGGTCACAGCTTACATAACAACTGTCCTTCCCCTGCTTAACAATATTAAAGAGACCCGTTGTTGTAATGGGAGTGAATATGTAATTGGTAAAAAATCTTCCCGTTTCACCGTCAGTGGCCCAGATGCCACAAGCAGGAATATATCCATTTCACATGGAGATTGTGTAGCCTGCGAGGATACCCAGTGTCTTAATATTTCCACCAACTGTCCGAAACAGTACGGCGAGACCGAGCACCTCTCTCACTCCTTTGACAAACTGTATTCCCGAGTCTTGGTGGCGTATCAAAAGAACAATGGAGGAAGTCTGGAATATGGGGATTCCCAGAGAGAGACACCATCTCAGTACGTTATACAGCCATAGAGCTGCTGTAGCGCACAACTATTTTTGTCAGGGAGTCGTGCCTTGTTACATGAGAACCCTTTACCATGAGGGCGGGGACGAAAAAGTAAAACATTTGGATTTTAGTGACGTTCCTAACAATGACAACCACGAAGGAAGAGGAGAAAAAGATAAAATAGTCTTGTTCGGAAAAATGATAGATGTAATTGCTCCCGCTCCGACCAGGTACGCTGTCTCGTCTGTGGACGCCCCCCTTCCTCTTCCACACTTTCAGAGAAACGCTTCCACCTTCAATAGGCGCCCGGTTGATAAGTTGCGAAGGCGAACTTTCTTCGAGCGGTCGAGGTCGGACACGTGCCCGTTTAATTCCAATGCCACTTTCCGAGACATACTTATCAGATCCTGCGACCTAGCTGCAGCTAATAGGTACTTGGAAAGGAACATTATCTGTCAACAAAACCGTCCACAGAGGCCTGTACGCACGGTCGAGTTGGACAATTATCTCGCTACATTGAATTACAGAAATGACACATGGGCCAAGATATGTAGGGCTCAATATCTACTTGCTGGCTCCGCCAGATCCTTTTATTGTGAAATGGCTTCTTTCATGAAAAATAAATCAACCATCTTTCCGGACAAGAGAGACCAACAACTTCGAGAATCGGTAATCAAATTCGCCAACGAATGTAGAGCCTTTAAAGACTTGAAAAGGTGGAGCAAGTTCTTCAGCGACAGAGGAGAAACTGGGCGACAACAGATCCTCGACGCTTCCCTCGACAACACCTTCCATTCGGACCACACAAGAAACAATCTGAAAGATAGTTGCAACACTATCATGGGTGCATTGAAAGACCTCGACGAGAAAGACGAAGCTGCCTTTAAAACGCTGATTAATAAATCCATGGTCGTTTATTCACGAACGATCATTGTAGGATCCCGATGCACTCTGACAATGTCCGACTCGAGGAATATGGTTTTCGATGTGAGACAATACGTGTGCAGTTCCGCGGGCATGATCGTGGCGCCTGTGCAGGACGAATACCTGGAGGCGTTCACCCCCGTTAAGGGCGCAGTCTCGGCCGCATATGCTCCCGTAGATAGATTGCCTGAGACACTTGGAGAGTAAAGAATGCGGGCCTCGATAAAGATTAATCCCGCCCAAAGGTGTTCACTACGTCAAGGGCGAGGCTCACGCCGATACTGCCCCTAGCTACAGATTGTCGGAGGGCACGCCTCACATCTGGAGGCTTAAGCAGTCGGGGGGCCAATGCGCGCAACTGTAGCAAGTCCGTCCGTGATAAGAATAATCATAAAAAAGTAAGTTCTCCTTCTTATAATATACACGGGGTGTACGTGATCCCTCAGCGTAGATAGGTACGATGGTGTTGACAGTTCAAGGCCTTCCTACCATTCCTCCTGCTGACATGACGACAACAACAACCACAACAACCACAACAATGGTAACGACGACATTAACCCCTTCATTACAAATGACGCCTCCCAATCTGGAGGACCGCTCGACCAGAATAGAGAGGCAATTGAAGGAAGATGAAAGATTACAGTTGCATTTGAGTAAGCTATTGTACTATACCCACATGGTTAACGGTCTCAATATTTTTCAAGACTTGATGGCTCATTTCAGCTCCACTGAAAGTGGAGCTGAGCATATATCCGCACTTAATAGTGAAGAAATTGCTCTCGTATTTACCCAGCAGTCTGGCGCGACCCTGAGCCTGTGCGCCGCCCTGTTGGCCAATATCCCCAATATCCCGGAGTCGGAGAGAGGTGTGTCCGAAGACTTGATATTGTCACTAAAAGAAGGTTTTTTGAGCACCAACGGAAGACCTTCGGTGGACATTGAGGTACACTTCTTTCACCATACGAACAACCCCGCATTCGGTTTCACCATACGAACAACCCCGCATTCGGTTTCAGAAAAAAGGTGGCAGTGATGGCAAGGAAGATGATTCCTCCACAAACCATAATGGAACCGCCTCCAGCATCCACCATCACAAAATTTTGCATGGCAAATTGGACAAATTCAACCCTGGAAGGAAGATGGTGATCCACTCAAGAAGTTTTCCTCGTCCGGACCACATTGCACCACCTTCCTCTGGCGACCCTCCCGATGCTCTATTAGTCCCATCACTCAAGAGTGATGGCAATTGTTAACCTCTATTACAGAACGGATGCTGCAGCCGCCTTGTTACAGAAGTTGCTTGTTGAAAACCAGCTTGTGTTCACATTATACGCTGTTCTGAAAGGCTCAGAGGTTTATTGTTTACTATTTACTAATAAACAATTTTCATTTATTTTGTGTTTTTATACCCCTTTAGTGGGCAAACAGCTCACCGATATAGCCAGATACACCTAGTCGATGCTTGACATATGGCTACTGGTTCTTTTGCCTGGCCGATTCTTTTGTGTGCATGGGGTCTCGGATTGCTGTGAGGCTGTACCCATGGACTGTCACTAGGAGCCCAGCCCACCAGACTCTCAGTCTAGCGTCCCCGGCGGCCGAGTGCACACCTGTCTCGCGTATCTCTCTCGTGTACATTGCTGTTATGCCTCTTTATTCCAGTAATTTGGACAACACCATGGCTCCTACAAAATCACAAGCGAAGCCAAAGAAGGGGCTACGCAGCTTCAAAGAACGGCACGGCATACGGGCAGTGGATATGTGTGGTGAGAAACGATCTGCGGATCATGACGGAGCCAAGGCCAAGTACTGTTTTTGCTACACCTGTGTAGGAGGATCAATTTATTAGTGGCCCCTCCATCATTAACGAACATGCCTATGACATAAGGCATCCTCTTCAAACACTAATCCGCCGTAGTTTGAATCTACCGCGCAGAGCATTTAAAATCTGAGGAGCCTTCATCATAAGCGCACGCGACCTCACTCATGGCTTTAGTCATTATGAATTGGATTCTCACTATGAAAAAACTTAGTAAAAAATAACAATAAAAACAAAAAGAAAATAAGACTAACTATCCAATAAGCTTTCCATCATATCGTGGATGTACTTGTGTGGATCTTTGACCAGACGCTGATTCAGGCGTCATTCTTCCTTCTCTGCTCTGCGATCAGCCGGCCCGGACGTGTCTCTCCACGCTCCGCTGGTTCCGCATTTGCTGCGTCCCTAGTGAGTTTTTTCTCATTTGTTTACTCCGGGATGTATCGAGTAAGGTTAGGATATGCGTAGCAGGAGTGTAGTGGGCTCGTTGCCCGCAGTGCAGTGTATTTTGGGTCGTGTGTTTGGGGCATCTATTTCGGATGTACCCTCGTGGTCCTGTTGTTGACAGGTGAACTTTTTCACAGTTAGCTAGCTTTGTGATGCAGGCGGCTTTCATTACTCGTTATTGCTTCCTTTTATCTTTCTGATGAGGTAGCGTATTGTTGCTGACGTTCCCAGCGTATTTTTCTTCACCTAGTGAAGTTTTTTCTGGGTCCCGAGTCAGTTCTTCCCTTTGCCGGAAGTATTTGCTACAGTGGTGTGTTGGCGGTGGTTCCTGTTGTGATATAATTCAGTGCTTTTTGTTTATATTCCGACATGTTACTGTTATCCGTCTGCCTAGGCCTAGCCAGCCTCTCGTAGCTTTACCACATATACAAGTGTTATTGATTTATTTTCTAAATATGTACTACTGTGTCATGTGTGTCCTGGTTTAGTTGTGTATTGGCTAATTCCACGGACTATTTATGTGTCCTGGGTTAGTTGTGTATTGGCTAATTCCATGTACTATGTTGGTTGTGTACGTTGGTTGTGTACGTTAGTTGTGTTTTGGCTACGCCTCGGTCCGGTGTTGCGTTCAGATGGTATCTGGACGGGGTGGGTTTTTTCCGGCGGGTTTTTCTCGGTTTCACCTTGATAACCCCGGCTGGTTGCCGAGTTTTGGCCACGCGTGGTTTAAAACAGGTTTGTTTCCCCGGCGAGTGGGTGTCTGTGGCTCCCCAGGACTGCGTCTCTGGGGTGCCTGTTTCAGGCTCCTTATGATTCCCGGCGGGTTGGCTGTACCCATCTAACAGTGTTCATACGGACACGTGTTGTTTGTATTTTTTTCGGTTTTGCAAAGCCAATATAAAACTATGCTGTTGTTGTATTTCCTCCCCGGCGAACTTTTACAAAGAAGTGGGGATAGGAACAATTGGGGTTAACTTTTAAACTTTAAATCACCCGGCGGGTGCAACCTGGAAGGGTGGGATGACCGAATTTGCAAAATTCCGTTTAGTTGACCAGACAATTGAGGGATGCATTGTGTATCGCCTCCTTCAACATACAGGCGCTTTAGGGCACAATTGGGGTTAACCATTTTTAAACTAATATTCATACCTGGTGGGTGCTCCTTGAAAGGATGGGAAAAACGAATTTACAATTCAGTTAGTTAACCAGACAATTGAGGGATACGTTTTGTATCGCCGCCTTCAACATACGGCGATCTAAAAAGATACTTCGGGAGAAGTTAGATCTCGTATATTTGTCAGGCTTCCCAGTTTTTGATCTACGAGATAATTTAGTTTTTTTTTTCTCCAAAATTGAATCTTGAAACAAACACCACTGGAAAGACTTAATCAGTTATAAACGCCATGCTGGTCTTTATATATTATGTCAGAGGGTATTCATAAATCTTTTGGACAAATTAAGATATTCAGAAATCTTTTACTTAGGAAACCCCACCGCGTAGCGAGCTGTCGTCGTTGAGTATTACGTCTCGTTACCCGGCGGGTTATTTAACACTTGTGTGCGAACATGGTTGGGTTAACCTTATGAGCATTAATTCCTGGAAATTTTCTTTTTTGTGTTATTTTTTTTTGCCTGGCCGATTCTTTTGTGTGCATGGGGTCTCGGATTGCTGTGAGGCTGTACCCATGGACTGTCACTAGGAGCCCAGCCCACCAGACTCTCAGTCTAGCGTCCCCGGCGGCCGAGTGCACACCTGTCTCGCGTATCTCTCTCGTGTACATTGCTGTTATGCCTCTTTATTCCAGTAATTTGGACAACACCATGGCTCCTACAAAATCACAAGCGAAGCCAAAGAAGGGGCTACGCAGCTTCAAAGAACGGCACGGCATACGGGCAGTGGATATGTGTGGTGAGAAACGATCTGCGGATCATGACGGAGCCAAGGCCAAGTACTGTTTTTGCTACACCTGTGTAGGAGGATCAATTTATTAGTCAATCAATTATCCATCAATTAACGAACATGCCTATGACATAAGGCATCCTCTTCAAACACTAATCCGCCGTAGTTTGAATCTACCGCGCAGAGCATTTAAAACCTGAGGAGCCTTCATCATAAGCGCACGCGACCTCACTCATGGCTTTAGTCATTATGAATTGGGTTCTCACTACGAAAAAACTTAGTAAAAAATAAAAACAAAAAGAAAATAAGACTAACTATCCAATAAGCTTTCCATCATATCGTGGATGTACTTGTGTGGATCTTTGACCAGACGCTGATTCAGGCGTCATTCTTCCTTCTCTGCTCTGCGATCAGCCGGCCCGGACGTGTCTCTCCACGCTCCGCTGGTTCCGCATTTGCTGCGTCCCTAGTGAGTTTTTTCTCATTTGTTTACTCCGGGATGTATCGAGTAAGGTTAGGATATGCGTAGCAGGAGTGTAGTGGGCTCGTTGCCCGCAGTGCAGTGTATTTTGGGTCGTGTGTTTGGGGCATCTATTTCGGATGTACCCTCGTGGTCCTGTTGTTGACAGGTGAACTTTTTCACAGTTAGCTAGCTTTGTGATGCAGGCGGCTTTCATTACTCGTTATTGCTTCCTTTTATCTTTCTGATGAGGTAGCGTATTGTTGCTGACGTTCCCAGCGTATTTTTCTTCACCTAGTGAAGTTTTTTCTGGGTCCCGAGTCAGTTCTTCCCTTTGCCGGAAGTATTTGCTACAGTGGTGTGTTGGCGGTGGTTCCTGTTGTGATATAATTCAGTGCTTTTTGTTTATATTCCGACATGTTACTGTTATCCGTCTGCCTAGGCCTAGCCAGCCTCTCGTAGCTTTACCACATATACAAGTGTTATTGATTTATTTTCTAAATATGTACTACTGTGTCATGTGTGTCCTGGTTTAGTTGTGTATTGGCTAATTCCACGGACTATTTATGTGTCCTGGGTTAGTTGTGTATTGGCTAATTCCATGTACTATGTTGGTTGTACGTTGGTTGTGTACGTTAGTTGTGTTTTGGCTACGCCTCGGTCCGGTGTTGCGTTCAGATGGTATCTGGACGGGGTGGGTTTTTTCCGGCGGGTTTTTCTCGGTTTCACCTTGATAACCCCGGCTGGTTGCCGAGTTTTGGCCACGCGTGGTTTAAAACAGGTTTGTTTCCCCGGCGAGTGGGTGTCTGTGGCTCCCCAGGACTGCGTCTCTGGGGTGCCTGTTTCAGGCTCCTTATGATTCCCGGCGGGTTGGCTGTACCCATCTAACAGTGTTCATACGGACACGTGTTGTTTGTATTTTTTTCGGTTTTGCAAAGCCAATATAAAACTATGCTGTTGTTGTATTTCCTCCCCGGCGAACTTTTACAAAGAAGTGGGGATAGGAACAATTGGGGTTAACTTTTAAACTTTAAATCACCCGGCGGGTGCAACCTGGAAGGGTGGGATGACCGAATTTGCAAAATTCCGTTTAGTTGACCAGACAATTGAGGGATGCATTGTGTATCGCCTCCTTCAACATACAGGCGCTTTAGGGCACAATTGGGGTTAACCATTTTTAAACTAATATTCATACCTGGTGGGTGCTCCTTGAAAGGATGGGAAAAACGAATTTACAATTCAGTTAGTTAACCAGACAATTGAGGGATACGTTTTGTATCGCCGCCTTCAACATACGGCGATCTAAAAAGATACTTCGGGAGAAGTTAGATCTCGTATATTTGTCAGGCTTCCCAGTTTTTGATCTACGAGATAATTTAGTTTTTTTTTTCTCCAAAATTGAATCTTGAAACAAACACCACTGGAAAGACTTAATCAGTTATAAACGCCATGCTGGTCTTTATATATTATGTCAGAGGGTATTCATAAATCTTTTGGACAAATTAAGATATTCAGAAATCTTTTACTTAGGAAACCCCACCGCGTAGCGAGCTGTCGTCGTTGAGTATTACGTCTCGTTACCCGGCGGGTTATTTAACACTTGTGTGCGAACATGGTTGGGTTAACCATATGAGCATTAATTCCTGGAAATTTTCTTTTTTTCCAGAGCTGGGTCCTGGCGGGTCTATGCAGAACCTGGAGTAAGTTTCCCACCAGTCTCTGTCATGGCTACCTTTGCCCCGGTTTTTGCTTTATGCATTACGCCCTCCTGTTCAGGTATCCCTATTTTTGCGCACACCCTTTGTATAAAATGAGTTAAAATGTCTCGTTTGGTGTGGATTACCTTTCCGGCGTTTTTCTCGTTGCTCCGAGAACACCGTTTTTGTTTACCGAGTTTTAGTCAGGATGGCTAAAATAGGTAAGTTACCCCGACGAGTTTGGTTGCTTTAGGGCTCATCTGAAACTGCGTTTTCTGTGGTCGAGCCTGGGATCAGGCTTCCTGTGTTATTCATTGCTTTATGCATTACGCCCTCCTGTAATGTCTCGTTTAGTGTGGGTTACCTTTCCGGCGTTTTTCTCGTTGCTCCGAGAACACCGTTTTTGTTTACCGAGTTTTAGTCAGGATGGCTAAAATAGGTAAGTGAGTTTGGTCGCTTGAGGGCTCATCAGAAACTGCGTTTTCTATGGTCGAGCCTGGGATCAGGCTTCCTGGGTTATTCCCATCGAGAGGGGCTCCACACAGTTATCTAGGTGATCATGCTGACACCTGTTGGACATGGTTTTCTCTGCTTTTCAAACCCATTGAAACAATGCTGTCTGTTAGTTTGGTCTTTCCCTCCCGGCGACCTTTTTACAAAGAGGTCTGGGGCAGGTATAATTGGTATGACATTGCATATAAAACCCGGCGGTTGTACCTTCGGGTGGTTATATTAACGGATATGCGATTCGCGATAATTTGCCAAACAATTGATTGATACAATAGGGTATCACGGCCTCCAAGACGGCGATCTATGAGGGCTTCTGGGAGAAGCCGGATTAGAGATTAAGATAGGCTTAGACTTTTTATGGGATAAAAAGATGCCTGAAACTTACTAGTGTTTCAAGTGTAAAGGGATACTTGAAAGACTTCATCTTTAATAAAGATATGCTTCATCTTTATGAGGATTCAGAAGATATGCTTAAATCTTCTGGCCAGGTAAAGATATGCTGAAATCTTTAATATGAAACTAAAGGAAAACGAAAAGTAGTGGTGGAGTGCTACGGTTCGTTGACCGGCGGGTTTGTGGCACATATTTTGTACCATTTTTTGGGTGTAACCCTATGAGCATTACTCCCCGGAAATTTCTCTTTCCAGGGCGGAACACCGGTGTTGCACCATGTGACCAGGTAGTTCCCGGGGGCGGGGTAGTTTTCCCCCAGTCTCTGTCGTGTCGGCCCTTGAACCTCTCATTGCTGTATGTTCAATGCCGTTAAGCTCAGGTATCCCTATCTTATTTTTATTTGTTAATGAAATAATTTAATAGATGAATCATAATAAACATATATATTTTCTATGATTATATTATGATAATATTGTGTTTATTTATAGTAATTTATTTTAATACAATTAAATATAAATTAAATTAATTAGTATACTTTATGATTTTGCTCACCAGCTCCATCAATGTGTTAATGAGCTATGGGAGCTTTTAATTATCATAAACCTTTACGGGACTCGGACAAGGGCTCCCATTCAGAGAGTATACCGAGCTCGCAAGCGAGCTCAGCCAAGGGGTATGGCGATACTCACAGTCCTGGCAGGAGAGAACACATCCCTTTGTGACTCAACTAGTGCTGACGTCCACCGGGATGCCGATGTACCATCTTCTATCCCAGTTTTAACATGGCAACATGTGGAGGTCCCGGCTTCGGCGGGATCTTCCCATGATAAGCCAGACTTAACGGATGAAGAACAACGATCTCTGGTCTCAGAGATGTAGGTTGAAGAGTCCAGTCACCTTCTAGGCGACTCTCAGGGTACTGTCGAATCTCCACGGAGTTCGTCATCGGCTAGGTATGTACCGGCGGAAGAGATTGATGGACTACTATTGAATGCACTTAATAGGTTCTTTGGCCCTATGCCGGAAACTCCTTTTGATACGGGAGATCCCGCGATGTCGACGAATGTGCGACCTCTGGCTACATCCTTTGCTTTAGCTAAAATACCTAACCATCCTCTTGTGTCAGATCCAATTTCCAATGTGCCAGGCACAGCAGCTCTCACTACTTCCACTGTGCGAGTCTTATCAGACATATCTCCCCCTCCTTTAGACAAGGCGCCAGTCAAAAAACAGGAGCTATGCCTCTTTTATACGGGCCGGATGAGTCAGGGGTAGCAATGTTACGGAAATGTTTTGGATGTTCATATTAAGGACATTCCAAGTTATTATAACCATGACTTATTCTTCCCACCAAATCCCTCCAGAACGCCATTCTTGGTTCTCTCTTCCGGTTTTTGGTGCCGGCGGAGTCCCCTCTGCTTGGCTGCCACCCCCCAAATAATCAATTTGTGCGAATTATAAGCTCCCTTTAGCACGCCTTCCCCAGCTTACCTAGACCGCGAGTTTAGGTTAAGAGGAAAAGCGTTTAAACTGTTTTCGCAATATATGGTTCCCAGCAAGTAACAAAGTCTCTGTTACGCTCTTCTCAGGCAATAGAAGCCGCGGAAGTCAGGAAAGCCATTGAACTTTCCTGGCGCTTGCTTCTCCAGACTTCCATCCAAGTCTTTAGGAGATATTCGGACGGCCTTATTAGAGCCAGTTCGAGCAAGGCAGGATCCGAGGATGTTCTTAGTGAAGAAACTTCTTGACCGTATTGCAAGCCAAGTAGTTCTGTCTCCAGTTATAATTCTTTCTTTGATTTCACCAGCAGTTTGGAAGACTGTTTTCAATTTGGCACAAGCATTCAAGGAAGGTCCCCGCAAGCCCTGATGCCCATGTTAGAACAAGGGATCAGGGTCTGGTGGTATCTGGGCGACTAACTGGTGGTGGCAGAAACAGAAAAGTTACGCATCATTCATGTCTACGTTACGTTAAACCATCTCAAATCTCTAGGATTCAAGGTCAACTTAGTAAAAGTCAAACCCTTGTTCCCCCACGAGTATTTCAGGGGATAGGGCTGGTCGAGGACACAGCTTCTCTCACTCTGAGTCAGAGTGTGGACACTCGAAACAGATTTCGCAAAAACGTTTTTTGTTTCTCCACAGTCTGACTTCGACACAGAGACTTTGGGAATCTCTAGTCGGTTCTCTCAACGGGGTTCAGCTAACTGTGAAGTTGGGCCGGTTGTAAGTCTAACGTTTAATCTTGGAGGGCAACACATTTTTCCCACTATTACCGGCGGGGATAGTATGGCCTATCCCAACGTTATTACACAACTTACTAGCGGTTTGGGCGACGAGAGAAATGTTGCACGCAGTCATGTCATGAACCTCTCCTCCGCCGTCGGTTTGGGTGGACATGGATGCGTCAGGAACGATAGGTTGGGGCTTTTAGTCAAACTTCGGGCATCAGGGTCAAAGGTTTTGGTCCTATTTAGAAATCTTCCACATCTTCCACACAAGGGGACTTACTAGTCCCCTTATCTGTCCTTCAGGCTCACGGCTCTGCTTTACGGGGCAAGTCGGTGGCCTTCAGAATGGACAATCTGAATGCGGTTCACTGTATTCAGAAACAAGGGTCAATGAGATCTCGGAAGTGGCTAAACGTGTCAGAAAAGATTTTTATACTAGCCAACAGGCTGGACATTCATCTTCACGCATCTTATCTCCCAGGCGTAAGCAAACGTCTGGGCAGACGCTCTGTCTCAGAGGCAAAGCACAACAGTAGAATGGGCGGTCTTGCATGTGCGGAGCATTACCATCCACAAGTGGATTTGTTTGCGTCTGAGAAGACTCACTAACTCCCACTGTACCTCACCTACCGGACGATAACGCCGGCGGGCGGACCTGACGCTCTGATGACGGACGAGAACAGGTTGAGTTCCATTTATCTATTTTCCGCCGCCAGACGCGTCTCTAATGTGCCACGTAGTCAACAAACTACAGGATTAGCGAGGCGTAGTCTCGCTAATCGCGCCCCTGTGGCCGGCGCAGTGTGGTACCAGCATTTGAACACGTGGTGCCCGCACCCAGTGTCACTCCCGGTCGGGTTGTTCCACTTAGAACACAATTGGCAACCTACAAACCTCGCGGACTTGTTCATTATGGACATTCAGGAGGCCAAGTGGCTAGCACCATATGGTAGCGACGTGACCAAGATATTCACAAATCAATATACCCAGTCTAGAAAGCGACAGTTTCAATCGCATTGACAAGCTTTTACGTCTCGGATTCTTAGAACACAACAAACTGTGCCCTCGGTGGCGTTGGTTGTTAATTATTTAATTTATCTGTTCATGCAGAAACATTTATCTGAAAGTGATTTATGTGGGCAGGTTTTAAACTCCGCCCACCTCCCCGTCAGCTCAGGCCTACATGGTCTCTGGACAAAGAATCGTCGTTATTCTCGTTCCCGTATGTACCAAAGACTGCAGATTTTACAAAAGGGCAGTATTCCTTATGGCTTTGGCTACCGGGAACAGAGTATCTGAGCTGGCGGCGATGAGCAACGCACCTAATTGCCTCAGGTTTGATAGGCTTCATGAGTGTATTCACATTGCACCTTCCCCAGGATTCATAGCGAAGATTGAGCACAGTGAACACGTGTTTTCAGAGTTCACGGTGCCGGCGTTAAAAAGGGGAAAGGTGCACCATCTTTTTTGCCCAGTGCAAGCTCTAACCAAATATTTAAGACTGGCACCTCTAAATCACCAGGGTGCTTTATGGGTCGCAAGTCCGGGTGAACGCTTGATGGAGCGTACACTGGCTTCTCTCTTGGTCGAGGACTTTAAAGAGAAGAATCCCGGCGTTGTGGGTAAGACCCACGATTTACGCAAGGGGACAGCCTCTTTACGTTTCCTTAATAATCTTTCGGTGGAAGTTATTAAGTCCACACAGTTGTGGGCCTCTAATCAGGAGTTTTTGCCTCGATACCTTTCAGTAGCTCTGGACAAACCTTCCTTGCCATGTATAGCTTTACGGCAGAGGGTCTAGGTGGCCCTTTTAGTCACGTTTTGTTTAATTTCAAGAAAAATACTACTGCTCTGTAGTATTCATTGCAGGAATTGTGCTAAAGGCCAACATAAGTGTTACAACAATTCTTGTTGTAAGTAGCTTTGGCTGTGAAGAATAGATTTTTGAGATATCTCGGTAGTTGTAACTACGACTTTTGCTTTTGAAGTAATTACTTCTGCATAAGTACACGAGTTCAGTACTTCTACGAATGTACGATAATTCATTTATGTTTGGTTATATTTTTAGGAATATATCCACTATTTAATGGGGTTTATATGTGCACATGTAAACTTATAAGTTTTTAGTTTTCACCACTTACTTTAAGTGGGGTGCCTTCTTAACTAGCAGATCTGTGCACAGAGTCTCAGAGTTAACCCTTTTACAAGCAGGCTTCTTTGAAGCACGCTCCTGCTTGTACCCCTTTTTGAAGATTTAGGCTGTATAAAGTTTATGCACCCGAATATCTCTTTTTTACAAAAGTAAGAATACTATGTGGTTGTTTGATTATCTGCTTTTCTAGAGTTATGATATGATTACGAATGTCCCCCTCCAGTCTTAGAAATCAGGCATGTTCGTCACTAATAAATTATAGGTTTGAGATATAGGTAAGGAGATAAAGAAAACCTAATATTTAGTAGTGGCCCCGTAATCATTGACGACCATCCCCTTCCCATTCGTTGATGTATTAAGGATTTTGGTTTACTTGATATGTCAGTGAAGGAAGAATGACGCCTGAATCAGCTTCTGGTCAAAGTTCCACACAAGTACATCCACGATATGATGGAAAGCTTATTGGATAGTTATTCTTATTTTCTTTTTGTTTTTTTGTTTTTACGAAGTTTTTTTGTAGTGAGAACTCAATTCATAATGACTGAAGCCAAGAGTGAGGTCGCGTGCGCTCATGATGAAGGGTCCTCAGATTTTAAATGCTCTGCGCGGTAGATTCAAACTACGGCGGATTAGTGTTTGAAGAGGATGCCTTATGTAATAGGCATGTTCGTCAATGATTACGGGGCCACTACTAAATATTAGGTTTTCTTTATTTCCTTACTGGAGTCAAACCTATAGGTGACAGACATTACGTTGCAAAAGGCCTGGGAGAAACAAGAAAACTACAAGTATGTGTTCTTGAGGATGACTTTGCAGGCTTTGGTGAAGAGGAGGAAGAGCCAGCCCCCATCACACCATCCACGAGATTGTCACTGCCATGCCTGCCAAAAATCCCAAGAGGTTCACAAGGGAGGACATTGGTGAATGTGATATAGAAAGGGGATGACGAGGAGGAAGTGCAAAACAAATTGACCTGGGCTGAGGCTCTAGCTGGGCTGGAGAAATGTGTGAACATTGCAGAGAAGAACCAGTACGCCTTCACTGTTACGGACGTTATGAACTATAAGCATGCTCGGAGAGGTGTATAAGATACGACAGAGGGTTGAGAGCCTGGAGAAACACCTCTCCACAAACAACTAATATATAACCCCCAAAAAGGATAAAATAAAATATAAATTCTTAACAGATTTTATTTATACACCGCCCTCATAATTATAGTATTATATGTTTTGGTCAAAAATAGTGTTTCAACACACATTGAACGGCCACTGCAAGTCACCACTGCATAGGGAAGAACATGAACAAGCCCATATAATTCAATTTTCTAATAGTATTCGCAAAAATGCACCTAGACCTTCGATTAATCTTCGGAAAAAGAAAATATGGCCAACCTTATCATGTCTTTATCACTTTCATAGGGAACTTTATCTTACAACTGGCCTGTCCGAGATACTAATAATAGGCAATATTGTGAATAGAGACTTCTTAGGGAACCAGAGCGGTGACAATGGCGATTGTCACGACGATGGCTAGGGTCTCGGCGGAGTAGATGGGAGGTTCTCCGAGTGACCACTGGACTGGTGGTCTGAATTTGGGTGGAGGGACTGAACGCATCATTATCACTGCTGTAAGGGCATTCAATGTGGTAACCGGATAAGTGCTGTAGCGCTGCACCCGTGACGCCCAGTACGGCGTTGCAGCGTCCTTCGTCCTTGTACCATGCGCAGAATGGATCTTGTAACCCCATGCATGAACTGCAAGTGTTGGCCTTCTGACAGCGGTGTAGCGGGATAGACTTGACCTCATCATCGGTGATAATGATGAGCCGACTCTCTCCATTGCTGGGTGAAGCCAACTGAAGGTTCACAATCCGCACCGGATGCTCGAACACACGGATCTCCTCGATGATCACTGGCATGATGCTAGAGCCCTGGATGGCCCGTGTGTTGATGGCTTTGAAGATAACGCCAGTGTGGGTTGCGACGAACAGAACGTCAACCGTCTTGCCATCCAGAAAGGTTACCTGGGCTTCGAGAATCGGTACTCGAACGATGCCTTCATGAAAAGTGGGTGGCCAAGGAAGGCAGGTACGGCCTCGTCCATGAGGGGACGAGTCTTGGCGAAGTTAACGTTATACTCTGGCAACGTCTGACTGTTCTCCACGCAGCTTCCTGGTCGTGGCTCTGGGACATTATTTGTCCGCACAGGCAGCCAGTTCGAGTTCATGTCCTCCTGTTCCTTGAAGGACGACTCGAATGTGTCCAGGATTGAATGCATGGAGAAGGCACAGATGGCCGAGCCTGGGATGGAGTTGGGCGGCGTGGTGAAGACTGCGTAGATGATCTAAAGATTCTCCCCGCCATAGACGCCCGAGATGACGTCCGTTGTCGACTGTATCTCATCAAAGTAGAAGGGGTACTCTCCCGGCTCTGAGCAGTTCAGCCGACTCTTGAGGAATTACGTCCAGAAAGTCGTGAACCTTGCCGGCCCTCCCCCTCTGTCCGACTTGCACACTCGCCCCACCCACCAGTACACCCGCTTCCCGCAGTTCATGTACTCTACCGCCGTCTCCCGGAAGAAGTAGAATACGAAGTCTTTGTAGTCGAACGAGTGCACAAAGTGCGGCGCATTGAGTTGTTTGTAGTCGCTCTGGTCTGTTTTGAGAGGGTCCCTGAAGATGAGAGGTATGGTACCCTGGAAGTCCGCCACTGTGCCGGAATACAACTCTCCATCAACCTAAACGAAGGTGGAGTTTTGTCTGGGATCATAGGGGCATTTCCCCACCCCATTAACTTCTGTAAAGTTAGAACTGCCATCAGTCTGGTGCGCATAATGCCGACACAAAGGCTTGTAGGCGTTGGTTCCACACACCAGAAACCGTCCCTTGGCTAATATTTGAATGTAGTTCTGACACTCGTCCACAGACTTGCCCTTATTGAAGCACACAGAACTGTCGTGCTCTTTGGAGAACCACACGATCCGTTGGCTGTAGATCATTTACACTTATATTGTAAACGATATTTTTTGCACCAATAAGGAGGGAATCGCCATCCCTCTGCAATTGTCTGAAGTAGTCCCTCTCACTCTTGTTGCCCGCGAACACCTGGGACTCCACCTCATCTGGGAAACTGAGGGAGCGCGGGGTCAGGTCGGTGAGGAAGGCGTGTGCAGCTGAAGCAACCGTTAGACAGAAGGAGAACAGCAGCACCAGTGGTAGGGGTCCCAGCACCCCCCTATGACCCCCACTACACCACACCTCCATTACTACCTAAGTAACGCCATCTTCGCGCTAAAGTCTTCAATAATAATTTTAACCTTTTAGCGGGCAAATGACAAAACTTTGTCTTCTGAGCGTAGTAAGGTAGGGTAGTGATTGAGAGAGTGAGAGAATGACAACGGAGAAATGGATAGGCGACGGACGAGCCGGGAGGTTTTCAGAAGGGAAGAGGATGTGTAGATCAGATATTTACCCGGAAAGTGTGTGGTGAAGAAATATCTGGAGAAGAAACAAAAGGTGTATGTTGCCTTTACGGACTTGGAGAAGGCCTATGACAGAGTGGATAGAGAAGGTTTGTGGAAAGTACTTAGAATATACGGAGTAGATGGCAAGTGGCTGAAAGCAGTGCAGGGCATGTATGAGGGTGCAAAGGCGGCAGTACGTGTGGAGAGTGAGCAGAGCGAGTTCTTTGACCTGAATGTTGGTTTGAAATAGGGGTGTGTGATGTCCCCGTGGTTGTTTACTGTATATATGGATGGAGTCATGAAAGAAATACTATCAAGAGCAGTGGATATTGGTGTATCGCTGAAAAGGGAAGGAATTGAGTGGAAGCTACCTATACTGCTGTTTTCGGATGATACAGTTCTGATGAGTGATAATGAATGGGAGTTGCAGGGTCTGGTAAATGAGTTTAGAACAGTGTGTGAAAAACGGAATTTAAAGGTAAATGCGGGGAAGAGCATGGTTCGTGGCCACCCCTTCGAGGATCGCGGCGTCAGGCAATAGATAGATAGAACAAAACTTTACACTGGGACACAGCGACAACCTCCCTCATCCACGATGGCCGACCTGAGGTTTTGCATCCATCTAATATTTTGAGTGTGAATATATTTCTTGTGTGTGAAAAAATAATGTATTTTTATATTCTGTAATATATATAATAAAAAAACAAACAATAAATCTCCCTACCAACAATTCCTTTGGTGGACGCTTCTGAACTAGCGCCAGAGCTACGACTGTAGACATCACTATACCCAACACCTAGGATATGCACAGTTTATCTCAATTTGTGTGTGATTCTACTAAGTTTTTATTATACAGTATATGATATACGATAAGGGAAAGTCCATATGCAGCTGATAGTGATACTGACTACAATCATATAAGCTGATAAATTATATCGTAACAAAAATGGCGGGAAAATACCTGCTGACTTTTTATTGTAAATAAATATATACGTTATTTATGAATATGAGTGATTTTACAATATGTTATAATAATATATAAAACAAATACAACAAAAGTATGCATAGACCAAAGTATGTGTCAGCTACAGAAATTTCGATTAACTGCATATATTATAGAATTGTTGAAGGAGAGGGAGGGTGGATAGCTCCGCGACGTCGCCCACTTCCGACAAGGTAAACCTTGCGTAGCGCCTCTATCGGCCACTGTAGGCATTTATTGGTAGGGAAAAGTGTATTTTTTGTCCATTTTACCGGCGAGTGGTGACGGCAATTCTCCCGCCACTGGCGGGATTTTAAGTATTCCGTACTCAGAGTACGATGTTTTGATAGAAGCAATCATAGTTGATTTCCAGTTGTGAAAATTAGAACATGCTCACCAAGGCTATGCTTCGTATATTGCGTCGTTTACCGAGGCAATGCTTCGTAATATTGCGTCGTTTACTGAGGCGATGCTTCTTATTTTGTGTCGTTCATCGATGCGATGCTTCGATTGCGTCGTTAAACGAGGCCATGCTTCGTACATTACATCGATAAATGTAGAAAAATAGCGACAAATAGACAAATAATAGACAAATAATAGACAAATAATTGACATATTTCACATGAACATTGAACTATTTTGCAGAAAAATAAAGCAACGTCACCTGCCGAAGTTGAGGATGTACCTATAGTAGCTGGCACGATAGCTATCACCGAGAATGACCACGTCAAACTGTCCTTTAAGGAGTACGAGGCTTAGCTAGAAAACACACAGCCAATGAAAACAGTGACAGTCAAGAAAAAAACCGTCTTCTAAGAGATGCACTCTTTGGGCCACGCGGAACAGAGGAGGAATTTGCGAGAAATCCCTTTGGGGGGCTTAATTAAGATAATTCAGCTCACCCGGGAAGCTGTCATGACCGGAGGATCAATAATGGCACACTCTGAAACCGTCTCCGCGAGCACACTTTGAATGATGACGGACTCCTGTCTTCATGCTCTCAATTTTCTCAAAGAAACTGAGAATCAACAATTCTAAGTAACAGAAACTCTCCTATGGGGCCCCGTCAGGCGAGCGGTCGCCAAAGCAAAAAGTAAGTATAATGTTAATAATGTTATCGAGTAATTATTTGAATGTTTCATATTTTCGTTTTATATATTTGTAAAAGTGATTCCACGAGTTGTACAACTACTAATTGTGTTTTATTGTGTCTTATTTCCTTCCACATAATACTTTGGCACGGAAGAGGTAGGACAGAAAGAACACCGTAAACAGCAAAACGAGGCCGCGATTTGGGCGATGGAAGATGTACATCTACTGGAAACTAATGATGCTGTTGAAATTCCCATAAACAATGCGGCATCATTAATCCACGATGGACGTGCACCAGCACAGCCATTTATAAAACAAGATTTTGTTAGCTTGCGCGATGCACTGATTGTGAGACTGTCCGTTCGACGCCTACGAAGATATCAGGAGTTTACTGAATTTACAATCGGCGAATATGAGGGAAGATCAACAGAAGTCGAAGATGGCAGAAAGGTAACTTGCATACAGGTATCACGACACAAAACGGGGTCCAAAGACCCCTGCATCTTATACTTAGGTAGCTACAGAGGCAGCTGCTCTTGAGGCGTACATGAAATATTATCGCCCAATAGTTGCCACATGTGTAAGGCCAAAATGTAAGATTTTGGTGAATCGGCAAGGCAACAACCCCGATGGCCAATGTTGCTCTCAACTCTCAATAGAAAATGTAGGGAAGATCATTGCCAAGATGGGACTGAGGGCAGGTATTGTTGGGAGAGTGGGGAGCCGGAAGCTACGACATGCACAGATCACAGCCGCCCTCAAAGATGAGGATACGCTTGCCAACAGAGAAGCCCTTGCAACCTTGGCCTGCCACAGCATGACAACATGCAGAAATTACTACGACTTCACCAATCGCAGGACTACTGGAAACAGAGTTGTGAACAGTCTGCAGGATCTACGTTGTGATGCAGCATCAGGGTAGGTGTTAATGAGGCTTACATAAAAGTCACAATTTTATTCTTTGTATTTGGTAAAATGTACAAATGCTTCATTAAAATGGGGTCCGAAGAGGTGAGAGACACATGGTAATATAATTTTGCCAGTTGGTAAACATGCCATTCAAATTCCAACCTTCCTCAAAGGTCATTTCCCTGCTAAAGGATTACATTTGTTTCAGAGGACAAATACTGAGAATACTAACAGCCGGCATTTTTATAATATTTCAGGAAACAGCATGGCTTGCCATTAATGGAACTGGGAGAGGATGCCAGAGTGTCACGCCCTTCAAAGCTTTCACAGGATGTAAGTGCGGCCTGTCGTCTTCCCGCTCCTTCAAGGTACGTTCCACCCAGGTAAGTGCACACAATGTGAAGACAAAAATCAAAGTATTTCGTGTATTTAGGGAATTATCGTATACTAATAAATCATGCTACAATTAACTTTATATTTGCCCTAAAACAACTTCTGTATATTTTTTGTCCCACACTTTTCAGGCGACAGTCAACTAATGGATGATGGGACTCTGTCAGTTCCAGACTGTGGATCTCTGTCCGCAGTGCTGATAGGATCCATTAGTGAGGTGATTACAAACAAGAGGAGACTACAAGTCAGGAGGACCATACACCATCTGCATCAAAAAAAGGATCTTCAGTTATAGCCTGCAGGTTTGCATTCCCAGGGTAAAGTTGGTGGCCAACGATTCCCCGGTACGACAATAACAATGGGAATGGTACAAATAGTAGCAAGAGTGATGTTGACAGGAACCGAAGCACATATCGTACGGATGTAGTCCAACGCCGGGGCATAGTGTAACGTGATGTGCCATCTCCGTAGAGTTATTACAGTTTTCCTACACGGTCGGCTCAGAAGGGGTACTAGGGGACATTTTGCCTAGGAAGCTGTCTGAGGTAGCAGGCTGTAATATACGATAATATTAAATATTATTGCAGTGTGAATAATACTTTGAGAAAACAACTGAACTAGATGAACTACTGTAGAAAAAGAAAGACCGAGAACAAAATACTACACTCTTGCAGTGGCAGTGTGCAAGAAAACTTCTAAATGCAAACAAAGGCCGAAATCGTAAATATCCCAGAATGATCTGCAAGACAACAAAGACACCGGGCAAACCATGCCCAGTCGCCGGTTGCTACAGCGAATCGGTCAACCTACGGAAGCACATGGACATCTGCCACTCGTATCTAACTAACGACGATAGAGAGAATGTTTTAGCTGCAGGGAATAGGTTCTCTAGGTCCCTGCCACCAAGAAATGAAAAAAAAAAAATATATAATTGTCCCTTGTGCCCAAAATCAGTTAAACGGATCGATATGCACTTAAGAAATATTTAAAAAAATCAAAGACTCCATGGAATACCAGGAACTCCTCAGACATGTACGTAAGGTTTGCTTTTTCATAATTCAATTATTTTCTTAATAATAGGCCAAACATTAAAGCAATAGAAGCAATTCACTTTAAAGTAAAGAAACCTTGTAATGCATTTGTAAATAATATATGCCAACTAAAACAGTACAACTTTTATTGTATATATTTTGAATCATTAATTAGACATATTTCACATGAACATTGAACTATTTTGCAGAAAAATAAAGCAACGTCACAACGTTGAGGATGTACCCATAGTAGCTGGCACGATAGCTATCACCGAGAATGACCACGTCAAACTGTCCTTTAAGGAGTACGAGGCTTAGCTAGAAGACACACAGCCAATGAAAACAGTGACAGTCAAGAAAAAAAGCCGTCTTCTAAGAGATGCACTCTTTGGGCCACACGGAACAGAGGAGGAATTTGCGAGAAATCCCTTTGGGGGGCTTAATTAAGTTAATTCAGCTCACCCGGGAAGCTGTCATGACCGGAGGATCAATAATGGCACACTCTGAAACCGTCTCCGCGAGCACACTTCGAATGATGACGGACTCCTGTCTACATGCTCTCAATTTTCTCAAAGAAACTGAGAATCAACAATTCTAAGTAACAGAAACTCTCCTAGGGGGCCCCGTCAGGCGAGCGGTTGCCAAAGCAAAAAGTAAGTATAATGTTAATAATGTTATCGAGTAATTATTTGAATGTTTCATATTTTCGTTTTATATATTTGTAAAAGTGATTCCACGAGTTGTACAACTACTAATTGTGTTATGTCTTATTTCCTTCCACAGAATACTTTGGCACTGAAGAGGTAGGACAGAAAGAACACCGTAAACAGCAAAACGAGGCCGCGATTAGGGCGATGGAAGATGTACATCTCCTGGAAACTAATAATGCTGTTGAAATTCCCATAAACAATGCGGCATCGTCCACAATGGACGTGCACCAGCACAGCCATTTATAAAACAAGATTTTGTAAGCTTGCGCGATGCACTGATTGTGAGATTGTCCGTTCGACGCCTACGAAGATATCAGGAGTTTACTGAATTTACAATTTGGCGAATATGAGGGAAGATCAACAGAAGTCGAAGATGGCAGAAAGGTAACTTGCATACAGGTATCACGACACAAAACGGGGTCCAAAGACCCCTGCATTGCCCTACTTAGGCAATACAGAGGCAGCTGCTCTTGAGGCGTACATGAAATATTATCGCCCAATAGTTGCCACATGTGTAAGGCCAAAATGTAAGATTTTTGTGAATCGGCAAGGCAACAACCCCGATGGCCAATGTTGCTCTCGACTCTCTATAGAAAATATAGGGAAGATATTTCACAAAATATTTCACAAAGTCTCTTTTTTTTTTAATAGCGGAATAATTTTAGGGTTAAATTTGGAGTCCTCTGCCGAGAGTTGTTAGGAGGTCTCTCGAATAGAAAACTATCCGATCGCCATGAAGGCTGACATCGAGAAATGTTCGTGAGTGTCTCCCCCCAAAAAAAAAAAAAAAATAAATCACCTCTCTCGAAAACAATATTGTTCAATTGTTCAAATTTGTCACAACTGGAAACAAAATATTGTTCAAATATTTCATAAGAGGTTAATCCCCCAAAATTCACCTCTCTCGAAAACATATTGTTCAGAATTTTCACAACAGGAAATTAATATTGTTCACATTTTTCATAGGAGGTTAATTTTTCGGAGAGATACCCTCGAACATTTCTGGACGTCGCTTTCCTGGCAATCTGATACATTTCGATTCGAGGGTCCTCCAATGACCCTCGGCATTCTAGAAAATATTCATAAACACCTCGGCAGACAACTCTCATTTGTTTTTAATAAAATAAACAAAATATAGAACTATATATTATCCCTTTAGAGAGAAAATGGTCTTGCAGGGATATTTGAGGTTAGGTTGGAATTTGAATGCAATAACTCTTTGGCATGTGACCCAACTGGCAAAATTGTATTCCCATGTGCCTCCGGCCATATTCGACCCTATATCAATTAATTATTTGTAAATGTTGCCTAATAAGAAAAATAAAATTTTACTACGTGAGTCCTTGTTTTTGTAACTTTCCACATAGATGTACATAGATTATAGGAAAATCCACAGACGATGCACTATAAGGTAACACCTTATAGTGCATCGTCTGTGAAACGAGATAGGGTACCACATCGAAAAAAAATTGGAGATTGGTTCTCCGAAATATTTACCTCTCTGGAAAAAAATATTGTTGACACTTTTTCACATCACAGCGAAGTCTCGTTTTTGAATAGCGGAATATGTTTTGTGGTTTAATTAGAGTCCTCTGCCTAGGGTCGTTGGGAGGCCTCTCGAATAGAAATCTATCCGATCGCCACGAAGGCCTACATCGAGAAATGTTCGAGAGTGTCACCCCCAACAATTTAGCTTTAGTGCCAATCTGGAAAACAAAATTGGGCTGTTTTAGGTATAAGGATCACTCTGTCCCGAGTTAAATTCTCGGGAAACACTATCTACAATGTTCCCTAATATATTATTTTTATTAATCTCACCACTGTAAACAGCCTACTGTTCACCGCCGACTCAAGTTGCATATCAGATTTTTTTTTTGGTGAGTCATCTGCCTGGGGTAGGCGGAGCTCTCGAATCGAAGTATTTCCGATCGATCCCAAAGCCCACCAACTCTCTTTGGAGAGCAGAAGATCGCCTACATTTTTCTGTGAAAAATCACATGCTTTTCCAAGAAAGCTAATTTTTTGTCGCTATTTTTCAACATTTATCGATGTAATACTATACGAAGCATGGCCTCGTTCACCGACGCAATTGAAGCATCTCATCGGTGAACGACGCAAAATACGAAGCATCGCCTCGGTAAACGACGCAATATACGAAGCATGTTCAAATTTTCACAACTGGAAATCAACTATGATTGCCTCTATCAAAAAATCGTACTCCGAGTACGGAATACTTAAAATCCTGCCAGTGGCGGGAGAATTGCCGTCACCACTCGCCGGTAAAATGGACAAAAATACAATTCTCCCTACCAATAAATGCCTACAGTGGCTGATAGAGGCGCTGAACGCAAAGATTTACCGCGACGCCTTGTCGGAAATGGGCGACATCCCTCTCCTTCAACAATTCTATAATATATGCAGTTAATCAAAATTTCTGTAGCTGACACATACTTTGGTCTATGCATACTTTTGTTGTATTTGATTTTATATATTATAAAATCACCCATATTCATAAATAATGTATATTTACAATTCAAAGTCAGCAGGTATTTTCCCGCCAATTTTGTTATGATAATTAATCAGCTTATATGTGTTGTAGTCAGTATCAGCTGCATATGGACTTTCCCTTATCATATATCATCATATACTGTATAATAAAAATGTGTAGAATCACACACAAATTGAGATCAACTGTGCATATCTTAGGTGTTGGGTATAGTGATGTCTACAGTCGTAGCTCTGGCGCTAGTTCAGAAGCGTCGACCAGAGGTCTCAAAGGAATTGTTGGTAGGGAGAATTATTGTTTGTTATTTTTATTATATTACAGAATAAAAAATACATTATTTTTTCCACACACAAGAAAAATATTCACACTCTAAATATTAGATGGATGCCATACCTCAGGTCGGCCATCGTGGAAAATGGTACCCCAGTCAGACGACTCACCAAAAATATCTTCTCTCCTAAATTTTTGTGGGTGAAAGATGTCGTGGAAAAATAATTGACAACTCGATTTCTTTACCAGGACAGCGTGAACGCGCTCATTGCTGCTGTCTTTGACTCAGAGTTCGTACTTATAATTCGTCGTATAGCTAGGTCATGCTTCGTATAATGTAAATCGGAAAATGAATTGGAATTTTTCATGTTTTTCTTTTATTTGTTATAGTTTTTACAATTGCTTCTCTCCTAAAGTTTTGTGGGTGAAAGATCGTTCCATAACCCAATTGATGGGCCGAATACGGTCTCTTATGTGGTAACGCTGGCACAGGTGCACCAACACAGGTAACACGGCGAAGCAAGCACACAGAATACGGTACCCCAGTCAGACGACTCACCAAAAATATCTTCTCTCCTAAATTTTTGTGGGTGTCGTGGACACATAATTGACAACTCGATTTCTTTAACAGGACAGCGTGAGCGCGCTCATTGCTGCTGATTATGGGCAAAACGTTAGCTACAAAATTTTTGACTCAGAGAGAGAGAGAGAAACAGACACATCTTCTTTTCTCTCCTAAATTTTTGTGGGTGAAAGTTGTCATGGAAAAATAATTGACAACTCGATTTCTTTATAATACTTATATATATATAGGTGTAACGACGTACTGTACGAAGCATTGATTAGGTGACCAACACATTTTACGAAGCATTGGGGGAGGTACATGTTCCTGTGAAATACCCTCGAACATTTCCTCTGCCGTCATCCAGAAATGATGGAGAGTCGCTCTTCGAAAAATTTAGCTTTTTCTCGAAAAAAGATTGTTTGTAATTTGTCCATGACGAAAGCTGATGCTTCACACGCACACATTTAGACCCTCCGGAAAAAAGGTTCACCGCCATGCTTCGTATAGTACGTCATACGCCTAGGTCATGCTTCGTATAGTAGTCATTTTGCAACTGGCCTGTCAGGAATATAAATATTAGGGAGCATTGTGAATAGAGACTTCAATTATTGGCTCTCCATGTGTGGAAAATGTTATATATAATTTGTTTTTGTTTTCGAGAATGGTAGGGTACCGTCTAGTGCGTCTTCCATTTGGGCACGGTTGTTTCGTTCATCTGGACAGGGTACCGTCTAGGTGCTTCGTTCATAAGGGTATTGTCTAGTGCTTCGTTTACGTGTACTGGATACCGGCTAGTGCTTTGAGCCAATGCTAGTATATTAGGGAACATTTCTTGATTCAGGTCAGTCAGTAACTGGCCTTCGGACAGGAAGCATCTACCTAACAACGAGGACACATCTTCGAGGTGTTCCAATCGTTCCCCATGGTGAAATTTCTGCCACCAGCTCCCTCTATTTCGATTACGGCCGTCGAACACAATTTTGTTGTAAGTATACTGCATATTCGCATTTCGTCGTACTATGTTCGAGGGAATCTCACCGGGAAAATGTACCTCCCCCCCGTGCCTCGTAAAGTGTGTTGCGATTGAACCTGCTAGGACGTCTTCGCTTCCATACTGACCACCCTATTTCTTGGTACTGCTTTCAGCGTTCCTACAACCCTCTTCCCCTGTTGTACCCTCTCCCGCATTTCTTCATCCATAGTCCCATCTTTCCTCAACACACTGCCCAGATAATTAAAAGAGTTGACGATATCCATAGCCTGACCGTTCAGCTTCACCACACTCTCTGTGACTTCACCCCTTTCGAAGACCATAACCTTGCTCGTCCCCGCATTTACCTTCAAATTCAGTTTTTCACACACTGCTCCAAACTCATTTACGTTTGAAATTTATTTACGCTTGAAAAAGGGTAAACTCTGAGACTCTGTGCACAGATCTGCTAGTTAAGAAAGCACCCCACTTAAAGTAAGTGGTGAAAACGAAAAACTTATAAGTTTACATGTGCACATATAAACCCCATTAAATAGTGGATATATTCCTAAAAATATAACCAAACATAAATTAATTCTTGTACATTCGTAGAAGTACTGAACTCGTGTACTTATGCAGAAGTAATTACTGCAAAAGTAAAAGTCGTAGTTGCCACTACCGAGATTTCTCAAAATCTATTGCTTCACAGCCAAAGCTACTTACAACAAGAATTGTCGTAACACTACTATTGGCCTTAAGCACAATTTCCTGCAATGAACACTACAGAGAAATGTTATAATACAATGCCTACAACCAGTATCACAGCTCGAATGTTCCGAACACATACTCAGGAGGGGTCTAGGGTGTCCTATGTCACACAGACTGCACCTCCCCCCCCCTTTTTCTGGAAATTAAACAAAACGTGACTAAAAGGGCCACCTAGACCCTCTGCCGTAAAGCTATACATGGGAAGGAAGGTTTGTCGAGAGCTACTGAAAGGTATCGAGGCAAAAACTCCTGATTAGAGGCCCACAACTGTGTGGACGTAATAACTTCCACTGAAAGATTATTAAGGAATGGCCCCTGCACACAACTGTGTGGACGTAATAACTTCCACTGAAAGATTATTAAGGAATAGCCCCTGCAACTCCCATTCATTATCACTCATCAGAACTGTATCATCCGCAAACTGCAGTATAGGTAGCTTCCACTCAATTCCCTCCCTTTTCAGCGATACACCAACATCCACTGATCTTGATAGTATTTCTTTCATGACTCCATCCATATATTATAGGTTTGACTCCTGTAAGGAGATAAAGAAAACCTAACATTTAGTAGTGGCCCCGTAATCATTGACGAACATGCCTATTACATAAGGCATCCTCTTCAAACACTAATCCGCCGTAGTTTGAATCTACCGCGCAGAGTATTTAAAATCTGAGGAGCCTTCATCATGAGCGCACGCGACCTCACTCATGGCTTCAGTCATTATGAAAAAACTTTGTAAAAAATAAAAAAGAAAAAGAAAATAAGAATAACTATCCAATAAGCTTTCCATCATATCGTGGATGTACTTGTGTGGATCTTTGACCAGATGCTGATTCAGGCGTCATTCTTCCTTCACTGACATATCAAGTAAACCAAAATCCTTAATACATCAACGAATGGGAAGGGGATGGTCGGGAGGGCCCCAGTCGTCAATGATTACGGGGCCACTACTAAATATTAGGTTTTCTTTATCTCCTTACAGGAGTCAAACCTATAATTTATTAGTGGCCCCTCCATCATTGACGAACATGCCTGATTTCTAAGACTGGAGTGGGATATTCGTAATCATATCATAACTCTAGAAATATTATTTTTATTAATCTGTAAGCAGATAATCAAACAACCACATAGTATTCTTACTTTTGTAATAAAGAGTTATATGGGTACATAAACTTTATACAGCCTAAATCTTCAAAAAGGGGTACAAGCAGGAGCATGCTTCAAAGAAGCCTGCTTGAAAAAGGGTAAACTCTGAGACTCTGTGCACAGATCTGCTAGTTAAGAAGGCACCCCACTTAAAGTAAGTGGTGAAAACGAAAAACTTATAAGTTTACATGTGCACATATAAACCCCATTAACTAGTGGATATATTCCTAAAAATATAACCAAACATAAATTAATTCTTGTACATTCGTAGAAGTACTGAACTCGTGTACTTATGCAGAAGTAATTACTGCAAAAGTAAAAGTCGTAGTTGCCACTACCGAGATTTCTCAAAATCTATTGCTTCACAGCCAAAGCTACTTACAACAAGAATTGTCGTAACACTACTATTGGCCTTAAGCACAATTTCCTGCAATGAACACTACAGAGAAATGTTATAATACAATGCCTACAACCAGTATCACAGCTCGAATGTTCCGAACACATACTCCGGAGGGGTCTAGGGTGTCCTATGTCACACAGACTGCACCCCCCCCCCCTTTTTCTGGAAATTAAACAAAACGTGACTAAAAGGGCCACCTAGACCCTCTGCCGTAAAGCTATACATGGGAAGGAAGGTTTGTCGAGAGCTACTGAAAGGTATCGAGGCAAAAACTCCTGATTTAGAGGCCCACAACTGTGTGGACGTAATAACTTCCACTGAAAGATTATTAAGGAAACGTGGGTCTTACCCACAACGCCGGGATTCTTCTCTTTAAAGTCCTCGACCAAGAGGACAGTGTACGCTCCATCAATCGTTCACCCGGACTTGCGACCCATAAAGCACCCTGGTGATTTAGAGGTGCCACTCTTAAATATTTGGTTAGAGCTTGCACTGGGCAAAAAAGATGGTGTACCTTTCCCCTTGTTTAACGCCGGCACCATGAACTCTGAAAACACGTGTTCCCTGTGCTCAATCTCGGCTATGAATCCTGGGGAAGGTGCAATGTGAATACACTCATGAAGCCTATCAAACCTGAGGCAATTAGGTGCGTTGCTCATCGCCGCCAGCTCAGATACTCTGTTCCCGGTAGCCAAAGCCATAAGGAATACTGCCCCTTTGTAAAATCTGCAGTCTTTGGTACATACGGGGAACGAGAATAACGACGATGCTTTGTCCAGAGACCATGTAGGCCTGAGCTGACGGGGAGGTGGGCGGAGTTTAAAACCTGCCCACATAAATCACTTTCAGATAAATGTTTCTGCATGAACAGATAAATTAAATAATAACCAACGCCACCGAGGGCACAGTTTGTTTTGTTCTATGAATCCGAGACGTAAAAGTTTTCCAATGCGATTGAAACTGTCGCTTTGTAGACTGGGTATATTGATTCGGGAATATCTTGGTCACGTCGCTACCATAAGGTGCTAGCCACTTGGCCTCCTGAATGTCCAAAATGAACAAGTCCGCGAGGTTTCTAGGTTGCCAATTGTATTCTAAGTGGAACAACCCGACCAGGAGGGACACTGGGTGCGGGCACCACGTGTTCAAATGCTGGTACCACACTGCGCCGGCCACAGGGGCGCGATTAGCGAGACTACGCCTCGCTAATCCTGTAGTTTGTTGATTACGTGGTACATAAGAGACGCGTCTGGCGGCAGAAAAGAGATAAATGGAACTCAACCTGTTCTCGTCCGTCATCAGAGCGTCAGGTCCGCCCGCCGGCGTTATCGTCCGGCGGGTGAGGTACGACTGTGAGTATCGCCATACACCTTGGCTGTGGCTGTCCCTCGCTTGCGAGCTCGGTATACTCCCTGAATGGGAGCCCTCGTCCGAGTCCCGTAAAGGTTTATGATAATTAAAAGCTCATATAGCTCATTAACACACTGAAAGCAGAGCTGGTGAGCAAAATCATAAAGTATACTAATTAATTTAATTTATATTTAATTGTATTAAAATAAATCACTATAAATAAACACAATATTATCATAATATAATCATAGAAAATATATATGTTTATTATGATTCAGCTATTAAATAATTTCATTAACAAATAAAAATAAGATAGAGCTACCTGAGCTTAACGGCGTTGAACATACAGCAATGAGAGGTTCAAGTGCCGACACGACAGAGACTGGGGGAAAACTACCCCACCCCCGGGAACTACCTGGTCACCTGGTGCAACACCGGCAACACCTGGAAAGAGAATTTTCCGGGGATTAATGCTCATAGGGTTACACCCAAAAAACGGTACAAAATGTGCCTCAAAACCGCCGGTCAACGAACCGTAGCGCTCCACCACTACTTTTCGTTGTCCTTTAGTATCATATTAAAGATTTCAGCATATCTACACCTGTCCAGAAGATTTAAGCAGATCTTCTGAATCCTCATAAAGATGAAGCATATCTTTATTAAAGATGAAGTCTTTCAAGTATCCCTTTACACTTGAAACACTAGTAAGATTCCGGCATCATTTTATCCCATAACAAGTCTAAGCCTATCTTAATCTCTAATCTGGCGTCACCCAGAAGCCCTCATAGATCGCCGTCTTGAAGGCCGTGATACCCTATTGTATCAATCAATTGTTTGGCAAATTATCGCAAATTGCAAATCAGTTAATATAACCACCCAAAGGTACAACCGCCGGGTTTTATATGCAATGTCAAACCAATTGTACCTGCCCCAGACCTCTTTGTTAAAAGGTCGCCGGGAGGGAAAGACTAAACAAACAAACGGCATTGTTTCAATGGCTTATTAAAGATTTCAGCATATTTTTTATCTGTCCAAAAGAATTAAGCATAACTTCTTAATCCCCATAAAGATGAAGCATATCTTTATTAAAGATGAAGTCTTTCAAGTAACCCTTTACCGGGGGGTTATGGATGCGATATGTGTTTTTGTTCCTTCCTATGCTATTCTCCTATGTTGAAAGAAGCAGTTTACAGAGAGAACACAAAAACTTGAAATGTTGACCAGAGCCAAAAAAAAAACTGGAGTCTCCCCAAATCGGCAAAAATGACACACATGTTAAATAAAATATGTTAAAATATTTCCCCTATCATTTTGTTTAGACACACTTTCAAGGCGAAAATATACCATGCACACAAAAGAAGAAAAAAGTCAAATAATAGGCAATCTTCCGAGATGGTCGGATTGTCACACCGATTACCTGAGCGTCGATCTGGAGAAAATGAGGGAAAATCTTTAGTTGACTCTTTGTTATTTTTTTGCTATCTATGTCCTGGAAGGATATCATAGTTTCCAATTCCATCGCATTAGACATGATTCATAGATTACAAAAAGACCAAATATGATATAAATACGTTAATGTATAAGGGAGATAGATAGATGCATTAGATTAATAGATAGACAGAGAGTTGCTAAGTCCAAGCGATCGATAAAATGCGAACATATATATGAAACAGACTTAATTTAAGTTTCTGAAAAGACAAAATATATATTTGTATCGACTCTTTTTCATTGTATTATTTGTGTGCTGGAAGGATATTATATTTTTCGATTCCATCCTATTAGAAATGATTCATAGATTACAATAAGACCAAATAAGACTTAGTTATAGTTATGTATAAGGGATATATTATTTTGTATATATTATTTTGTAGGTAGTAGGGGTAGGCAGCCCCGCCCAGGGAAGTACTACCGCCAAGGTTTCGGGAGACTCAGGGAATAGCCTGAATTCCATTTTCTCTCCCAGGCCTTGGTAGCTGGATACATATCTTTCTGCCTCACACATCAGGGGTATCAGGAAAACCCTCTTTATATAACATACACATCCAACTTCACGACAGTGCCCTACATTGCTATCCTCTATCCATAAAACACTACCCTTCCCACTACATATCATACATGTAACACCATACACCTTACCCAATAAACATGGCAATTGTTAAGAGCAAACCTGGTGGTCCCTCGGATATCCACCCCCGGCAGGGTTGGGTCATTGACACAGGGCCCTCCCGGTCGTCATCATGCGACTGTGTCAAGAGCATTGCAACGTCCCAAAGCTGCTCGTCGGTGCAGCTTTTTCTTTAGCAATATAAGGGGACTTCACTCTAACATCAATTCTGTACACCAATTTCTTCAAGCAGAATCCCCTACTCTCCTTTTTTTGACAGAGACTCAAGTAACATCCACATCTGACACGTCTAGATTTAATTTCCCAGGTTATCAACTGCTCCAAAATTTCAGACCTAAAGGAGGTGTATGTTGCTTCGCAAAATCTGAAATTGCCAATGAGGAGGTTACTAGTTTCAATTGTCCCTATTTTGATTATTCTATATACAAATTAATTTCTGCTGGAAAATTTAAATACATATGTTGCATCTACCGTTCCCCAAATACTCCTCCAGAGCAAAGTCTTTTTGATTCTCTGTCCTCACAACTCAGTGTCCTCAACTTAAATGCTTCTTCTGAAATCACTGTGTTGGGTGATTTTAATGTCCATAATGTTGAATGGCTCACTCATTCAGCCAGGACTGATGATGCTGGTCTTGAATGTGAGCTATTTGCGGACTCATTTAATCTCACTCAACTAGTCAACCAACCAACCCGTGTACCATATAATCCTAATCATAATTCCCACCTACTGGACTTATTTTTAACAACCAATTCAGAAAATTATGATGTTACAGTGAGGTCCCCGCTTGGATCTTCTGATCACTGTCTGATACAGGCCACCTGTCTATCACCTACCACACCTTCCCACTCTGAACCTGTTTTGGTGACTAAATGGCATTACGATAGGGCAGACTGGGAGGGTCTTCAAGGTTTCTTTATTGATATTCCCTGGACCTCTTTCTTTTCTAATGATGCACACTCCACCTTGAGCCACATACAAGATTTTGTAAAAATTGGAATGGAAACTTTTATTCCTCATCAAAAGTACAGTAAAAGATCTAATTCACCTAAATGGTTTGACCATAATTGTGCTAGAGTAACTGAACAAAAAGCAATAGCCTACAATGCATACACAAGATCAAAAACACATGAAGCCTTTAATTACTTTAGAAACATCAGAAATCATGCCAAAACTGTATTAAACCTAACTAAATCAAACTTTCTCCACAAGCAGGCAAATAAACTTCTAAATAATCCAAATGATAACAAAATATTTTGGTCTACTCTTAACTCATTTAAATCCAACTTCACTACTGCTTCATCCATTCCACCATTAAAATCTCCGACTGGGAATCTTGTAAGTGACCCACGAGGTAAAGCTAACCTTCTTGCGGATATTTTCTCCACCAACTCAACCTTAGATGAAATAAATCAAGATGTCCCTGTACTTAATTTTAATTCGCCTGAAATTCCCTCACTTAAGATCCACACCAGACATGTCAAAACTATTTTGCAGAATCTCTCGGTAGATAAGGCTCCTGGTCCAGATGAAATTCCTCCAATAGTACTTAAGAATTGCTCCTTGGTGCTCGCTCCTGTATTGGCAAATTTTTTCCGTCTGTGTACTCATACCTCATGCTCCCCAGTACCCTGGAAAGAAGCAAACATACATCCAGTTCCTAAAAAAGGTGCCTCTTCAGATCCATCAAACTACAGACCAATAGCTATAACTTCCACTCTTGGTAAAGTCTTTGAAATTATATTAAATAATCACATAATTAAGCATCTTGAGAATAATAAATTAATCAGTGATAGGCAATATGGTTTTAGACGATGTCGATCAACTGCAGACATGCTTTGACTTCTTACGCATCAAATCAACCAAGCTACAGACCAACATGGTGAAACACATACAATAGCACTGGATATATCAAAGGCATTTGATAGAGTCTGGCATCAATCCTTATTGTCGAAGATGTCACACTACGGCCTTGCATCATTAGTTCCACTAATTTCTTCTTATCTTCATAACAGAAAAATACGTGTAATGGTAGATGGCCTTTATTCTCAATTTCACTCAATAAATGCTGGTGTTCCCCAGGGATCAGTTTTGGCCCCAATTCTGTTCCTCATTCATATCAATGATCTCATATCTACCACTCATAATCCAATACATTCCTACGCAGATGACTCAACACTCCACAGTTCCTTCACATTTACCAATTCTTTCACCCAACCCGATCTTATAAATTCAAAAATAAACACTGCAATTTCGCTGAACCAGGACCTTTCTAGAATTAATGGATGGGGACAAAAGAATCTAGTTTCCTTTAATGCACAGAAAACCAAGTACATTCAATTTTCTAACCGACAGAATCTCACTGACTCCCATATATTTTTTAATGATGTAAATATTCCCACTTCCCCTAGTATTGAGATTCTCGGTGTAACATTAACTACTAACTTGAGCTGGACACATTATGTTAGAAGCATTGCTAAGAATGCCTCTAAAAAACTGGGACTCCTGTACAGAGTTCGAGAATTCTTCACTGACGAGCAGTTGGCCGTGATATATAAAAGTCATGTGCGTTCTCAGATGGATTACTGTTCACCTCTGTGGGGTGGAAGTGGAGTGGTTGCATTGAGGCAGTTGGACAAAATTCAAAATAAAGCTATTAGATTAATAAATAACCCTGCAATCACACAGGACCTTCCTACATTATCCATACGAAGAAACGTTGCATCCCTTGCATTATTCTACAGATATTTTCACAGCAATTGTTCCGAGGAACTTGCTTCAATTGTGCCGCCTCTCCACATCTTTCCCCGTAGAACTAGGGCAGCTGAGAGCGCCCATGAATTTACACTTTCTCCTCCACAATGCAGAACTTCTGCTTATCAGAATTCATTTATCCCCAGAGCTACTACTCTTTGGAATTCACTTCCCTCGAATTGCTTTCCACAAACTTACAATCTACAAATGTTTAAATCCAGTTGTTACAAACATTTTATGAATGGACCTTTTTGTTTTATCTGTGTTTTTCCTTCCTCCGTTCATTGTCTCTTAAAAAAAAAAAAAAAAATTTAAAAAAAAGATAGATGCATTAGATAGATCAAGGGTTCGCAACCTGAGGTACATGTACCCCCAGGGGTACATTTGCACTTCTCAGGGGGTACATAGTGGTCTGAGAGAATAACCATAGTGTACAAAACATGGCGTTCTAATCTACAGGCAGATTGCACAAAGTTGTGTTTTTATCAATTTCCTCATTTCAGTAAGCAAAACATATTAAAATTGGCAAGAATGTAGTTACACTACACGGACGCGCAATCATGTTCCTGTCTATTTTGACTGCCATGGGATACAATAATAGGTTGAAGGGGGGCTTTGCCCTCACATCCCCCCATGACTTATTGTCATCATCATATATATTGCCAGCAGGGGTAAAACAACAGAAAAAATATACGGGAACTTAACCGCGAGCGATCGACCTATGTAAACATGACGACCGTCGGACCGTACACTCGGATACCGGTACTACATCCTTCCCTTAAAATTATATCAGTGAGGTGACTATTCCATTTGTTTCACTATTATGTGACTTCCTGTGGCCCACAATCTGTATTGGACGTGAAACAATCAGGTATGTATACCAACTCGAGACAGCTGCAGTACCGCCGATAATGTCCGAGTATGTGACAGATCAAAATATTTTATAAAGTCACTGAGTTCAGTTTATTGATAATATCAATACTAAGATCCCTATGCAGTCTACACATACATATTTAATAATAAAAGAATATAAAATTAACATAATATTATCCACTTTTATCCTAAATTGTTAGGGGTACATGGGTACCTATCAGAATGCCCAAGTGGTACAGAGGAACAAAAAGGTTGGGAACCCCTGACAGATAGATAGACAGACAGACAGACAGACAAATTATGCATAAATAACATATCGAGACCTGACACTATAAATGATTTATATTGGTATATTTGTATATATATATATATATTGAGTTTTATGATTTATCATTGTATTGCATATATTTTTATATTTGTTCATGTGTTATTATTTTGTTATTTCTCATTTTCTATGATTCTTGTACCATTTCTCAAGTTATATTCTAGTTAGGTATGATATTTGATATTTTAATATTAAGTTTATGTAAATGCGAGTTAACGAGTCATTTAAGAGTAGTTATGAGTAGTTACGAGTAACTTAAGCACGGTTCACACATATAAGAGTCGGTGCCCGAGTCCAACACGAGTGAGGACATTTTCATATTCGGCAATGACTCGTGCAAACTCTTTGTGACTCTTCGTGATTCGTGTTACACTCGTGTGAGTCGTGTTGGTATCGGGGTGTGTGCTGGGGACTCTTGACGTGGCCTAGAAATTTCAGACCTGCATGAAATTTCTTGTCCCAGTCACGAGTCCGAAGAACACACTTGTTGACTCTTCGTGACTTGTGTTGACTCTTGTTGAACTCTGCATAACTCTTTGTGACTTGTGTTGACTCTTGTTACACTCTTGGGTGAATCGGGCACCTGCGTTGACTCGTACCGACTCTTTGTTTTCGTACCGTGGAATTTGACCATTATTTTTCAAATTTCCTCAACTCGTGTTGGGTTCGTGTTACACTCTTTGTGACTCTTGTTGACTCTCTGTGACTCGTGCTGACTCTTGGATGAACATGTACCGACTCTTGTTGACTCTTAGTGAATCGGGAACAGTGACCTACTCGGGCTGGTTCTTGCCAGAGTCATGAAGAGTGTCACCCATCGTTCACTTGTGCTGGACTCAGGCACCGACTCTTGTATGTGTGAACCATGCTTTAGAGTCACAATGAGTCATTGAGAGTCACTGAGAGTTGTCGGTCTCGCGGTCGAAATTTTGTGCAGGGGTGAAATTTTGCCGGACTAGCCCGAGTCACTACAAGTGTCCACGAGTCGCCCGAGTCACTACAAGTCACTGATTTTGACCGCGAGTCGTTACGCAAATTCCAAAAAGTGCGGACTCGTGGTAACTCGGGCTCTCACTCCTGAATGTGTGAACTAGGCTTATGTCTTGCAAAATTATTCCCACTACAGTTGTCCCCCAGATAATATTAGAATATTAGATTCCCTTTATATTAAGAAACTCCAGGCCCCAGTCATCATTCCCTTTATAATTTTGACCAATTAATGTTACTTAATTTATACATTTAGTGTGATGTAGGGTTATTGTTACTATTAGGAGTTTTGTTCCTTTTTTCTTAATAATCATGTACTGTACACCTGGCATGATATACGCACCTCGTGCGTAGAAACTACCATATGTTCTTGTACTATAATATATCTTTTATTTGTGTTTGTCTCTTCATTGTAAAATAATTAGTTAGAGCTATGTATTTGGACTCAATTTCTTGAATAGATTAATTAACACTGATTTATAATCATCACCTATGTTTTTCTTTTCGCTCCACAATATTTCACCATTTTAACTTTGACCTAGTTGTCATAGTACATATGTACGGAAAATGTTAAACTAGATTTACCCTTTCGAGAGCTCCACGATAGATATGAACACTTATTTTAGCACTTCTTAGTATCTTCTGATTTTCCACACTATTTGTTCGTGCAGTCTTTCATATTTAGTATAGAATAGGAATTGTTGATTCGCAAGTAGCTTCCATATTTGTATTTCAAATGTATGAAGATTATTGTTCACAGATTACTGATGGTGGCATGAACATATTTCGGAACGTCTTCCAATATGAAAATAAAGATGATTTTTATCACAAGTTTGGTTGTCCTCTTCCTATTAATACTGTAATTTATACAATGTCTAACAAGCAAATTTGTATTATTTTATTGAAGACAACTTGTATTGTATTTAAAAGGTTACTATTAACTCGGCTACATCGTTTATTTGTTAGGGAAATTTGTCATGGAACTTCACAGCTGTTCTATAATTATGATGTTACGTTTATCGTCATAAACATAGCCATAGCCATCCCACTCTTACAAAGAGCTGTAGGCGTAATCCCCAAGAATTAGGCAGAGTAATTCATTGCACAATCAAATTTATTTCACAGGGCGATTTCCTTGCCTATAAAAGCAGTCCAAATAATATTGTTCTCGACAGGGCGTTTTAGTGAACAAAAGTAGTTTCTTTCCGTAAAATGAAACAAGACCAACAACTCGATATACTTTAAGTTAATCCGTGTAAGTTATTGAAAATTGGTGAAAAGCTCTAAAAATATTCATTCTAATTCACAGCCATACATATCAAGTATTCTTCAACAATACACACATCCACCCTTCATCTTCTCTCAATATTTTAGGTGTATCTTTTTCATCCGACCATTCTTGGAGAAATCATGTTACTCTTGCTAAAACAGCTTCACAAAAGTTAGGTGTGCTCAACCGTCTCCATTGTTTCTTCAACCCCACACAACTTTGTGTTCTGTATCAGGGCACAGTGCGCCCATTTATCAAGTATTGTTCGCATGTGTGGGGAGGTTCCACCGCACTTCTCGAAATAGTAAGAGTAAAAAGTATTTCACCTCATCAACTCTCTTCCTCTTGCTAGTTCCCTACAATCTGATTCCACACGCTGCAATGTTGCATCTCTTTCACTATCTATCGCTATTACAACAATCAGTGTTCTTCATAGCTCTCTCAGTGCAGTGCGTGCAAGGCACCCGCCTTTCAACACAAACCCACTCCTATTCTGTCTAGCTCTCCAACCCAAGAATTAGCACATTTTCTCAGTCATTCTTCTACTCAACAAGATAACTCTGGAACTCTCCCTCAATCAATCTTTCCTTCATTCTATGAAGTAAACTGCATTAAACTTCGTGTGACCCGGCATTTTGATCCTAACGTCCCTTGAATTTGGCTGTCACTCTTTTGGCTTTGGTGAGACACTCGTCTTTTGTGTCTTTTATACACATAGGAAAAAAAACACAGCCAAGTGTAATGATACTCAGTTGAACTTCTAAGCATATTGTAATAATTATATTACGAGGTGAAGGTTTATTTGAGTTTTAACAATCAGCTGAGCGCATACCCAATAACAACAACAAGAGAGAGAAAGCTTGTGACGTCATAGCCTAGGCCAAGCCACCTTCTTTTCAACGTTGAAATCAGATTTTGTTTATCGTTACTAAATTTTTATATGAATATAATAGAAACAAGTATAACCGTATTAATAAACTTAGCGCTATGACCAAAAATCTGTATTAATTATATATCTCCGTTTTAACCCACAATTCTGTCTACTATAATGTATTATACAATATATTTTAGAAGGAAAGGCCTATCTACAATGTATATGAATAAACCAAACGCAAAACAGATCATAGATCATAGTTAAAATTGAACACAACTAAACAAAATTGTAATTCATACAACTCGTGATTATATGTTATAATGTGAAATAACCGTCCTGGTGGTGTAAGGTGGTTAAGGTGGCAAAAATATGTGTGTGATAACCCGGGTTCGAATCCCGGTGGATCATATATACTTTAATTAATTTCATTGGGGGTGTGGTGGTGAGATTAATAAAAATAATATTATTAGTAGGTTTAGGGATATTTCTTCGAGAGGCCGGTCTATATGATCTGTGCCCCATGAATATTCTTTCCTCTCACTTAAACAGTAGGCTACCATAGTGCGGTTGGGAATATGAACATGATTAGATTAATATCCAGTATTCGAGAATGGATAATAAGTCGTAGGCGTGTGCATAAACCTTTAACCGTCCTGGTGGTGTAATGGTTAAGGTGGCAAAAATATGTGTGTGATAACCCGGGTTCGAATCCCGGTGGATCATATATACTTTAATTAATTTCATTGGGGGTGTGGTGGTGAGATTAATAAAAATAATATTATTAGTAGGTTTAGGGATATTTCTTCGAGAGGCCGGTCTATATGATCTGTGCCCCATGAATATTCTTTCCTCTCACTTAAACAGTAGGCTACCATAGTGCGGTTGGGAATATGAACATGATTAGATTAATATCCAGTATTCGAGAATGGATAATAAGTCGTAGGCGTGTGCATAAACCTTTAACCGTCCTGGTGGTGTAATGGTTAAGGTGGCAAAAATATGTGTGATAACCCGGGTTCGAATCCCGGTGGATCATATATACTTTAATTAATTTCATTGGGGGTGTGGTGGTGAGATTAATAAAAATAATATAAGAAGTATTCTTCATATTCTTTTCAACTGTGAAATCAAAATTTGTCTATCACCAATATTTGTTTATATGAATATAATAGAAACATGTATATAGTATATGGTTTATGTCATGATCAGTTTATCTGGTTCTTGTGAGGTTTATAGCTATTAATTGTAAATTATCACAAATAACGAAGACCCCCACAATCAAGAAAAGGATAACCCCCGAGGAAAAAACGGAATGAAACAAGTAGGAAAGCGCCCCAAGAACAAGGAGGAAGGAGAAACTAAACTAAAACCGACAACAAAGGAAACAGGAAGAACAATAAAAGAAGTAACCAAGATGTCCCACGTTCCAGTTCCCCACATAATCAACCAGAGTAACGAGAAGAGGAAAAACGGAGACAAGTTACCCACGAAGAAGATAAAAGTAGCAGCAGAAGAATTAGTAATAATAAAACCACGGGGAAATAATAATCCACATAAGGAACAAAATGGCCGCCCTGATCATCAGAGAAAACGTGTCCCAGAAGAAGACAAAGGAGAAACTGAAATAAAATCAACAACACCGAAGACGGAAGAAATAAAAAAATAAACTAAACACGATGGCCCGCCCCGTATTAAAAAATTACCCAAAATCGCCAATAAGAAGAACAAGAATCAGAATATACAAACCAGGACCGAAGATAAGAACATCCGAGCATCAACAGCAACAAAAGACACACGCATGGCCAAACCACGAATTCCACGAGTAATACCCGCACCAATATAACAACTAATATTACTTCTTTCTACACACTCTACGAACAACAGATGAGACGCCAGAATTGCTACAATTACCCCAGAACTTCCAACAACACCAGGCAAGGACATTTCCCTAATATCAACATCACAAGGAACACACAAAAGGAAAATAATATTCAGCCAGAAGCAGAAGGGCCAGCATCACCATCAGAAGACAAGTTACTTACGCCCTACTTCCACCCAAAGGCTGACTCACCTGCCTGCGAATTTCTAAGGGGCCCTCCTAATCCCCTTAGATCCGCCCCGCCCGGACATATGACCTTGTGACCCCCGCATACCTACCCCGAGACATCTCAGCAAAAGTCGTCCAACTATCCCAACAAAACCCTCCTTAGCTCCCCGCCATGGAGTGGCTTCGGTCACCCAGGCTTTATTGTGGTCGGCAGGGAGGGTTCTGTGGGGGCGCTCGGTTGTGGCCTTGGCTTTGCTTAGGCCTTGGGGCTGTTCGGCCAGGCAGCTTGGGGAAAAACAACAACAACAACAAAACCTGAACAAAGCAAGGGCTTTCATAATACTAACATGATAGTAGTGATAAGTCCTAAAATTACCCTCCCTTTCAAGTAAGGATCAAAGGCATGCCAAATATCCTGAAAAGTCTGCTGGAGTAAAACTTCCTATTGAGGAATTGTTGTTATAAATACCATGGTATTGTACTAACATTAAGGTCCACAATAGGCTGCACCTTTAATACTAAAAGTATACTTTATGGACATGTCCAGAACTAACTTTTATTATTAAAACCGCACCTCCACAAACTATCAAAGGATACTTGGCATGTCAAGGTCATTTGAATAGTTCAGGGCTCTGCGAGATACCTTAACCGGCACTCTGTATATAGAAGTCCTTAGTACATAATTTTGTTCAATGAAATGTTGTTGGACATTTGTAATTAAAAGGTTTAAACACCGCCCCGAGTTCTCTGAACCTCTTACAACGGTCGAGGAATGTAGTTATGGTCATGACCTTATTATTTACTCGCGTTAGCCCGATATGTTGTCCCTGTGCCATGGCATTTGAGACAGTATATTAAAGACCCCACACCAAGAGTACCTGAACAGAACTTCAACACCGATAAATATAACGGTCAGGACAGTCGAGTAACTCTAGTTAAACTCGAGTAAACTCGAGTAACTCTAGTTAAACCTACTCGCGTTAGTCCGATGTAGTGCCCAGTGTCATGACACGTAAAGAAGCTTCATTTAAGATCCCATACCCATTAATCCATCTGTAACTCACCTAGCTGATCCACACGACAAGCCAATCTGGACGGCCCAACGGAAATGCAGAAAACTCCAAGCTGTTCCCTCAACTCACCACTACTCCAGGTCCAAGTGTTAGCCTAGGAGTACATATTGATAACTAGAAATAAGTCGATACCAGTGACGAGGTATATGTAACAGCGCATTTTGAGCGACTGTACACTAGAGGATAGATCATATAACATATTATATAACTCACACCATTATAACAGTTATTCACTTACTTAAACTTACACTCACTTACAACTGTACATTTCTCGCCTCGGATGCTGACGGACCCTATGTTGACGAACCACGGCCGACTAAGGACATTCCTTCGGACATTCTGAGATTGGCTACATGGAATGTTAGTGGCATGAATGATGGCACAAAAGAGAGAGAGGTTCTGGAAGTGCTAGTGAATGCCAGGCTGGATGTATGTGGAATGACAGAGACCAAATGGAAAGGTTCAGATGTGAGAGAGTGGGAGCGTAGAATGGGTGTGTGTGCTGGAGTGAGTGAAGGAGCAGCGAGAGAAGGTGCGTGTTTGTTTGTAAGTAACAAATGGAAGGAATGTGTAAGAGAGTATGGGTCTGTGGGTTCAAGGATTGTGTGGGTGAGAATGAAAGTAGGAATACAAACGTGAGTGATTGTGTGTGTGTATGCCCCGACAGAGGCTAAATGTGAAATAGAGAAAGAGGAGTTCTGGATGAATGTGGAGGCGTGCCTGGATAAGTTTGACAAGAACGAAAGAATATTTCTGATTGGGGATATGAATGGTAAGGTGGGTGATAGGAAAGTTGAGGGAGTGGTGGGAGGGTGGGGGGGTACCGTCAGAGGTGAATGGGAATGGTAGTGCAATTGTGGACATATGTATGGGGAGGAGTTTGTGGATAGCCAGCACCTTCTTCCGACACCGAATGATACACAGGACACGTGGAAACGGGTGTGGACGATGAAGGATAAGACAGTGGTGGAACGAAAGTCATTGGTTGATTATGTATGTATGGATGAACGAATGAAGAAATCTGTGATGGATGCTAGGGTGTATAGGGGTATTGGAGGGGGTCTGTCTGATCATTATGTAGTAGTAGTTAAGGTTAGGATACAAAAGAAGTGGGTGAGGAGAGCTGGAGGGAGGCGAGAGGAAGGTGGAATGGTGAGGAGGGTGGAGAGGTTACAGGAGGAGGAAATCAGGGAAGAGTACAGGAGAGCAGTAGAAAGACTACTAGGTGGGTTCTACCTGGAAGTTTTGGAAGAAGTGGAGGAGATGAGCAAGTGTTTAAGGAAGAGATCTGTGCAGAATGTGAGGAGGTGTGTGGAGTGAGGAGAAGAGGGAGGGGAGTGAAAGGTACATCATGGTGGACAGAAGAGGTAAAATCAGCTGTGGAAGAAAAGAAGAAAGCATATAGAGAGTGGTTGGGTAGTAGAGGGAATGAAGATTTCGAGAGACAGAAACGAGCGAGGTACATGGAGAGAAAGAGAGTGTTGAAGAGAGTAGTGAAGGAAAGTAAGAGAAGAGTAGATGAGGAATTTGGAAGGAATCTGAGTGTAAAATGGAGGGAGAGTAAGAAACTGTTCTGGAAAGAAGTCAAGAAAGTTAGGGAAGGTAGCAAGGGAAACAGTAAGAGTGTGAAAGATAAGAATGGGAGAATGCTAGCCGAGAAGCAAGAGAGAGTCGAAAGATGGAGGGAGTACTTCAACGAGTTGCTAAATGTAAGGAATGAAGAGCCAGCAAACATAGTTGGATATGGTATGGGAGGGAGAAGAGGAGAAGTAGTGGAGGAGGTGGGGATCAGGAGGTCAGAAGTGTGGGAAGCCATGAAAAGAGTGAAGTTGGGGAAAGCACCAAGATAAGATGGAGTGAGTGGGGAAATGTTGAGGTATGGTGGTGAGATAGTGATCAAATGGGTATGGAAAATGTGCAAACTAGCATGGGAGAAGGGGAGTGCACCCGATGACTGGAAGACTGGCATAATAGTCCCCCTATATGAGGGCAAAGGGGAAAGAGGAGTGTGTGGTAACCACCTAGGAATATGTCTTCTAAGCATAGTAGGGAAGGTATACAGTAGGGTAGTGGTTGAGAAAGTGAGAGTGAAAACGGAGAAATGGATAGGCGACGAGCAGGGAGGTTTTAGGAAGGGAAGAGGATACGTAGATCAGAGTTTTACCCTGAATTGTGTTGTGGAGAAATATCTGGAGAAGAAACAAAAGGTGTATGTTGCCTTTATGGATTTGGAGAAGGCCTTAGGCAGAGTGGATAGAGAAGGTTTGTGGAAAGTACTTAGAATATACGGAGTAGATGGCAAGTTGCTGAAAGCAGTGAAGAGTATGTATGAGGGTGCAAAGGCGGCAGTACGTGTGGAGAGTGAGCAGAGCGAGTTCTTTGACCTGAATGTTTGTTTGAAACAGGGGTTTGTGATGTCCCCGTGGTTTACTGTATATATGGATGGCGTCATGAAAGAAATACTATCAAGAGCAGTGGATGTTGGTGTATCACTGAAAAGGGAGGGAAATGAGTGGAAGCTGTGACGCATGTCCAGTGTGAGCATGCTGTACAGAACGCCTAGTCATGCCCCACTCTCGCTAGGATCGTCAGGGCAGGAACTTTGGCTGTAGTCTATGTAGAGTTTCCTAACTTAGTTCATGTGAGCCGTTGTACTATAAGTATTATGGATATGTATTTTGTTTTCATCTGAGTCAACGAGTTTTATTTTATATCATTAGTTATAAGTATTGTGTGTGGAGCTTATTTGGGAGGAGAAACAGCCACAGTTGGGGGTCAGTGGGTGCGCCTCTGGCGGGAGGGTGGCCTAACTCACTAGCACTCCCCCCTCCCCCCTCCCCTCAGTGCTAGGGGAGCCTTTGTCTATCCCAGAGGAGAGAGAGAAATTACGTAATGGTTGTCAGTGGGCGGTCCTTAGTAGTTCACGTTGGGCTCACTAGAGGGCCGGGTATAAAAAGGGAAGTCTAGCCATTTTTTCATCAGAGCTCATTAGGCAGAGCGACTTCTCATTTCCCTTGCTAACTATATATATTCTTCTGACTGATGTGAACTTTCTCTACTACCTTACATTCTCATCTCCTCTTTTCCCTGCCTGTTTAACTTCCATGGTCCCGTTGGTGCAGAGCTAGTCAGCCAATGTATTATCGCTTGAGTTCTCACGAGATACTTGCCTATTAGATAGCCTATTTTGGAAGGGTTAACTTAGAATAGGATTGATTTATGTTTGTTGCACTTGTATATGCATTTACCTGTGTGTTATTATTATTATTCCTGTTTTCTGCTAGTCTAGGTAAGTCTAGTAAGTCTAGGTAAGCTAGTCTGGGGTAAGGCTTTTCTGTGTTACGAGTTGTTGTTTGATGCAGTGGTTAAGCGATAAACCTGCATACTCGTTTCGGTTCAGTGAAGCCTAGGTTGTCTTCGCGGCTGACTGTGTTGAGTTAATAATTTACAGTGTGTGAGGGCAAGAGCCTAACCACCCTGTATTTTATTAACAGTTTCTTTTTACTTTGTCAAGGAGCCGGGAGAAAACCAGATAAAAGGGATCTGGATTTCTCAAAGTGCACTTGTTAGTTTTAACGTAATACTTTAAACAGTTGTGAGGACTTCGCTAGGCTATGAGCCGTTTTTGCTCAGTCACTGCTACCTTTTGCCCACAGTACCCCAGCTAGACTTTAATCGATTAGTAGATACAGAATAGTATTGAAGCTTTCCTTATGTATGATATTGTTTATGCACTATTGATTTCATGTGTTGCACGCTTGGCTACTTTAGTGATTAGTGGCCCACGAGCACAATCCGAGTAGGCTATTGCCGTTGCATTTGCGGAGTACTTCTTTTAATGTTTGCCATTTACTATTGCATATTCTTTTAATTATTCTTATGCCAATTTAAACCTTTAATAGTATTTAATTGCCAGTGTTTTTGCTTATTGAATTACTGTTCAAAATCCGATACGTACTTCTTACGAGCATCCGAGAAGCATCTAACTTTTTTCAGAAGATTCCTTGCTCGATGCTTAAGGACTATTAATTAACGTAACGTAATAGTGCCGATCCGAAGTAGAGGGTGGAGGACTTCTTAAGTTCTTAGTCAAAGGTGGATTACTTCGGCTTCGGCCAACACTATTCTTTGGTGTTGTTGTTTCTTACTTCTTTGTTTGATTGTTGACCAGACTAGAGAATTCCTGTCTCTTTATTAGTCTGTTGTTGAACACTAGTACCGAGTTCTTGTATACCCCGTTATAGCAGATTGAACTCTGGAGGGTATTGGTGTTTTTTGTTCGGCTGGCAGTACTCAGGGGTTGGGATCGTGTGCTTCCGTTGTGGCAGTGAGCCGTATTCGAGTCCTGATTGAGAGCCCTTGTGTACCCGAGTGCCAGTTCGTAACAAATGGCGACCTTGCTTAGGATTTTGTGAACAGTATAAATTTTTGCAGAGTTGTACAACATTTGTTTGTTTGTATTTTAGCGTGCATATTGAAGAATATTTTTTTGTATGGCAATTAGTAAAGCATTTAAGAGACTCCAGTTAATTTAGTAATTAGTGCTTGCATAGGAAGTTTAACACTTTTGTCTCGAGAATGTTTTTGTGGAGTTCAGTATGTCGTGCATTAGCACTGACGATGAGCGAGAGATGTCATTTGAAGGTGTGCCGTTAGTAACCAGTGAGGAGGATGCTAGAGTTTTTGTGAGTAAGCGGTACCACGTGACGGAGGAGAGGCTGACTGGGGTGGATGTTTGTGGCTTGCACCTGATAGCCAAGGTTTTGAGCATTTCCAATGTAGTAGGGATGTCCAAGGGGGAGCTGATTTCCTGGGTGTTGCATGGGCGACATGGGGTTTCGGAGGAGAGGGCATTTGGGGGGGTTCCTCCCCAGATCCCCTCTCACTCGACTCCCACAGTGCCGTCCACTCAGTTACCGGAGGTTAGCACTCTCCCACAGAGGGATGAGAATTGGCAGATTGGAGTGCCCTCGGGTGGTGCACATGGTGGTTCCCCAGTTGTTGCCCCCCCTCCTTCAGTAGTGGCAGCTCCCTCTTCCTGCCTGTCTCCAGATATGGTATTTAGACTTGAGCTTGCTAAGATTGAGGCTAGGAAGCAGGAGAATGAGACTAGGAGGCATGAGATTGAGGTTAGGAGGCAAGAGGATGAGACCAGGAGGCAAGAGGATGAGACCAGGAGGCATGAGGCTGAGCTTAGGTACGACTCAGAGAAATATTGTGCTAAATTAGATTTAGATAAGACTCTTGCAGAGTCGACAGGAACTCGGATGGGCCGTGAGGGCCAAGTCCTTGGCCCAATTAGTCAAATTGGTGCCGGTATTTAGTGAAACTGAAGTCACAGAATTTTTTAATCGTTTTGAGAAGAAGTGTAGGGAGCATAATTGGCCTGAAGAGAAGTGGGCAGCTCTAGTCTCCTCAAGACTTACGGGTAAGGGTCTGAAGGCTTATGATGCACTGCCTTTAGAGTCTTGCATTGACTACCAAGAATTGAAGAGAGCTGTCCTACGGGCATACGAGTTGCAACCGGAAACATATCGATTGAAGTTTCGGGGTGTTACAAAGACTAGGGAGGCGACCTTTCTTGAACATGCCCGGGACTTAGATGCACTTAAAAACTGGACACGTTCTGAGAAAGCTGAGACGGCAGAACAGTTGACTGAGCTGTTTCTGCTCGAGCAGTTTTATAAGTGTACTGGTGCAGAAATGACTTTAACTATTAAAGAAAAGAACCCAAAAACTCTACAGGAGGCAGCTGAGATGGCTGACCTCCGGCTATCACTAATTCGTGGGTGCGGGTCTGCCCAGCGTAGTGAGGCAGGTAACAAGGGGCGTGACGCCCCACCCCCCCGAGTTAGTGATATACCTTATGCAAACAAGTACAAGAGCCATGATACCAAGACTGACCACAAGACTAGCACCGTCCCATTTAAGAAGGGGCCGGGCCCTTCCCAGTACCAAGGGAAGCCCATAGGGGAGTTGGAGTGTTATCATTGTCATAAAAAGGGGCACTTTGCAAGAGTCTGTCCTAGCAAACCACCTACAGCAGCTGTGTCTTTGGCCTGCAACATTGGTGTGTCTCCGAAGTCATCTGAGTTTGCCCGGGGCAGTTCGTCAGAGGCTGAGGCACAGCCAATGCAGAAGCACCTGGGAGGCTCGAACCCTGCTCAGGATGTTTTTTGCGACCATAGAGGGCGGGGTTGCGTGATGTGGGCGGGGCGCAAGCATGGAGTAGAGGTCTTGCGTGATACAGGTGCTTCCCAGACTCTGATGAAAAACTTGACTGGCTACCCTATAAACGCGGCTCGGGTGGTAGTGGTGCAGGGTATTAATGCAACTCGGTCATACCCGCTGGTGCGGTTGGAGTTGGAGGTGGATGGTGTGGCACGTGAACTGGATGTCGGGATTGTGGAGAAACTGCCAGTGGAGGGCGTCGACCTTCTTCTCGGCAACGACTTTGCAATGCCCGCTTCTGAGGTTCTACCCTTAGTCGTTGCCGAGAGGCCGGCCGACGTGAGTAGGGAAGAGCAAGAGTGGGTCGAGCGGTGCCAGACACAACCCATGGCGTGTGTTGTCACCCGAGCTCGGGCAGCTAAAGTGTCACAGCCTAGTCCTCCGTCTTCAGACCAGCGGAGGAACGATCAACAGGAGGAGGCTAAAGCTGGAGTTGGTTTTAAGAGTTTTGACTCGGCGGCTCTCCTGGGTGATTCAGTATTAGCACCATTACTTAATTCTGGAGTAGCCCCTGGGCCTGTCATCGAGAGTGACGAGGCTGGGCATGACGAGTCTCCACGACAGCAACGTTATGTACATCGAGAGAGACAGAGGAAGCAGCCCAGTATCGGGGAAGGTCATGCATTGCTCCGGGAGCAGTTAGATCGCTTGGCACCCTCAGATATACGTCGGTTGCAACTAGAGGACCCTGAGCTCCAAACGTGTGCTAATGGAGCTGTAGAGCTCGACGAGGATGGCGATGCACAGCCAGGAGATTTTTTTTATTTAGAAGGCATCCTCTATAGGCGTTTTCAAGACCCTAAACGTATTTGGAAAAAGGGGTCCGGAGTAGTGGACCAGTTTGTGGTGCCACGGGAGTGCAGGGATAGCCTACTGAGGTTGGCGCATGACACACCACTGGCAGGACATCTAGGGGTGAGAAAAACGGTGGCGGCTTTGGGGAAATTGTTTTGGTGGCCGGGGATGAAGTCTCATGTGCAGTCATGGATAAACTCATGTGATATTTGTCAACGTGTCGGGAAACCGAACCAAGTTATTCCTAAGGCTCCGTTACACCCTATTCCTGTGATTGGGCCACCCTTTAGTAAAATTATGTTGACATGGTTGGTCCACTCCCTCCCACTAAGGCTGGAAATAAATTTTTGTTAACCATAATGGATGTTGCCACTAGATACCCCGATGCATACCCTATGAAAAATGGAATGGCTAAGACGGTAGTCAGTAACTTGTTGTGGTACTTCTCAAGGTACGGGTACCCGGAGGAGATTCAGTCTGATCAGGGATCTAATTTCACCTCCAACATGTTCAAGCAAACAATGCAACAGCATGGGATACGAGCAGTAGTATCGTCAGCGTCAGCATCCCTGAGAGTCAAGGGGTGCTTGAGAGGTGGCATGCTACACTTAAAAGCATGCTCAGGTGTTATTGTGCTGACAACGGTATGGATTGGGATCTTGGATTGCCTTATGTGCTGTTTGCTGCTCGGGAGGTACCTGGTGAGAGCCTGGGATTTAGTCCAAACGAGCTGATTTATGGACACCGTGTCAGGTGTCTGAAAAATGCTGAAAGAAATTTGGGAGGGGACTGTGCAGCCTTGTCCATTATTAAAGTATGTGCTTGAAAGCCGTGTGTCGGGAATAGGGTAATGATCCCGACAGGTTTTGGTCCAATAGGACATTTGAATTTGGCGGTATCGTATCGCTTGTACGATTTCGGCTGGTTCTTTGTGTATTGTAGTTTATTCTTAAGTTAGGTTAAATATTAACTGTAATGTATAAATATCTACATCAGCTCTAGATGTATTATGAAACCAAGTTATGGGTTATAATTATTATGAGCCGGCAGCCATATGTAATTTCGCGAAGCGATCGGAGGCCGGCCCTTTAGTCTCTCAAACAACACCGTACAGTCAACATCTCCTCCCCCGGCCCACAGACTCCCTGACTCCCTGACTCAACCCACAGTTCACCATGTGCTACAACTACTAATAATATTAACAACAGTCCTACATCACCAGTCCTCTAAGCTAAGTTCATTGTATCGATATTGTATTATGTGAACATTCCTACATGTCATGCAATTGAACTAGCCGCGTGTGGGGGACTGGATAACACCTATCAACGACTACGTCGTTGGTAATTATAAAATAACTATTTGTTGGGATATTTCATGTACCAGTGATATGTAATTTAACCTCTTTATCTAAATTCCCGATAAATAATGGTCCTTCGTGCCTTAAAGCTTCCTTACCGTAGTACCGTTTTGTTTGCTTCCTTGAAGCTTGTGGGCTTACAAATGGCTGCCGCCTCGCGCGTTGTTGGCCGACTGCCGTTCCCTAGTTTACACCCAGCTTCTTCCCTCATGTTTTTTACCATTTAGGCGCCGTCTCTATCTTTTTTGGGACGAGTTTCCAGGTTTTCTGGGGCGTGTGATCCTTGGCGTTTTTTTGGTGGGTTAGCTGGGCTGGAGATTGGGGTTGGGGTCATTTCGTCGGGCGCCATTTCGCGCTCATAGGCTGGTGGGGAGGGTTCTCATGTGACCTTTTATATTTAAATTTCATAATAGCCTAGGCCTAGTTGCTTAAAGTGGCGGTCATAAGTGTCGGTCTTTGTTAATTCCTAAGCGATTGACGGTTAATAGTCAGACCTCATGATTGTAGCTTAACCAACTAGGCTTACCTATAAAGGGCTTACAATAATTAGTGCTTCACCTTACCCTTTCTTTTAATGGATTTAGTATTTAATTATTTTGTCTAGTTAGATAATTTCCTTTCGATAGTTTATATTAAGGGGGATGTAAGTATTATGTAATTCTTTTTGAGTAAATTTCTTAAGTAATGGGGGTTTGCCGCTGTTGATTCCTAAGCGATTAACGGTTTGTAGTCTGACCTCATTGTAGTTTAAGTTGCTTAAATTTAGACCTTAACGATGACAGATTTAAAGAAACTTAAGATTCTTAAGGGAGGATGAAGGGAAGTTTAAATAGATGTTTAAGAGATCTTGATGAATTTTAATAAGTGCCACGGCTGATCAAATAAAGGGTAAATTCGCTACTGTTACTAAATCGCTAGCTACTTATGATAGTTATGCTCAGCAGGTATATGGTTTATTGACAGTTACTGACGATGTGGAAGAAGAAATGTCGGCAGATCTTGAGTACTTTGAGGACGTTAATACAGCCTTAGCCAGACTATCTTCCACCCAAGAATCAACCTCTGTTAAGGATACCGGTACACCAAAGGCGACTGGTTTTAACCTGCCGAAGCTTACTTTGCCTACCTTTTCCGGGGATTCGGCTACCTGGACTGGATTTTGTGATATTTTTGAGTGTTCCGTCCATCATAATAAAACACTCACATCCATCCAAAGGTTCACATATCTCCGTGGTCAATTGAATGGGGAGGCATTGAAGTTAGTCGATGGGTACAAGCTAGAAGCTACCAGCTACGAGTCTGCAGTGGAGTTGCTGAAGAGAACTTACGGGAGAGTGGAAGTCATCAAGACCGCGTTAATTACTAAGTTCTTCACGCTGGATCCTCCATCCTATGATGTGACGGCCCTATGCCTCCTTTGAGAGCTTCCTCCGATCTATGGAGACAATGGCCGTCACCAAGGAGGAGATATTTAGTGTGAATATCTTGAATAAGATACCCTCTCCCCTAAGGGAAATCTTAAGACGACAACTAAGCGACTCTCCACTAAACTTGGAAGCGTTGGTGCAGGTGTACCAGACTGAAGTCTTCAATATGGAGAGTACTGGACACTACCGACAAGTGGAGATGTCGCCATCTACTGCAGCTTTCCCGGTACAGACTTCTCCTAAACAGAAAAGGCCAATATCATTAGGTTGTAAGTTGTGCAGTGTCCACGGTCATCTGTGGTATCAGTGTCCTAAGTATCCTAAGGCTACACAGAAGTTTAGCAAGGCTAAATCGCTTAAGTTATGTACCAGCTGTCTGGCAAGAGACCACTTCAACAGTACCTGCACCAATTCCTACATCAAACCTTGTAAGTATTGCAAGGGGAAACATTGGTTTTCCCTTTGCACCCAGTCTGATCGGCACGACGGCAAAGAAAACGGGAGAACCCCCAAAGAGTCACATGAGAAAAGTAAGAGCGAGGGTGATAAAGTATCTGCCATGTCCATTGCTTCTCGAGAATGTCAATTGCTTCCTACTATGATGCTGCCAGTAGTGGGGAGTAATAATAATACTATAATGACGCGCACCTTACTTGACCAGTGCTCATAGAGGTCATTCGTTCTGCGGTCATCATTACCCCAGCTCAAGTGTACCAGCAAGGGTCAAGAGAATTTGCGTCTCCATGGTTTCACTGGTGAAATAGATTCCAGTGACTATGATATTGTGGAGATTTCATATGTTTATAGAAAAAAGGTATGTCCCATCAAGGCTGTTGTGGTCGACACACTACCCAGTTTCTATATAGCATCAGAGATTCAACCACATTTGAAATATCTCAGAAGCAAGGGTTATAAACTGGCTGATGATCAACTCTCTGCTAACAATGGTATTTTGCTACTGGTCGGAGCTGATTATTACTACGACCTGGTTCACCCTGGATATCGGCGGGTAGATAAGCTTATAATGCTCCCCACGATCCAAGGGTATGCCATTTCTGGATCCTATGCTACTTCCTCTAAAGACACACAGGTGGAGGTGGTTACGGTCTACGGTCCCCATAGATAAATATATTCGGCCAAATGTGCCTGATAATACATGTACTGATATAGATTTATAAGCTATGGGACTTGGACAATATTGGAATTGACCCACATGAACTTGATCGTGAGTCCAAGCTAGCGTTAAGCTCGTATGAAGAGACTGTAACGTATGACTCTGGCAGAGGTCAGTATGTGGTAAGGCTCCCTTGGAATGATAACAAGAGTAAATTACCTACTAATTTCCATCTAGCACTTGGTAGGTTGCGTGGGCTTCAGAAGCAGTTTGTCAAGGATCCAAGTTATTGCGAGACTTATGCGGCAGTTTTGGCCGAGCAGGTACAACGTGTATTTGGGGAGAGAGTAGATCTCAGTGAGTATGGGGATAACATCCATTACCTTGCTCACCATGGGATTAAAAAGGACAGTTCCACCACTCCTGTTCGTATTGTGTATGACTGCTCTGCTAAATCCAGTGATCGCTCCTATAGCCTGAATGATTGTCTGTACACGGGTCCGTCCCTGGTCTCTGATCTAGCGCAAATTATGTTGCGCTTCAGATGTCATAAGTTTGCATGGGTCGCCGATATTGAGAAGGCCTTCCTGATGCTTCAACTCCATCGTGAAGACAGGGACTCGACAAGATTTTTATGGCCACGGGACCCAATGGATCTAGATTCCGAGTACCTGGTCTACAGGTTCAGAGTCGTCTTATTCGGGGCGACCTGTTCCCAGTTCCTTCTCAACGCTACTATCTTGCGTCATCTTGAGGAGGCTGGACTAGATCCTGACTTCAAGAATGAGATCAAGCAGGGGATCTATGTGGACAATCTTCAAGGCACCGGAGACAATGAAGATTTATTGCTCAAGAGATGCTGGGAGATCCGTGATATATTTGCCAAGGCTCATTTATACTTAAAAGAATGGGCCACTAATAGTGATCTTTTGAAAGGTCAATTTGCTTCTGACGGTGTAGCTACTGAGAATAGTGAGGTGAAGTTTTTAGGCCACAAATGGGACACTACCACAGATTGTATATCCTTCTGTCACACCCCATGCGGCAGTGAGCTTATGACCAAGCGAAACTGCTTAAGCTTGTCAGCGAGGTTGTTTGATCCCCTAGGTTTTTTGCTGCCTGTTACAATCCGTGCTCGTATGTTTTTACAGCAACTGTGGCGGTTAAAACTAGATTGGGACACGCTCCTCCCGATTGAGTTGCAGGATGCTTGGCGGTTGATTCGGTCGGACCTTTCCGCATGTTGCGAGGTCCAACTTCCTCGTCAGGTTATTAGTGGTCAACAAGTGGATCTACATGCCTTTTCTGATGTTGTAATAGTGCGTACGGTACTGCCATATACATATGCAATGGTAGTGAAGCGACGCTGGCTATAGCGAAGGCCAAAGTATAAAGAAAGAAAATTACAGTTCCTAAATTAGAACTTACTGCATTGCTTCTGTCTGCTCGTCTAATAAAGTTTACACTGGATGCTTATACAGACATACTACAGATTAATAACGTCTATGTCTGGAGCGACAGTCAAATAGCGCTTTCATGGGTACACAGCCAGAAAGTGTTACCTGTTTATGTTTCTAATCGCACTGATGAGATTCATAACTTAGTTCCTACAGCTACATTTCGCTATGTGAGCACCAGGGATAACCCCAGTGACATAATTTCCCGGGGGATCTCAGCAAGCAGTTTATGTCTTCCTCTATTTGGTGGCATGGACCTCCATGGCTTACATCTCCAACCGAGTGGCCTCAGGATTTCAGGGAATACATATCTGATCCTTCAAGTCGGCCCCAAGATGATGTGTTAAGTAGTTCGAATGTGAGTACTACACATCAGGATAACAAGTTGGTAGAGTGGGAACGTTACGGCAGCTATGATCAAGTAATACGGGTATTTGCATGGATATACCGTTTCATTAACAACATGAGAAGTCGGGCTCACGAGTCTTTCCTTAGTGAAGATTCGAAGCATATCAGACTCCATGAATTGAGATCAGCAGAAGCAAAACTAATATGTTTAGTACAAAAGGAATCTTATCCTACTGAACATCAAATCCTGAACAAGGAGTCAAAGGCCAAACCCTCAAACTTAATGAGGCAGCTAGGATTATATATGGAAGGAGGCATAATTAAGTGTAGAGGCAGGATACAAAAGGCGGACATTATTGATTCTGCGAAATATCCTGTCCTCCTTAGCTCCTCTCATTTGATTACCAAACTGTTGATTCGCCAATGCCATCGGACCTGCCTACATTTTGGCGTAAATTATGTTCTGGCGTATATGCGACAACGTTGGTGGATCCCTAAGATGCGACAAGCAATTAAAGGGATCCACAATAGCTGTACGATCTGTAAAAGATTACAGGGTAAGCCTTACTCCCCAGTTGATCTACCTCCCTTACCTGAGTTCAGGGTACAAAGGACTGAACCATTTCAGGTAACCGGGGTGGACTACACCGGAGCGATTCATGTTAGGGAATCGCCCGGTACTATCATAAAGGTATATGCCGTCCTATTCACATGTGCGGTAACCAGAGCGATTCATATTGAATTGATTGACGACCTATCCAGTGAGCTATCCATTTTGCATACTCTAAGACGCTTTGCAGGCCGCAATGGTTTCCCTCAAATTATTATGAGCGATAATGCGACTTGTTTTGTCGGGGCCTCTAAATATCTCCAGAGTTTAATGGATGACCCGCAGGTTGTGGCTACCCTCACTGGAAAGGGTTGTCAATGGAGATTTATACCAGCAAGTGCACCATGGTTCGGGGCGATTTGGGAGAGAACAATCGGTATCGTCAAATCTGCCTTGAAGAAGGTATTAGGAAGGGCACTGGTGACCAGACGGGAGTTGCAAACCATCTTAATAGAGATTGAGATGTTAGTCAACGACAGGCCCTTGACCTATACCTCGGCAGATGTTGATGACCTCTTACCCATTTCGCCTTCCATGATGACACGTGGACGAACCCTTAATACCTTTCCTAGATCGTCCGTAAATGACGAAGATCTGCATGACCCTACGTTCGGCAATGCTGACGCCACACGTCGTCGCTTCCAGTATGTAAACAAGGTGTCCGACGATCTATGGAAACGGTGGACCCAAGAATATTTGCTGTCTCTTCGCGAGCGTCACTCTCATAAGATCAAAGGGACGAATCAACGATGGCCTCGTATCGGGGATATCGTCCTGATTCATGAAGAGCGTCCTAGGTTATTTTGGAAGCTTGGGAGGATTATCGATTTGTTCCAGGGCATTGATGGTCTTATAAGGGTTGCTAGAATACGAACTTCGACTGGGGTTACTACTCGCCCAGTCGTAAGGTTATATCCCCTGGAGCAGGATGTAGAACAGCAGGATGATCCTGGCGTCTCTACTGATACCCCTCCGCGGGAGAATGCTGGTGACAGTGCTCCTCAAGGTGGGGCAGCTGATAATGAGAAGGATGATCCTCCTCAGGCTTCAGGTGGCGCTCGTCCCAAAAGGACGAGAGGCTATGAGTTCCGTGGATCTTTGGAGATCAAAGATCCAACAAGGTGATCTTTGACTTCGATGTCCTTTTTTTTGTTCCTGTATATCATTTTTGGTGGCGGGCAATATGTCGGGAATAGGGTAATGATCCCGACAGGTTTTGGTCCAATAGGACATTTGAATTTGGCGGTATCGTATCGCTTGTACGATTTCGGCTGGTTCTTTGTGTATTGTAGTTTATTCTTAAGTTAGGTTAAATATTAACTGTAATGTATAAATATCTACATCAGCTCTAGATGTATTATGAAACCAAGTTATGGGTTATAATTATTATGAGCCGGCAGCCATATGTAATTTCGCGAAGCGATCGGAGGCCGGCCCTTTAGTCTCTCAAACAACACCGTACAGTCAACATCTCCTCCCCCGGCCCTGACTCAACCCACAGTTCACCATGTGCTACAACTACTAATAATATTAACAACAGTCCTACATCACCAGTCCTCTAAGCTAAGTTCATTGTATCGATATTGTATTATGTGAACATTCCTACATGTCATGCAATTGAACTAGCCGCGTGTGGGGGACTGGATTACACCTATCAACGACTACGTCGTTGGTAATTATAAAATAACTATTTGTTGGGATATTTCATGTACCAGTGATATGTAATTTAACCTCTTTATCTAAATTCCCGATACCATCAGCGCATGCTTAAGAGTCCGGAGATGGCAGGTAGAAATTTGACAGAATCACAAGCTTTGATGAAGGACAGGTATGATCGCAATGTGAGGGTCCGGAAGTTCACTGTAGGACAAGAGGTATTAATTTTGTTGCCTTTGGTTGGTAACCCCCTCTCTGCGAAGTACACTGGACCTTATAAAATTGTAGAAAAAATTTCAGACTTAGATTACCTTGTTGCCACTCCAGACAGGAGGAAAAAGAACCAGTTATGTCACGTGAACCTTATTAAAGAGTATGTGAGGCGCCCCTCTGAGCCTCTCACTGTCCCTGTGTTGGCTTGTTGCGGCTGTGGTGGAGAAGGAGAGGGGGACAGTCAAGCTTCAGAGGAGGATAGCTGGGGATCAACATGTTTCAGCGGATCAGTGGGCGGGGAACTCGAGCCTAAGGGCTGACAAGGCTCATTTGCCTGAGCCGCAGTTTGATGCTATCCGTCAGTTGTTCGGTTCATACCCCACTGTATTTGCTGAACACCCAGGCCTCACTACTCAGGCTATGCATGATGTTGACATGGGGGACCATCTACCCTTTAAGTCAATCCCGTACCGTGTGCCCCCCATAAAACTACCAGCTCTGAGGGATGAGACACTTCATAAAAGACGCTTCATAAAAGGTTACTCAACGGTGTTGGCACCTCTGACAGATTTGTTATCTAAAGACAAAAAGTTTTTGTGGGCACCTGAGTGTGAAAAGGCTTTCAATTTTGTGAAACATTTGCTATGTACTCACCCGATACTCAGGGCCCCAGCTACTCAGATACTCAGGCCTTTTCAGCTGGCAACAGATGCTAGTGGTGTAGGGGCTGGTGTCGTCTTGCTACAGACAGACAATGAAGGTGTGGAACACCCAGTAAGTTTCTTTTCTAAGAAGTTCAATGCTGCACAAAAGAACTATTCTACAATAGAAAAGGAATTACTGGCGATTGTGCTGTCGCTCAGGCACTTCGAGGTGTATGTTCCAGCCTATGGCCCAGTCGTGGTTATCTACACTGATCATCACCCTTTGAGATTCCTGAATCAATTTCACAATCGCAATATGAGACTGACCAGGTGGTCTTTGATGTTGCAGGAGTATAACCTGGACATCCGTCATATTGCTGGATGTGACAATGTGATCGCGGATTGTTTATCAAGGGTGGATGATCAGTCGTAGGCTATCACAGGTGTGTGGGTTTGAGTGGAGGAAAATAGGCTGCCCATATAGTGCAGCCGGGAAAAACATATTAAAATATAAAAATCATATAAAAAAACTCTTTCTTTTGATATAGGTAATCGTATAAGTTTGTCATAGCCTATAGAGTTTGAGTAGTCCACGAACTATCAAACGGCTGAGCTGCTGTAAGCTCGCTCTGGGAGCATGATATTGTGTCTTTTTGCTATTGTTGGGAGGAGTTATAAAATGTGAATTTTTTGTTTATAATAAGATGTGTTTTGGTGATAAACTCAGCTTTGTTTTAGTGCCATGCGGTCGCTGGGTGTGAGGGGCTTGATGGGGTTCTGTGTTTGTCAGATTTTAGCTCAGGGTTGAGCAAGTAAAATCTTGGGGGAGGTGTGACGCATGTCCAGTGTGAGCATGCTGTACAGAACGCCTAGTCATGCCCCACTCTCGCTAGGATCGTCAGGGCAGGAACTTTGGCTGTAGTCTATGTAGAGTTTCCTAACTTAGTTCATGTGAGCCGTTGTACTATTAGTATTATGAATATGTATTTTGTTTTCATCTGAGTCAACGAGTTCTATTTTATATCATTAGTTATAAGTATTGTGCGTGGAGCTTATTTGTAATGATGGGAGGAGAAACAGCCACAGTTGGGGGTCAGTGGGTGCGCCGGGCGGGAGGGGGGCCTAACTCACTAGCACTCCCCCCTCCCCTCAGTGGTAGGGGAGCCTTTGTCTATCCCAGAGGAGAGAGAGAAATTACGTAATGGTTGTCAGTGGGCGGTCCTTAGTAGTTCACGTTGGGCTCACTAGAGGGCCGGGTATAAAAAGGGAAGTCTAGCCATTTATTCATCAGAGCTCATTAGGCAGAGCGACTTCTCATTTCCCTTGCTAACTATATATATTCTTCTGACTGATGTGAACTTTCTCTACTACCTTACATTCTCATCTCCTCTTTTCCCTGCCTGTTTAACTTCCATGGTACAGTGCAGAGCTAGTCAGCCAACGTATTATCGCTTGAGTTCTCACGAGATACTTGCCTATTAGATAGCCTATTTTGGAAGGGTTAACTTAGAATAGGATTGATTTATGTTTGTTGCACTTGTATATGCATTTCCCTGTGTGTTATTATTATTATTCCTGTTTTCTGCTAGTCTAGGTAATGCTAGACTGGGGTAAGGCTTTTCTGTGTTACGAGTTGTTGTTTGATGCAGTGGTTAAGCGATAAACCTGCATACTCGTTTCGGTTCAGTGAAGCCTAGGTTGTCTTCGCGGCTGACTGTGTTGAGTTAGTAATTTACAGTGCGTGAGGGCACCCTGTATTTTATTAACAGTTTGTTTTTACTTTGTCAAGGAGCCGGGAGAAAACAAGATACAAGGGATCTGGATTTCTCAAAGTGCACTTTGCACTCAAAGTGCACTCAAAGTGCAAAGTGCAAAGTGCACTTTTAACGTAATACTTTAAACAGTTGTGAGGACTGTTTAGGCTACGAGCCGTTTTTGCTCAGTCACTGCTACCTTTTGCCCACAGTACCCCAGCTAGACTTTACTCGATTAGTAGATACAGAATAGTTTTGAAGCTTTCCTTATGTATGATATTGTTTATGCACTATTGATTTCATGTGTTGCACGCTTGGCTACTTTAGTGATTAGTGGCCCACGAGCACAATCCGAGTAGGCTATTGCCGTTGCATTTGCGGAGTACTTCTTTTAATGCTTGCCATTTACTATTGCATATTCTTTTAATTATTCTTATGCCAATTTAAACCTTTAATAGTATTTAATTGCCAGTGTTTTTGCTTATTGAATTACTGTTCAAAATCCGATACGTACTTCTTACGAGCATCCGAGAAGCATCTAACTTTGTTCAGAAGATTCCTTGCTCGATGCTTAAGGACTATTTATTAACGTAACGTAATAGTGCCGATCCGAAGTAGAGGGTGGAGGACTTCTTAAGTTCTTAGTCAAGGGTGGATTACTTCGGCTTCGGCCAACACTATTCTTTGGTGTTGTTGTTTCTTACTTCTTTGTTTGATTGTAGACCAGACTAGAGAATTCCTGTCTCTTTATTAGCCTGTTGTTGAACCCTAGTACCGAGTTCTTGTATACCCCGTTATAGCAGATTGAACTCTGGAGGGTATTTGTGTTTTTTGTTCGGCTGGCAGTACTCAGGGGTTGGGATCGTGTGTTTCCGTTGTGGAAGCGAGCCGTATTCGAGTCCTGATTGAGAGCCCTTATGTACCCGAGTGCCAGTTCGTAACAAAGCTACCTATACTGCTGTTTGCGGATGATACAGTTCTGATGAGTGATGATGAATGGGAGTTGCAGGGTCTGGTAAATGAGTTTGGAACAGTGTGCGAAAAACGGAATTTGAAGGTATATGCGGGGAAGAGCAAGGTTATGGTCTTCGAAAGGGGTGAAGTCACAGAGTGTGAGGTGAAGCTGAACGGTCAGGCTATGGAGATCGTCAACTCTTTTAAGTATCTGGGCAGTGGTTGAGTAACGATAGAACTATGGATGAAGAAGTGCGGGAGACGGTAAAACAGGGGAAGAGGGTTGTAGAAACGCTGAAAGCAGTAACAAGAAATAGGGTGGTCAGTATGGAAGTGAAGAAGTCCTTGCATGACAGTGTGGTAATCCCGACACTGACTTACGGAAGTGAAGCATGGACGTTGGTTGAGAGACTCAGACCAAGAGTGAGAGCAGTGGAAATTAATTACTTAGAAGTGCGTGCGGAGTTACATGGAGGGGTAGACAGACTAATGAAGAAGTAAGAAGGATGTGCGGTGTGGAGGTAGATGTGCTGGAAAGTGTGAAAATGAACAACTTGAGATGGTTCGGACATATGGAACGTATGGAAAGCGAGAGAATGACTAAGAGGGTGTACGAGCGAGGTGGAGGACAGAGAGGAGAGGTGGAAGGATGGAGTGAGGAAGTATATGAATGAAGGCGGTGCTGGTTGGGGAGAGGGGCGTCGACTGACTGGGGACCAGAGGTGCATGGGGGCGGTTCGTTCGTGGCCACCCCTTCGGGGATCACGGCGTCAGGCAATAGATAGATAGATAGATAGATGTTCATATTCCCACCGCGCTATGGTAGCCTAATGTTTAAGTGAGAGGAAAGAATATTCATGGGGCACAGATCATATAGAACGGCCTCGCTACGAAATATCCCTGAACCTACTGATAATCTATGTTTTATTAATTTCACCACAACACCAAACACCTCCAATGAAATTAATGAAAGCATATAATTGTGATCCACCTGGATTCGAACCCAGGTTATCACACATAGATTTTTAGACACCTTAACCATTACACCACCAAGACGGTTAAAGGATTATGCACACGCCTACGACTTATTATCCATTCTCGAATACTGGATATTTATCTACGGTAATCATGTCCATATTCCCACCGCACTATGGTAGCCTAATGTTTAAGTGAGAGGAAAGAATATTCATGGGCCACAGATCATAATTTTATAGAACGGCCTCGCTATGAAATATCCCTGAACCTACTGATAACCTATTTTTTATTAATTTCACCACAACACCAAACGCCTCCAATGAAATTAATGAAAGCATATATGTGATCCACCAGGATTCGAACCCAGTTACTTCCCAGTCGGGCAGATATAGTACTTAACAGACCTTACAAACTTTAAAGCCATGCTTCAGAATTCTATTTGTCTTGGTTAAATAAACAATAACAAAACAACAAGGTAGTTTTGCTTGAACCAAGAGCCTCATTAAAACATTCCTTTATAAACATTTTTACAGTAATCAGCTGAATCTACAAGTATAGCCAAGGAAATAATAAATTATCTTTGAGGTAAGAAATAGGAAATAAACAGTTAATCCATAAAACCTCTGGTACATAAAGTGATTGGTAAGCTATGGGATTCGTGTTTCCCTAAACGAAAACACAATTAATAGACCTCCGAAGAGGTCTAAAACACTACAGAAAGTATATAAGCAACTAGAAATAAACAAACATTTATAGAGCATATGGAAAAAGAACAGAAATTATCAGTGAATGAAGAACAACTACAGAGACATTAGAGCGAAGTGGTAGAGAGTGGTGAACAACACCTCAGTAACCAAAACAAATTTAGCTGACGCCACAATCTAGCTCCATGGGCCCAACACCACGGGTGACTCAAGACTATCACCCAACACCCCCCGCGCAGCCGGTAATCCTTCCATTACCCTAACCCGCTCTCCCAAACCACGAGAGACGGTGACGTACACAGGGTCGGACGTGGAGGTGACATCACCAACTAGCCGTGACGTAGTGGAGTGTGGCGAGGAAGTCCACAGTATCATCATACCAGTCTTCACTCTAAACAGCTGATAGCGTCAACAAGACTTACAAATACTTGTAATAGGTTGCTCTTAAACTACATTGACACATAATAACACAAGTGAATTAGTACCAGTAAACTAACAACACAGCAATAGTCAGTTCCTTTTTAATTTTTCTTAGCAAATCTTTCTACTTATTTACTTAACAAATTTTAAGATGTGACAACGTACATTTTTAACTCTAATTCGACTTAGTAAATTCAAGTATTGCTTCAAGAACTTTATTCTCGAACTAAGAAACTTATATATTTATTTCCTTTAATTCTACTTTCTCACATAGAAGTATAAATTTTGAAGGCCTACAGCGGCTCGCTTGGTGTAGTGACTAGCGTCTCGGACTTCCACCCAGAAGGCCCGGGTTCGCGCCCACGCTCGGCGCATTAAAGATTTTTCACAAGCACTGAGTCGTTACCATCCCTCATGAGCAAAGGGATGGGATAGTAGTACAGGACCCCAATGGAAATACGCCTAATTGGCCTTATTGAGCTATCCTTAGCTAGCTTAGCATGCGCTAGCTTTAAGAACTATTATTATTATTATTATTATTATTACAGTTTATTTATTTTTTTGCCAGCAACAATTTCACAAGAAATTTATATAGCAGAGTGGATCATTGTTATATTGAGACAGCATATCTAATGAAACAAGCCGCACACCCAGGTGAGTAGAGAAGAAGACATTACCAATCACCAAAATCATCGTCCTGTTAACGTCTCATATCTAACAGAACAAGCCGCTCACCCAAGTACATCCGACTGGGCTAGTGAAGTATTCAATTAGTACACGTTGCTAATAGGATGTTGTCCTTTCTTCAGAGAAAGATGAACTGGTTAGTGAAAACCCTTCTACTGCTTGGAACACTAATAGTGGTTGATGCAGCATCCCCTTCGTTGCTGAAGCCCGGCGCCCTTGTAGCCCAAGTAGGAAGAGTTTTAGTTGCGGAAGATGTCGTAGCAGTTAAGTATGAATTTGGATACCTCCTTAGTCTATCTAGTGACTATACGGTACTCCAACGTCGCCTAGACCGATTACATTCTGCGTTCACCTTCCTACTATCTAATCAGACCTTTTCCCGCGACTTATGACTTACAGTGATGCTTCAACGTGCTCGCGTAACTCTTATAAAACTCTATGGAAGATCCAGTTGGTTCTACCTGACGATCATAACCAGGTAGCCTCAGGTAACCAGCTCAGGTAACGCTCACTCCCAGCGTGTTAAGAGAGGACTGTTAATTTTGTTGGCCTACTCTCCCATGATCTCTTTGGAACAGCCCAAGCCTCTGATGTTGAGAAACTGGGAAAGAGACTCACTGTCCTGGAGAACGCAGCAAAAGCCTTAAACAGAGTCTTGAATTACGACTCAAAAGCAATGAAGAATGTGATGAATTCCTTACACTCGGTCGTAGCACACATGAATAACCTGACACAGGTGGTTAACTCCTCAATATCTGATGGACGGTCAACGAATAAAGTCATGTACCTTTCCGAGATCCTTCAGGCTACGGATGATGATGTTCAAGGTTCAAGATTTAAAAGCCCAAACAAAGGCGGTCTTAGCAAACTTAGTAGATGCTGCACTAAGTCGGGTCACCACTGACCCGAACTGGCTGTTGAACATCTCCGTGCCTCCATTCAAATAGCGAAAGATCAGTTTGCCCTGACTCTGCTATTCGAGTTAAACGACTGTGAATTCTATTAACCACTTCCATTAGGAAGCAGTTCTAACACACTCATATATATTAGTCCACATTCCGTTCCAGTCGTCACATATGTTCAATGCCTGGAGAATTATTCCGTTCCCGTTTCCTATAGACGAACGATTACTAACCGTGACTGACACAGCAGACATGATGCTCGTCTCCGACAATCTTCAACTTGTGACTGTGACAGACCAGGACGCTCTTAATTCATGTAGATCCTCGTATCTTCACCTGTATGTGTGTCCAGCGTATGTGTTTTCCTTTGTGTCCCCAGACAAAACTACATGCGAACTTACCTTGACTAAAACAACTGTATCTGACTCTGGTTCTTTGAAAGACTGTTCTTACGGGGCGCCCCGGCTCCACAGCTCCCCATGTTTCATCAACACTTACTAGATATTCACTTCTTTTACTTTCACCAGACCCAGGTGTCCCTTGTTTGTCTAGACTCAAGAAGTGTAGTTAATGCTCACGGGATGTATCAGGTACCTGATCACTGCGAAGTAAGGAGTTCCATTATCCACACACTTCCTTCACATCAGCATATTGCCTTGATAACAATCTTCAGAGTTTATCCCTATTAACATTACATTCACAGGAAACTCATCGGACCTCATCATCAAACCGAGACAGCTCACCCTCATGAAAGCGTTAGAGTCTTCAGCATTCACTGACCTAGTTGGTTCATCTCTTCCCATGTTTATTAACCCAGAAGTCATTTATCCTACAGTACTAACCCCTACCTTGACTTTACTCGTCATCATCCTTTTTCTAGTCTTTTGCCTCCGTCGTCTTTCGCTCAGGGTTGATCGCCTGGTGCGTAGGCGCAAAGCAAAGATAGCTACTGCTGATGCAAATGTGTAAGTTGGTCTTCACCTTTATCACACTTTCTCTGGCATTGCTATACACTGGGAACAGGGTCAGATAAGTCATAGGGATGAATAAAATGTGTATTTATAATTATATATGTTAGCTATTCTGTATTGTAACCAATGTTCTCACGCTTCTCTCAGAGAATTGCAGCATCACCAAGATGATTGCTAGCAACTAAGTTTTGAGTGTCACACCACACTACTAGGAAGCCGACACCCACCAGTGGTCCAGGCATGAGTAGCAGATCAAACAGCCATTAGGCAACAGCATCCCTAATCGGCTAAGAAATATCATATACAGGAAATTAGCTAAAGCTCTGGTTGCTTATTATCTTTATAGAGAGTTTATAATATTAGGTACTACCCAGTCGGGCAGATATAGTACTTAACAGACCTTACAAACTTTAACCCCTTACGGACGGGGATGTTTGTAGCTTCTACCTGCCTGGCGGGCATAATTACCCTAAACGAGCTTCATTCCACGCTTTTTTTCATGCATAAACAAGAGCCAGAGCGTAATACAATTATGTATCCGTGAAAGAGCGATAATAGAGCTTTCCAATGACACCTGAGTCGTCCTTGTACGACTACGAGTTATCCTGTAGCGATCGCGCAACGAGAGGTGAAAAACCCTAAAATACGGTAATTTCCCCAGTTTTTCCTGGTCTTGCGAGGCCGTGGGTGTGGAATGTTCCAGAGGTGGTGTCAGTCGCGGCACTAGGGCCGTGCCGAACGGTCAGAGCCCGCCTATCGTCCTCCCAACGCGTGGACTCTTACTCAGAGCCGAAAATGTGCTCAAATTCCCTTCCGACTATTGTCGGGCACCACAGGGGTGGCCATTAGTCTCTCGGCCAACATATGTCGGGAGCCGCGGCTTGAGTGTTAAAGCCACGCTTCAGAATTCTATTTTTCTTGGTTAAATAAACAATAAAAAACCAACAAGGTAGTTTTGCTTGAACCAAGAACCTCAATAAAAATTCCTTTATAAACATATTTACAGTGATCAGCTGAGTCTACAAGCAAAGCCAAGGAAATATCTTTGAGGTAAGAAATAGGAAATAAACAGTTAATCCACAAAACCTCTGGTACATAATCTACATATATAATTATGCATAAAGTTAGAGTTCCGCCATATTGACTCTGCCTAAATTCCCACTAGTGCGCAAGTGAGGAAATAAATTAGAGTCCACATCTAGTGATTCTATTTAATTACTCTCCGGCATTGTGAAGTAAGAGTCCACAAATATTGACTCTGCCTAAATTCCCACTAGTGTTAACAAGTGTGGAAATACCTTTAGAGTCTACAATTAATTACTCTGATTTATATTCACCAGTGTGCAGGTGTCTTTATAAAAGTAGAGTCCGTCATCATCGACTCTATAGTGAAATCCTCGTCAAATGCATAAGTATCTAGAGTGTGGTTACGAACATATTTTAACTAGCACTACCTGTGGTACGACTACTAAAGTTAATCAATAGTTCATTGAATTAAATAAAAGGCTAACTAAACCTATTGTATACCTGCTTTCCATCCAGATCCTCGAACGTGCTAGGACAGTTTATGTTGTATATATAATTACTATTAATCCTTATATACCCATTCATGTCTGTTTAAGTAAGAGCTACATTAATAAAACAACTGTTCATAAACTTACTCAGTGTTATATTTATTAGTGGCCCCTCCATCATTGACGAACATGCCTATTACATAAGGCATCCTCTTCAAACACTAATTCGCCGTAGTTTGAATCTACCGTGCAGAGCATTTAAAATCTGAGGAGCCTTCATCATGAGCGCACGCGACCTCACTCATGGCTTCAGTCATTATGAATTGGGTTCTCACTACGAAAAAACTTTGTAAACAATAAAAACAAAAAGAAATTAAGAATAACTCTCCAATAACCTTTCCATCATATCATGGATGTACTTGTGTGGATCTTTGACCAGACGCTGATTCAGGCGTCATTCTTCCTTCTCTGCTCTGCGATCAGCCGGCCTGGACGTGTCTCTCCACGCTCCGCTGGTTCCGCATTTGCTGCGTCCCTAGTGAGTTTTTTCTCATTTGTTTACTCCGGGATGTATCGAGTAAGGTTAGGATATGCGTAGCAGGAGTGTCCTGGGCTGGTTGCCCGCAGTCCAGTGTATTATGGGTCGTGTGTTTGGGGCATCTATTTCGGATGTACCCTCGTGGTCCAGTTGTGGACAGGTGAATGTTTTTTTTTTTTCATAGTTGAGTTAGCTTGTGATGCAGGCGGCTATCATTACGCGATTATTTCTGCTGCCTTTTATCTTTCTGATGAGGTAGCGTTGCTTTGCTGACGTTCCCAGCGTATTTTTCTTCACTTAGTGAAGTTTTTTCTGGGTCCCGAGTCGGTCTTCCCTTGGTCGGAAGTTTTTGCTACAGTGGTGTGTTGGCGGTGATTCCTGTTGTTATATTTCCAGTGTTTTTTGTTTATATCTCAACAGTTCTTGTGCCGTTTGCTTAGGCCTAGCCAGCCGCTCGTAGCTTTGCCACATGTACAAGTGTTATTGATTAATTTTATAAATATGTCCGACTGTGTCATGTGTATCCGGGTTTAGTTGTGTATTGGCTAATTCCACGGACTATGTTTGTTTCCTGGTTTAGTTGTGTATTGGCTAATTCCACGGATTATATTTGTGGTCCCTAGGTTAGTCGAGCTTTGGCTATCTCTCGGGTCCTATGTGCGTTCAGATGGTGTCTGTTCGGGGTGGCTTACTTTCCGGCGGGGTTTTCTCGGTTTCACCATGAAAACTCCGGCCGTGCGCCGTGTTTGGCCACGCGTGGTTTCAAAACAGGCTGGTGTCCCCGGCGAGTAGGTGTCTGTGGCTCTCCAAGACTGCGTCTCTGTGTTGGTGCCTGTTTCAGGCTCCCTATGATTCCCGGCGGATTGGTGGTACCCATCTAACATTGTTCATGCGGACATATGTTATGTAGTTTTTCTACCCGGTTTTACAAACCACAGGAAAAACCCTAGCTTTTGTTGTGGGCGTTCCTCCCCGGCGATCTTTTACAAAGAAGTGGGGATAGGAACTTATGGGGTTAACGTTTAAGACATCAGATCTCACCCGGCGGGTGTACCTTGTTAAGGTGGGATGAACGAATTTGTAATTCAGTTTAGTTAACCGGTCCATTTTAGTGATACTATATGTATCGCCGCCCGAAGGCTCAATTAAGGTTAACGTATTTTTTTCATAAGTTGGCCACACCCGGCGGGTGCTCCTGGGAGGGGGAAATACGGAATTTACAATTCAAGCTAGTTACCCAATTAATTGAGAGATACGGCTCTGTATCGCCGCCTTCACCATACGGCGATCTATGTGACAATTCATTAGAACTCAGGTCTCGTATCAGCCTGCCCCTGTGTTAATCTGCTAGATACTTCAGGGGCCGGCGTCTTTGTGGGGGGTTGTTTTCAAAATTGAATCTTGTAACAGTCACCGCCAGAAAGACTTTATAAACGCCATACTGGTCTTTTATATTATGTCAGAGGGTATTCTTAAAACTTTCTTAAAGACATGTCTAAATATTCGGATATCTTTATAAGAACACCACCGCGTAACGAGCTGTAATCATTGTGAAATTACGCCTCGTTTTGCGGCGGGTTATGAACACTTGTGTGCGATCATTTTGGGTTAACCTTATGAGCATTAATTCCTGGAAATTTTCCTTTTTTTCCAGGGCTGGGCCCCGGCGGACCAATACAGACCCTGCAGTAAGTTCCCACCAGTCTCTGTTATGGCTACCTTTGCCCCGGTTTTTGCTTTATGCATTAATCCAACCTGTGCCGGTGTCCCTCTTTTTGCGCACACTCTTTGTATCAGGTGTGTTAAATGTCTAGACCGTTCCAGAGGTCTGTGGGTGATGCGCAACTGTTCCTTTTGCTCCCAACTAAGTGTCAAAGTCCTCCAAGATAATGATAAGACCGCAGCGGTCGCCTTACGAGAAGTTCGGCAACAAATGTCAGCGAATACTACGATTGTGGCTCATAAGTCCCTTCAATGTGACAACGTCCCTCTTTGGGATAGGCTTCTTCTTGAGCACCCTCCCCCTAATAAACGTTCCTCTCGAGTAACTAGTCATAAGCCGGCGGAGACTGGACAGGGTTCTGTGTCATCTCCTGCCCCTGCTACTTCGAAACGTCACCGTGCGCCTACACCCCCGGCGGCAGTCTCCTCGTCTCCGGCGAGATCTAGGTCTAGGTCACCCCTTAGACACCAGCCACCCAGTCTTGCCTCTTCACCATCGAGTAAGAGGAGTAAGACAGAAAGTTCCACCAGGGGTCACGGCGATAAATCCTCCAAATCGAAGAGTAGTTCACGGTCACACCGCAGCCATAAATCTTCAAAAAAGGATTCCCATGATAGAAAGGCCTACCGACACTCACCTGTTTCTAGTGCTTCTCGTCATACCTCTACCCCAGACAGAGTTTGTGATCGGTCTCAAGGATCCAGTGTCGTACCTGTACCTAAAGATGATTTATCCATTAACATTTTAACCCTGGAGTTGGAGGGTTCAGAGGACTCAGTGGTTGAGAGTGTTTCAGACTCCCACGGGAGTATAGGCCAAGGCCTAGGTGTTTGGCGATATTCTCGTCCGGGGCCTGGCCACCCACTTCCGGCTCAAACTATTCACACAGTGGCTGACGTCCACCGGGATGCGGCGATCCCTTCCTCTATTCCTCACTTATCTTGGCAACAAGATGGTACCCCAGCTTCGGCGGGATCTTCTCACGAGGAACAGGATGACAAAGACGAGGTTTCGATGATATCGGATATGGAAGGGCAAGAGTCAGGTTCAGGCTTCGATGCCGCACAAGATCTTAATGATTCACCAGTGAGTACATCATCAAATCAATTTGTCACTGCACAGGAAATTGATGGGCTACTTAATAATGCTTTATCTAGATTTTTTGGCCAACAGCAGGAAACTCCCACAGTGGACTTCCTTTCACGACAAGCTCCCACGACAAGCTCTATGGTATGGCCTCTGATGACTTCTATTACTTTGCCTCAGATCCCTCACCCCCCCTCTATGTCACCATCGGTGGTTACTAGGCCTGCTACGGCGGCATTGACCACTTCGAATGTGGTATAACGGATGTCAATCCGCCCCCTCTAGACAGAGCGCCTCTCAAAAAGGTAGCTATGCCCTTGCGTAAGGGACCAGGGACCAGACGAGTCATGGGTCCTTTTGACCCCCACTAAACCAGAGCTAGCCCAACCTACCTTGTCAGGGGAGCTCCCAGTGCCGCGTGAGTGGGTCATCCAGGGCAATAAATCTAAGAAATTGAGGGCCTTGGATACTTTGGGGAATGTGCTAGATGTCAATATCAAGGCTATACCTAGTTATTATCACCAGGACTATTTTGTTTATACTGCTAAGCCTGCTTTACCCCCTGCCTCAGCTTCAAGATTATTTTCTGACTGGTCTAAGCATGATGGGTTTAATGACATTAAGACACTGTCAGCTCTCACTCCAGAACTCGATTTGCAAACCGTCACAGACGCGGCAGCTAATCCAGTCTTGAAGGTGGGGCAGTTGGGTCCAGGGCCTTGGTTGGAATGGGAGACAGAGGCTCAAAACTTTGCGACCACATTTACTTCCAAAACTTCCCACCAGATCCCTCAAGATACTCATTCTTGGTTCTCCATGCCAGTGTGTTCTGCCGGCGGAGTCCCTTCAGCTTTGTTTGCTTTCTTAGCTGCCCCTAAAATTAATCTTTGTGAGCTAAAAGACTCTTTCACTACCCCTACCCCAACTCACCTAGACCGTGAATTTAGGCTACGGGGGAAAGCTTTTCGCCTGTTCTCTCAATACATAGTGTCTCAACAGGTAGCTAAGTCTTTGCTCCGGTCCACTCAGGCAATCGCAGATGCGGATGCCAGACGTTCGGTTGACTTGTCCCGGCGACTGCTTCTTCAGTCGTCAATCCAATCATTAGGTGACGTACGCACTGCCTTGCTTGAGGCGATACGAGCGAGACAAGATCTTAGAATATCTTTAGTCCGAAAACTGCCTGATCGCATTGCAAATCAGGTGGTCATGTCACCAGTGCTCACTCCCTCTTTAATGTCCCCTGAAGTGTGGCGAACGGTTTTTTAATATGGCTCAGGCCGTTAAACACAGTCCCACCCCTTCTAAGAAACCTGCCTTTACCTTCCCCAAACCCAGGCCGGTCGCTAAAGCTCAGCCGGGGGGATCTAAGCCCTTTCTTCCACCTAAGTCCTCCTACACTCAAGGTCAGTTCAGGCATAGACAGGGTAGGTATTCAGGTCAGAAAGGACGCGGCTATAATAAGCCAGGTCTTCTGCCAACGCCAGCCAGCCGGCGAAGCGTCCACCACCGCCAACTTCACCACCGTCAAAAAACTAAGGTCTCTCTCACTCCCGGTGCCAGTAGTAAGGCCGGCGGATCCGAGGGTAGTACAGCCGGCGAACCCTGGTCTGCTAACTGGGTCGTTCCGAACGTGTCACAAAGCATGGCCGGTAAACACTTGGGCACGGATGGTGGCACGCAAGGGTATCACTGGGCAGTGGCTCCGGTGACCTCGCTTACGTCAGCCGACAACGGCGAATTTTGTTTCTTTAGAGGTGGAGTCACTGGTCCAGGAAATGATTGCCAAGAATGTCATCATCCCGGTCCCCCCGAATTACCCTGTATTCACGTCCAAGCTCTTTTTGGTTCCCACAAGGGACAGTGTTCAGATGAGACCGGTCGTCGACCTGTCTTATCTGAACCTTCACATTCACAACGAGTCATTCCGAATGTTAACAGTACACCAAATCAGGCTAACACTTCCGCCGGGAGGTTGGATGTGTTCCCTAGACCTGACAGACGCCTATTGGCACGTCTCGGTCAACAAAAGATTTCAAAGGTTTCTGGCCTTACTGATCAGCCACCAAAATTTTGTTTTCAGAGGATTTCATTCGGTTTGAACCTGGCACCTCGACTATTCACGAAATTAGTCCGGCAGGCCCTGATGCCGTTGTTAAAGCAAGGAATCAGAGTTCTGTGGTACCTAGACGACTGGCTGGTGGTGGCAGAGACAGAGCAATTATGCATCAAACATGTCAACATAATTTTAACTCATGTCAAAGCTCTAGGGTTCAAGGTAAATCTGGTAAAATCTAACCTTGTCCCCTCACAAGTAATTCAGTGGATAGGGCTGGTTTGGGACACAGCTGCTCTCACTCTGAGTCAGAGTGTGGACAATCGCAACAGGTTTCGCAGGAAACTGTTCATGTTTCTTCACAGTCTGACTACGACACGGAGGGTCTGGGAGTCTCTGGTCGGCTCTCTCAACTGGATTCAACTAACTGTAATGTTGGGCCGGTTGAAAGTAAAACGGTTAATATTGGAAGGCAACAAATATTTCCCACTCTTACCGGCGGGAAAATTATGGCCCATCCCAAAATTAATCCACACCTTACTGGCGGTCTGGGCGAAGAGGGAAACGCTGCACTCAGTAATGTCACGGACCTCTCCTCCGCCAACGGTATGGGTAGACACGGATGCGTCAGGCATTAGATCATTAGAACAGAACAGACTGTGCCCTCAGTGGTGTTAGTATTTAATTATTTGAATTATCTGTTTGAGCAGAAACGTTTATCTGTGGTAACGTTAAAAAATCACTTAACTGCGATTAGAGTGCCCTTTTTAGACCTTACAGGTCTCTCCATACCGGTGGCGGAGGAAACAGGTTTTATGAGAGCATGTTTTAAACTCCGCCCACCTCCCCGTCAGCTCATGCCTACTTGGTCTCTGGACAAGGCATTGTCTTTCCTTCACTCTCGTCTGTACCAAAATACTGCAGATTTTTCATTACTTTTAAAAAAGGCTGTCTTCCTTTTGGCTTTGGCCACCGGGAACAGAGTGTCTGAGCTGGCGGCGATGAGCAACACACCTAATTGCCTTAGGTTTGGTAGACTTAATGAATGTATTCACATTGCACCTTCCCCGGGATTTGTAGCCAAGAATGAGCACAGTGCACACGTGTTTTCTGAGTTCACTGTGCCGGCGTTAAAAAGGGAAAAGGTGCACCATAATCTATGTCCAGTGCAAGCTCTAACCAAATATTTGAGAGTAGCTCCTCTAAACCCCCAAGGTGCTTTATGGGTGGCGAGTACGGGCAAACGCTTACTGAAACGGAGGTTAGCTTCTCTTCTGGTCGAAGTCATTAAAGAGAGTAATCCCGGCGTTGTGGGTAGGGCCCACGATTTACGCAAATGGGCAGCCTCTTTACGTTTCTTGAAGAACTTTTCAGTTGAAGATATTTCGTCCACACAGTTGTGGGCGTCTAATCATACGTTTTTGACTAGATACTTGTCAGTTGCTCTAGACAAACCTTCCTTACCATGCATAGCTTTAAGGCAGAGGGTCTAGGTGGCCCTTCAGTCACTTTTGTTTACTTTCAAAGGGAAAAGGAGGGGGGGGGGGGTGCAGTCAGTGTAACATAGGACACCCTAGACCCCGCCGGAATGAGACAAATTATGGATAATGTGATATGAAAATTTCTCTGTTCTATTCAGGGCGAGAAATTGTGCTAGTACATTGTTAGTACAAACAACAGTGTTGTTATAGTAGTTTTAGCTGTGAAAGCAATTTAGTTTAAACAGTGGAGATGGTTTGTAAAACATTTCCACGAATATTATGGGGTTTATTATGTGCACATGTAAACATATAACTTGTTATTTTTGTCACCACTCGTTGAGTGGGGTGCCTTTGTAACTACAGAATCTCCAGAGTTACCCTTTTTTGTCAAGCAGGCTTCTTTGAAGCACGCACCTGCTTGAACCCCTTTTTTGTATATATATGGGCTGCGCCATGTTTAAATATATTTTCGAAGTAAGAATACTATGTGGTTGTTTGATTATCTGCTTTTCTAGAGTTATGATATGATTACGAATGTCCCCCTCCAGTCTTAGAAATCAGGCATGTTCGTCAATGATGGACTTATAAATAACTTATAAATTATAGGTTTGACTCCTGTAAAGAGATAAAGAAAACCTAATATTTAGTAGTAATCATTGACGACTGGGGCCCTCCCGACCATCCCCTTCCCATTCGTTGATGTATTAAGGATTTTGGTTTACTTGATATGTCAGTGAAGGAAGAATGACGCCTGAATCAGTGTCTGGTAAAAGATCCACACAAGTACATCCACGATATGATAGAAAGCTTATTGGAGAGTTATTCTTATTTTATTTTTGTTTTTATTGTTTACGAAGTTTTTTCGTAGTGAGAACCCAATTCATAATGACTGAAGCCATGAGTGAGGTCGCGTGCGCTGAAGGCTCCTCAGATTTTAAATGCTCTGCGCGGTAGATTCAAACTACGGCGAATTAGTGTTTGAAGAGGATGCCTTATGTAATAGGCATGTTCGTCAATGATTACGGGGCCACTACTAAATATTAGGTTTTCTTTATCTCCTTACAGGAGTCAAACCTATATTGTATCCTCTTTTTATCTTTTAAGCATTTGTTGTATGATCTTTGACTTCTCCAGTTAAGTAGAACCTACCAAATCCAATCTAAAAAATCCATTGTATAACATTGGCGGCAGACGGTGGTTCTTGATTCGAGAAGGAAAATATCATTTAAGCACAAAAATTAGAAGCGATAGAGCGTTATATAACATTAGCAGTATGGCAGTTAATCGCTCTCACATTCTCATTCCCAAGTATGGTGGGGAAACATACGAAATAGAAGTATACCTGGATATGGTAAAGCCAGTGCTCGACCTGGCATACAACCAAGACCGCGAACAAATCGCCGTATTGTTAACGTACTTGGGAAAACCGTTTCCTTAGTTGCCACCCAATTAACACCTGAACTTACCTGGGATCAGTTCCGGTCAATTGTGATCAACGCCATTCGGCAATCACTGGGTCCTCTCGTTGCCCATGCAAAAACGGACGAGATTAAGTATGAAGGAGACTTAGACATCACTCTGGCCTCCATTAGTCAACAAGTGAAGTCTGACTATCCCACTCTCACCGCAGGACAGCAAAAGCAAAACACTTTTATACACCTAATAAGAGTATTGCCTTCCTTCGTTCAGGAACATTTCACCATTCATGATCCCTCTGGATTCCAGAGAGACTTACTCACCATCAGGAAACTCCTCGCCGGCTGCCCCAAGTAACAGTAGCAGCCATCAAGATGTTTCACACTCACCCCCAAATGAATAACAGATCAAGACCTCATCAACCCTATAACCCCAGACCAGCCCCAAGCCAACCCTCATTCAGCGGGTTCAACAGGAAGCGTCAACAACATTTCGTCTGCCTCTTGAAATTTGACCATATTTTGAGTATTACATTGCTCATTCATTTATGTATTTGCATGAGCTGTAGCTAAGAGCTAGTTAAACCGCCCAGTATTTGCTTTACATGTTATTCTACTTTGTTTTTTTACTGATAAACGTTTGATTAACGAGACTGCCATTGTTTACATTAGTACTGGGCAGTGACGATCGACATACTATTGTAAACAAAATATTTGCTTGTTACATATTATATAATATATATAATATGTATATATAATATGTGTGAATTTGTGTTTTGTTTGTGTGTGTTCGTTGTTTTATGTTGTGTTTTGTGTGTTCCCTGTTCTTGCTCTGTCTTGAGGCGGCCACCCCAAGAAAAAAATAAAATACAAAATAAAATATAATTAAATATAAAATAAAAAAATAGGAAAAGTAGAGATTGGGCCTGAGCATATAGATAGATAGATAGATAGAAATTATATTGTTCTAGCCCTTGCTGTAATAATGTTTGCCCTTCCTCTAGTTAAGTGCTTAGTTATCTTGCATGACATTGTACCTGTATTTTTGACTGATAAACGTTACATGCGGGGTTCGAATGGGTTCGAACATTAACATGTTAACATTAACATTAACATTGTTAACATTAACAAACATCCCACAAAAGAAACCACAAAACAGAGATCTATTATTCAGACTCAATAAAAAAAAGTGGTGTGAACGACTTATCTTAAAGTCAAAAGTGGTATGTTAAACTTCCACAAACTAGTAACTCATATGAGTTACCGAACCCTTTGTAAGGTAAAAGTGGAGAGTTAAGAAAATATCAAATGATATCAATTAGCCATTGGCATTTAAGAAACCCCAAAGATATTCCTTCCTTAATCCATTATTTATGAAAGACCATAGAGTATTACACTATGAACACAAATACTATCAATATATAAGTGAAAGAATATTATTAGGTGTAGGTGGTAATTGTCAAACATTAAGTAAAATTATATAATTTATTTACATGAACTTATCTATATAATTAATTGAATACAATCTATCAAAACATAGAACATAACAATACATGTTTAACTGAATATATAAATTTATCTATTAAGAGAGTAAGATTGGACAAGGCAAATGAACTACTTATCGTATTCCCATGGTACCTCTTTTACAAGTGATGAATCAGGACAGGCAGGAGGTGGTGATGGTCTCAGAACTTATTTTACCAACTCCGTCTGCTCTATTTATACCCTTGGAAATGGTAAACATTTCCTGGCCTTATTCTGAAATATCTGGCCTTATTCTGAAATATCCTATTTTACTCTCATAATCTTTGAACTTACTAAATCATCAAAGAGTATGATAACATAATCATAAAATGAATCCATATCAAAATAATATTACCCAACTGAATTAATATCAAGACATATAATTATGATCCTAATTACGTCTGGCATGAACGTGAACATAGAGGGAGTGGGGGGAATTGAGAGTGGGGAGATCTTGAGAGAGAGAGTGAAGGAGAGAGAAGGGGGAGGGGGGAAGAAGAAGGGAGAGAGAGAATAGGTTTGGTGAATTTCTAGATCGTTCTACACATCACCAAGCCTGAAATATTGTACCCACCTTATTAAGTAAGTCAGATAACCTTAACACCTCCCTCACAAAGAGATTTATAAGGGAAGCGAAATAAATCAAAATATAATTAAATTTCCTAACACCAAACTATAACCACACTACCTAATTTACAGAACTACTGCGTAACTAAAGGATTCCAGGCACTTTTCAGTCCACACAAATTTTTTCTTGGGACTAATTAAGTCGGTTAGGGGGCTGGAAATGTCAGCAAAGTTTGGCACAAATCGACGATAGTAACCGGCCACACCCAAAAAGTGCATCACCGCCTTGCGGTCATGGGGGGCAGGCAGTGTAGAGATGGCCTCAACCTTAGCGGTTACTGGGCTGACTTCTCCCTCTCCAACCACGTGACCCAGAAATATCAGCTTGGCATGACCGAACTCACTCTTGGCCAAGTTGACAGTGAGCCCTGCCATTGATAAGTTGGAGAAGAGGGCTTGTAGTTGTTGTAGATGTTCTTGTCAAGACTCGCTGTAGACCACAATGTCATCGAGGTAAGACTGCACTCCCTGTAGGCCATCCGTCACCCGGTGGATCAATCGCTGAAAGGTCATTCACCATACCAAACGGCATAACGGTATAATGAAATAAACCGTCTGGGGTGACAAAGGCAGAGATTTGCTTAGCCCTCTCAGACAACTTGATCTGGTAGTATCCTTTTAGCAAGTCCATCTTCGAGATGTAGTGCGTTCCTCCCAGCCGGTCCAGCAGATCATCAATCCTTGGCAGAGGGTAGCAATCCTGACGGGTGAGCTGGTTTACACGGCGGTAGTCAGTACACATTCTGTATGTGCCATCCGGTTTGTCCACCAGTAGGCAGCTTCTCTCCACCAAACCATGTGCCATCAGGAAGTCCACCTCACGTTGCAAAGCCTCACGTTTCCCCGGATTGGCACGGTAGGGGTGCTGCGTAACAGGGATGGCCCCATCGGTCAGCACCACATCGTGCTCCACCAGGGGACACTGCTGGGGAACATCACCAAACATCTGTGGAAACTGGACAAGCAGGTGCTGCAGGTCACCACTCTGGTCTGGTGACAAGTGCTGAAACTTCAAATGGGGATGAGCTAGAAAGGCAGAGTTTTGCATTGTACTATCCTGAGGCAAAGGGAGGTCATTATGCTCCATTACCTTAACTTCCTCTAGTTCACCTTCATTAATGTTTTCCACAGCTTTCAGGTTAAGGACCTTATTATTAACAACATTATCCCTAACATGATAGGCCTTCAGCAAGTTGACATGCACAAGTCTTTCCAACTTTCTACGATCAGGAGTTTTCAGGACATAGTTGACATTACTGATCTTTTTATGCACAACATATGGCCCATGATATTTACTCTGTAAAGGCTTCTTAGGTATAGGCAATAAGGCTAGCACAAGATCACCTGTCTGAAAATCCCTGACAACTGTATTCTTGTCATAATGAAATTTCATTTTATCCTGAGACGGCTCTAGATTCTTCATTGCAAGAGTTACTGCAGATTTCAGTCTAGACTTAAATTGGTGAACATATGTGAGAAGGGGTTTTCCAGGATTAGCATCTAACCAAGTGTCCCTTAGGACTTTCAAAGGACCTCTGACTTCATGTCCAAACACAAGCTGAAATGGTGAAAATCCTAAAGAATCCTGTACACTACTCCTCACAGCAAACAAAACAAAATGAATGCCCTCATCCCAGTCAGCACTGTTCTCTTCACAGTACTTAGTAAGCATAGATTTGAGGGTCTGATGGAACCTCTCTAATGCACCCTGGGATTGAGGGTGACTGGCTGTGGAATGGTACTTGTGTACTCCCAACGCTTCCATAATTTGCTTTAAGAGCTGAGAGGTAAAGTTACTACCCAAATCTGACTGTACCACACGCGGAATTCCATACTGTGTTAAAAATTTACTGAGAGCCTTTACTATGTTTTGGGAAGTTATACATCTCAAGGGGAAAACCTCAGGGTACCTAGTGGTGGAACACATGACGGTTAACAAGTACTCATTACCACCTCGTGTTTTTGGCAAAGGTCCTATACAATCAATTATGACCCTACTAAAGGGTTCATCAGTTACCGGAATGGGGTTTAAGGGTGCAGGCTTTACAGGCTGCTTAGGTTTTCCAGCAATTTGACACTCGTGACAAGATTTACAAAAAGATCTGACTGATTGTTTCATTCTTGGCCAAAAGAAGTCTCTGAGTATCTTGTTATAGGTCTTGTTTACACCCAAATGTCCTCCACTAAGGTCATGAGCAATGGAAATGACGTCTGACCTATATATGGAGGGGACAACTATCTGATGCATTTCTTGCCAGGTTTCATCAGCTGGCACATTAGGGGGTCTATTCTTACACATTAAAATACCATTGGAGATGTAAAAGCACCGAGGATCATTCCCTATTTCCGACTCTTCCACAGCTTTGTCAAAATATAGTGACAGTTCAGAGTCCTGCTTCTGAGCCTCCTTCAGTTTTTCAGAGTCAATGGGAATCTTGCTCATTTCCTCTAGATCGGCATTATCCGCAAATAGTGAAGAAGTGTCTAAGTCAATATCATGATTATTCTTTGGTTTGTTACTTTGGTTACCTGCCTTACTCCTAGTGACTACACACGAGGGAAACAAATTAGGGTACTGATCCTCAAGTTGTTCAGTATTATTGCAAGAGGAGGAAAAGGAGGTAACGATGGGGTCTGGTATCACTTTTCCCCCAGCAATATAATTTCCCATCAAAAAGTTAACCCCTTCTACAGGAAGTGAATCTTGAATCCCAACAACATAATACCCACTAGCAAACTCAGATGTCAGAACCAAATGTCAAACCCTTGCCAGAGGAACAGCAAGACTCCCACCAACTCCCTGAATGAGTACACTCTGGCCCAAGAAACAGTCCTCCAAACCGGGCATCACACCCTTTAACAGGAGGCTGTGAGAAGCACCAGTGTCTCTTAGAATATGAATAGGACAGTTAGTGGAAGAATCGGAAGTAGAAACTGATCCTGTGGAAAGAAAGGGTTTAAACTAAGTAGAACTGCTAGGGGAAATATCAGAGAAAGCCTGGCTTTGAGAACTAACAATGTCAGAACTCGCATTCAACACTGGTAGATTAGAATTAAAAGCTAAAACCCGACAACAGGAAAAAGGTGCAGTTTTAGCTACTTCCCCCCTGACTAATGCTAATAGTGTACTAGTATCCCAATACTAGTACACTATTAGCATTAGTCAGGGGGGAAGTAGCTAAAACTGCACCTTTTTCCTGTTGTCGGGTTTTAGCTTTTAATTTAGGACAATCTCTGAGGTGATGTCCTGGTTGTTTACAGTAGGCACAAATCAAAGGTCCAGTAGGTTTGATGGAGAGGTTAGGGGATTTACCTGGTGCAGGCTTACCATTTCCATTGCTCCCAGAGACCACCTTTGAGACTGGCTGGGAGACACCAGGACCATACCTACCACCAGGAGAGTGAAATCCACCACCACCACAACGAGGGCTAGCACTGGAGTCAGTGTAGGTGCCAGGCCCTCTCTGTCCCGTCCTGAAAGAAGAGTCACCATGGGTTAATCTATAAATCTCAGCCAAAGTAGCTGCCTTGTCCACTGTCTGCACTTCTCTTTCCTGCAGGTACATTTTTAATGGTAGAGGGACTTTGCGGAGGAATTCTTCAAGCATAATTAACTGGCCCAATTGTGCAAATATAGTAATTTTACTAGCTCTTAACCAGCTTAGAAACTTTCTCTCTTTTGTTTTACAAACTCTAAATAGGATTGTTTTTCACCCTTCTTAAGACTTCTGAAGTATTGACTGTGGGTTTCAGGAACCTGATCATAAACAGCTAATACTGAAGTTTTTAATGTCTCATAGGTTAAGTCTAGGCTAGGGAGGTTTGCATACACCTTTTTTGCATGTCCTACAAAAGCAGTTTGGGCCAGAAATGCCCACTGATCACTAAGCCATTTGAGTTGATTGGCTGCCTTCTCAAAAAGAATGAAGAATTGCTCCGGATCAGTCTCATCGAAACTAGGTACAAATTTCAAGCTATGCCCCTTATCAGAAAATGGTTTGTTGGCAAAAGACTAACTTTCTTTTTGTTTACCATATTGTTTCAACTTTAGCATTCGCTCTTCATGTGCTCTCTCACGTACTTTCTCCTCAAGATCTCTTTGTTTTTGCTCCAACTGCATTTCTGTCTCACGTTCTCTTTGCTCAATCTCTCGTTGTCTTTGCTCAATCTCTCGTACTGCCCCAAGTTCTCTTTGTTCCCTGTCGGCTTTTGCATTTTCTAGCTCCAATAATTTCAATCTCATCCATGCATCACTACCCCCTTCCTCTACACACAACTGATAGGCTGCCTCAGACAAAACACCATCCTTCACTAGTTTATTGATGACACTCTTTCTAATCTCACCTTTGTTATCACTAGTTTTATATGGTGCTGCATACTTTGTAGCTAAAGCAATCCAGTCGACTTTCCTAATTTTGGAAGTAGATAAGGTGCCCAGGGAGGGGTCAGCAACAAAATCACTGAGGTTAAAATCCATGATTAAATGAAAGAATGAACAAGACTATATGTGAAATTAGAATGAGTGAGAAACACTTATGATTGGTATTTAAATTGGTGGAGGCCGAATGACACACGACAAATCATAAACAAAACATAATGAGATGAGGTGTCCAAGCCGCATAGCAAGAGTCTTAATGATTCATGAAAGTCTACAATTACCACCAAACGACGAGGGTAAGAAACGAATATCCTGGTCACGGCACCATGTAACGTTACAGGCGGGGTTCGAACCCATAACATTAACAAACATCCCACAAAAGAAACCACCAAACAGAGATCTATTATTCAGACTCAATAAAAAAGTGGTGTGAACGACTTATCTTAAAGTCAAAAGTGGTATGTTAAACTTCCACAAACTAGTAACTTATATGAGTTACCGAACCCTTTGTAGGGTAAAAGTGGAGAGTTAAGAAAATATCAAATTATATCAATTAGCCATTGGCATTTAAGAAACCCCAAAGATATTCCTTCCTTAATCCTCGTCAATCATTATTTTTGAAAGACCATAGAGTATTGCACTATGAATACAAATACTATCAATATATAAGTGAAAGAATATTATTAGGTGTAGGTGGTAATTGTCAAACATTAAGTAAAATTATATAATTTATTTACATGAACTTATCTATATAATTAATTGAATACAATCTATCAAAACATAGAACATAGCAACACATATTTAACTGAATATATAAATTTATCTATTAAGAGAGTAAGATTGGACAAGGCAAATGAACTACTTATCGTATTCCCATGGTACCTCTTTTACAAGTACAAGTGACAGGCAGGAGGTGGTGATGGTCTCAGAACTTATTTTACCAACTCCGTCTGCTCTATTTATACCCTTGGAAATGGTAAACATATCATACTGGCCTTATTCTGAAATATCCTATTTTACTCTCATAATCTTTGAACTTACTAAATCATCAAAGAGTATGATAACATTATCATAAAATGAATCCATATCAAAATAATATTACCCAACTGAATTAATATCAAGAAATATAATTATGATCCTAAGTCTGGCATGGACGTGAACATAGGAGTGGGGGGGAATTGAGAGTGGGGGGGATCTTGAGAGAGAGAGTGAAGGAGAGAGAAGGGGGAGGGGGGAAGAAGAAGGGAGAGAGACAACAGGTTTGGTAAATTTCTAGATCGTTCTACACATCACCAGGTGAGGGTACACTCCAAGCCTGAAATATTGTACCCACCTTATTAAGTAAGTTAGATAACCTTAACAGTTAATCAAGATTTTTTTTCTCAAATTGAGCGCCGCCGCCGACACCAGCACCACCTGTGTACGCATAAACAAATTAACCCTCTTCTTGTATTTTATATATCAAAGTCTAGCCATTACTGTACCTAGTTGAACTTCTTCTATTGGTTGGCTATATAAATTGCACACACTGACATTTGTTAAGATAGTTTTTATATTGGGTTAGAATAATTTAGTTAGTGTGATACTTTTTTATAGCCTATATAACTCATTAAGTGCGCAGCCCCTGTAGTATACACCATGCGTAGGTATTCTGATTAATTCCTCATTATAGTCGTTAATTTACCATAAATATAATTAATACTTATCCGTATGCGCCTATTTTACGTTAAATATGAAGATAGTAACATGTAACAACAATAAATCAAGTAGGAATAGTGTTTGGATGGTCAAAATCGCAAATTATTACCGATCGGTTCATTCATCAAATGTGAGCGAGCCGGCCGTACACCCTATCCTCATGAGAGCTGAAGCCTTACTGACTTACTCCCTCACACTCTTCCAGTCTCTCCCTTACGCAATACACTCGCTTGTCACATGACAACACCATGAAATCGGCCTGGAGATGGTGACACGAAAATATACCAATGCATAAGGGAATAACAGGGAAAATAAGTGATAATTGAAGGTAAGGAGGGAGAAAAGGGGGAACGAGGGGACTTTGACACATGTGAAGGAGTGATTGGAGGTATGGAGGGGAATTATCTCACTTAACCCGTACAGCCCCGGCCGGTTTTATTATTTTTGCGCACCAGAACCCGGGCAATTTTTCATTTTTTTTGTTTTATAAATATATCAGAATGTGTCAGAAAATAATGATAGACATGAAGAAATGTGAAAAAGTACTTACCTAGGCCATTTGGGGGTCCTGGGAGGTAGTGGGGATCCCCAGCCTCAGTGGAGCCTTAGCGCCATTTCAAATCTCCCGCGCCAGCAGCCAGTTGCCAGCCGCCAGGCAGCATGACTTATTTTGCACCTCTCGGACATAAAGTGTGCTTCAGAGTTCATAGAATGTCTTTGTATATCACATAATGTCAATATAACTGAAGTTGTAGTGTGATAAGTGCCTTTATTCAAGTATTACAAGTGCGCACGAGTGTTAGCGTCCCCGTTGCCATGGTGATGGCAGCCATCTTGGGCGGCCATCTTTGCTCAGGACAATAACAAAACGCACGTACGAACACACGGCCAGACAGCGGACCGAGTGACCCACATTCCACAGCACCCTTCCCTCTTTCTTTCTCTGTCTGGCTGTCACTTTCACTCAAGGTCACTCTGTCTCTCCTTTTCAATGAATTATTTGTACTTGTTCATTGTTTTACCTAAGATTATGAGGTGTATATACATTGTTTTACGCACTTATTGTCTCGTATTCTTATAATTATTTGCATACAGTTTTATATGTTTAGAATTTACTTAGTGTTTTATAATTGTTCGGTACTTTGCACTTGTAAATTATATATATATACACACTGTTTTATATTCACTTTTTGCGTCTTTTATATACACTGTTAGTATTACATTATAGCGTCTTTTATCGCAGTTTTTGAACACTTTGAACACTTAGAAGTGCTCGAGGGTGTGATAATCCCTGAAGCAGGTGGGAAAACAAAGTCCCACATCACATTCTTCACACATCGTCCGTCCGGGTGTCTGTCCGTTTGGGTGTGCGTCTGCCTGTGTTGCGACACACATGACACCGTCTGCGTGGGTTGGGGATTACTTGGTTGGGCGGGACAAAATCGCAAAAGTGGCGTTGTGTCAGTCTGGCGGGGCCTTCTGGTGCTTGAAAACGAGCTGCGGGGCGTTGCTGGCGGCGTGGACCATCCCTGAAGAAGAACAGAAGCTCCCGTGCAAGTTCGATGCAGTACGACTCCATCGTCTCAACTTCACCTGTTATTTCATGATATTGGATGTGGCAGTTGTGGCAGGTGAGGTCGAGTAAGTGGAAAAATATTGATTTATACCACCTCATCGTCTTCCTGGCACACTCGACCGACGATATGACGGAGTCTGACTTGTCAACCAGCCGCATGTTGATGTTGTAGTCAACGATTGCAACTGGTTTTTTGACCGCCTCACCTGTGGCTCTATCACGGCGTTTGGTGTCCTCTAAGCGGGGCAGGTGGATACTGGTGAGGATATTGACGTCACGATTGTCCATCCACGAGAGCATCAAGATATTATTTGCCTGGAGGTGGATGATGGAGCCCTTCTCCCGCCTTTCGGGTAGCTCTGGCATGTAGACACGATTCCTCCTGACGGTGCCACAGACGCCAGTGTTTCTGCTGTACAGGAATTTGGCAAGGGAAGGGCTGGTGTACCAGTTGTCGAGGTACAAGATGTGGCCCCTGTCCAAATATCCCTCCAACATGGTGATGACAACGGCCCCAGATATCCCATATGTCCTCTCCTCCACCAGTTCAGTGACCTTGCCCATGTAGAGGATGATGTCCTGGATGTAGCCGGTTTTGCAGTCGCACATCACGAACAGTTTCAGGCCATAACGGTGACGCTTGCTGGGGATGTACTGTCGGATGCTAATATTCCCCCTCCACAGCACCAGACTCTCATCAATGATGAGTTTTTGGTGAGGTTTGAAGGAGGCTGCAAACTTAGTTTTCAGGTATTCAAATATTGGTCTTATCCTCTCCATCGGGTCTTTGGTATTCCTGGGGCGTTCCTGGTTCCTGGTGTGGCTTGCCAGGCTATCAATAAAGTGCAGGTTTCCCATGATTGCTGTGAATCTATTCCTGCTCATGACTTTCCCAAAGAAGGGGGTTGCGATGAGGGGATCACATGACCAGTACTTCCTGAGAGACGTCTTCTTGGTGACCCCCATCAGGATGACCAGTGCCAGGAATGCGTAGAACTCATCGGAAGACAAATCCACCCATGAGAGACGTGCCGAGTTCCTCTTCTGCTCCTTCCCTGCCATAAAATAATAGTTGTACCAGTTCGTCTGGTCAACAATCAAGCCGACAAGGTTGACAGTGAAGAACTGCAGAAAAACACCGAGTCTTGTGGTGTCAGGTCCACGATTGGGCATGGTAGGGCCGGCCTCAGCTGCCCTCACAAAGTGGTATTGTCCTGGTAGATAGTTCTCCCCATCCACCCAATCCCACCTATCAGCGCCTTCGTCGTCGCTAGATGGGGCATCGGGCTCATCAGGGTCATCGTCAGGGGCACCGGGGCGGGTCAGGCGGGTGCGGGTGGAGCGTGGGCGAGAGGTGGACCTGAGTCTGGAGCTAGACCTCGAACTTGATCGAGAGCTAGATCTAGAGCTCGAGTCGTTGCTGGGGCGTCTTATTTGCTTCACCTTCTGCATTCGGCCGCGGGTGGCACGCCCGCGAGATATGACACGCCCACGTCGTTTGCTTGCAGGGCGTTGGGGCAGGTCGGGGCATTGTGGAGAGGCTGGTGATAATGCAGTGGCGCGGGAGCGGCCTGGTTCAGGTGAGGGAGACATTCGTGGGGGGGTGTATGGGATGGAGCCGGAAGGTGATAGTGGGGGGGAAGAATGGCGAGGCGGAGAGTCTGGTAGTAGTGGTGGTGGTGGTGGTGACTCATCCCCCCCCGCGTGCTCTGGGTCGGGAGGGAAGAGGGAGCGTTTTGGGTCACGTGACTGCCCTTGTCTCGCACCACGTTGTGCTCTTTGTCCATCACCACGTTGTTCCATTTCTCCATCACCACGTTGTTGTTCGTCACTATGTTTATGACGGCCATAGAACCTCCCCGTGGTATTTTTCTTGAGTGGGGAGATTTTGAGAAGTGGGGGAGAAGGCAGACGGGGTTGTAGGGGTACCTCCTCTTCACTCCCAGACTCGCCCCTTCTTCTCTTCCCCTTCGTTCTTCCCCAGGTACACGCACGTAATTTTGAGGGTCAGCAGGTTCATCTGGAACAACAACCTCCTCCCCACTTTCTGAGGATTCAATGGAGTCTTGGGGAAGTGGGCGGCGGGGAGGTGCACTTGCCCCTTGCTGTCTTTGTGACGGCCTTCGCCGCCTGACAGGAATCTGAGCAAGCTCTTCCTCTAGCTCTCTTATTTCGGCTTGCGAAGGGGCATACTCGTCCCCAGACTCGTCCAATGCCGAGTCAGTGTCACTATCAGGGCTGTCAGTGTCGTACAGTATATCCATGACCTCCTCTGTACTGCAGGGGCGGGTAAGGCGGGCACTATAACGTCGAGACATGGTGTTTCACTCGAGAGGGTACGCGGTAAACTGACCATGAGGTGTGGGAAGGCGGGTGCCCTCTCCCGTCCCCGTGCGCGCACACGTATGGACAAAACGTTTTGGAATTAGTCCGCCGGTTCCCAAAGTAGTTCCCATATAAATCTAGAGCCATTCTGAGCCTTACAACTGGAGCTATAAGGGTGACGCGTTAGGCGCGTCTCTGGGGCTGTGTATTACATACATAGCCGATGCGTCAGACGCGTCGCTGGGGCTCCACGGGTTAAACACAATTTGTTTTTTTTAAATGCCACTGGGGTGTTTTAAATGGTTTTTTTTAGGCCTAGGATCTTAAGAGTCTCCCCGCAGTCGCCCAGTAAAACCTCTTAAGAGTCTCCCCTCAGCTGCTGGGTTAAGCACATTTCAGATAATTGTCATCATATTAATAGGCCTATTATACTCTTGTCAGAAAGATTACCAATTCCATTATTTTGTTGTGTTGATCACTGTATATACTAACTAGTATTATTTTTCCAGTTTCTCACTAGGTTAATTTAACTTCCTATTCACATTTACTTTTGTACTTTCTAGTAAATCTTGTGGCATAAATTTTCTTTTCATTCCAGGTGTATTATTGACTTGATGTAAATGTAAACATTTCAAGCTTTAATTGTATTTGAAGTGAAGTGAAGTGATTTAAAGCGAGTGAAGTGAATAAAGTGATCTGAATCGTGTGAAGTGAATAAATTAATCTGAAGTGAGGCAAGTGATTAGAAGTGACTTGAAGTGAGTGAAGTGATTTGAAATTTAGTTATTGTCACCATGTGTCGCGCCTGCACGACCTGTTCTGGTAGGTTTGGCCCTACCATGTTTGCCTGCCCAGAGGTTCATGTCTGCCGATTCTGCCAGCTTCGAGAAGATTTGGCAGCTAAGCTGGATGAAGCTAACGTCAAGATTAACGCCCTCACCTAGAAGCTCGAAACACTCCACGAATTTGTAATGCTCAACGTAAGAGTATCATCAAATGAAGCAATTTCTACCACCGCAGCATCTTCCAATAGCCCTACACCTGATATAGCGGTACCAGCTTCAGCACCACGTCAGGAAAATTCAAATAATGACTCCGCTCTCCCTCCCTCCGCTCTCCTTCAGGACAACTTCCGCGTCGTGAGAAACAACGTTCGCCCCATCGCAAGGAAGATAATCACCGAAACCATGTGCCAGAACCGTTACCAGATTCTTGCGGACTTAGACGAAGAAGAAGAAATAGAAGAAATTTGGCTCATAGGAGATTCCATGGTTCGTGGACAACTTACCGAGTTCTGCGTCAGGGCACCCAGGACCAGGAAGCACTTCTGTATCCCTGGTGGTGGTGTGGACGACGTTGCAGCTGCAGTCAACAAAGTTTCAAAGTCAGCCCCCTCACGCACAATGTAAGTCATTCATGTAGGATCTAATGACGTGCTAGCGGACTCGATCGGAGGACATCATGCTGAAGTACCGGAAGCTGAATCAGACGTATAAGGAAAAGTCCCGCAGAGTCATCATATCAGGGATCGTCCCCAGGATCGGTGTGAGTAGTCGATTCTTCAACATGGCCACTAGCGTAAATCGTCGACTGGCTGAACTCTGCAGAGAGGAAAACGTTGGAATCATCAATACCTGGGATGCACTCTACCGTGAAGATCATATGTTTGTAGCGGATGGAGTTCATCTGAACCAGGTGGGAGCAGCAAGATTTGGCCGCGTGCTTCACGATGCAGTAAAGGATTTTCGAAAAAGAAACAGAGCCAACCAAGGACCACCAGGGACAATGATCGAGGCCCGAGGACCACCTGGGATGAGATTCGAGGACAGTGAACCACCAGGGATGATGATCGAGGACCGAGGTCTACCAGGGACGACGATCGAAGACAGCGAGGACCGAGGACCACCAGAGACGATAAGCGAGGACAACGAGGACCGAGGACCACCAGGGACGATGATCGAGGACAGCGAGGACCGAGGACAGATAGGCACATAAAGTAAATCCGACCAGAACCAAGAATTTTATTAAAGAGCGTTCGGTGAATTCTAAATCCACAACATTAAAGCTTTTCTATGCAAACGCTCGTAGCATACGCAATACATTTTCAGATTTAGAGGAACTCTTGTTTACAGAAAATTACGATGTTATTGGCATAACAGAATCTTGGCTCAATACGGAAGACAAAGACTTTTTAGCAGAGTATTCACTTCCCGGTTATGTAATGTTTGAGAAAAGCCGAATATATAAAAATGGAGGTGGTGTTTTACTTTACATCAAAGAAAGTCTGAATCCGACCCTCTTGTCAAAACCTCAAATTGAGAACGTCGACAAATCCTTTATGCTAATAAAGAATAATAAAGGTACAAAAATAATACTTGCATTAATATACAGACCTCCAGCTCAATCAGTGCAAACTGACCGAGAAATTTATGAGCAAATTGCAGACGTAAGTAACTCGCAAGATACAGGGTCCTGGAGTGGCGGTGTCTACACCACGGGACCACCTCCCGGAGCTGCCAAACATGGACCCTCCCGGGTCGACAAGATCACCGCCCAGTGGAGGACAGCCGGCTGCCGACTGTGGGGTGCAGTTTCCGGGAGCCAAATCGTCACAACCATCCCCTGCCCCCTCCCTGGGGGCACGAGTCCTTGGAGCAGCTTCGGTGGCGCCGGGCAACTACCACACCTCTCACACCACACACACACATTACAATGTTTTTCCTACACCGAGAAATGACTCTCCGGCTGTCATTTCTCGAAGACAGAGACATTGAGAGCAGCCAAGGACACACCTACACATACACATGTCCAACTTACTCAAAACCCATCACTTCGAGTTGCCAAACTAAGGGTTCAGTTCACTGCAATTCATGCGGGAACAGGACCCATTTCACCTGTACAACACTTGCCTCCAAGAAACACTACACAAACACCTGGACCTGTTCCTCATACCCCTCCCTCTCCCAGTCAAATCCCTCCCCTAAAACCCGTCCACCTCTCCTCCCCAACCCACCTATTCCTCCCATACTATCCACTCCCTCCCCTAAAACCCGTCCACCTCTTCTCCCCAACCCACCTAACCTTCCCATACCATCCACATCCTCAACTCCACACACCAAACCCCAACCTAATCCATTCCAACCCCCATCTCCTGCACACCAATCCCCACCCCCACCACCACCTCACCCACATCAATCCTCCCCACCCCCATTCCTCCCTCACCCCCATCCCGCCCTCACCTCATCCTCGTGCAGCAACACCCAACATACACCGCACACACAACATTAACATTCTCCAACTAAACATTGATGGCATCAACACAAGGAAACACAAACTCTCACACTTCATCAAACAACACAACATACACATTGCCATCATACAAGAAACAAAACTCCGCACAACACAAAAAACACCTACATTTCAAGAGTTCACCACCATTAGACAAGACCGGGCCGTCGGCAGTGGCGGTAGCCTCATCACCCTGGTACACAAAGACATAACATAATTATATAGTCACCAGTGCACATACCAAATCCCGAGTTTAGGAGTAAAGTTGGTTAGTGGAGAGAACATAGTAAGCAAACAACCCACCAATTTTCATGACAATTTTGAAATGCTTGTTGGAATCCCTATAAAGTGTACTTAATTTTTATGTAAGTTTGATAATTTGGAAAAATCGATTAAGGGAGAAAATTAACATTGAAAATTATGTGTACAAAGTCTCCCTTAAACGGGGGCCCGTTATGTTATTGTAATTTGCGGCCTAATTTCGTCTGTTAATTCACTTTCTCCTTAATTGGACCCACTATGAAGTACAACAGATTATGATGACATAAGTGATTGGTGTTTAGAGGGGGCAGAGCTCCCCCTTCAACATATTACGTGTCCCACAGTAACTTCTATTATATAAATAATAAAGGTTAGGTTAGGTTAGGTTAGTTAAGTTGAAAAACAAGAAAACCTGAGCCAACCTTTTTTTTGCCACTTTCTGACTTTTATGAAGTTGAAAAATCTTAAAATCTGAGCCAACTTTTGCCAAAACTTGGCTTGAGTTTTTTTAATTTTGGGGTTTTCTTAAGTTGAAAAACAAGAAAACCCGAGCCAACTTCTTGTTTTGCACTTACTGTCTTTTATGCAGCTGAAAAATCTTAAAATCCGAGCCAACTTTTGCCAAAACCTTGCTCGGGTTTTTTCATTTTGGGGTTTTCTCATGTTGAAAAACAAAACCCGAGCCAACTTTCATCATAAAAGCAATTATATCGCCGTTTTATGTCTTTAACCCCACATTTCCCCTGATCTTCATAGCCCTCCCCACTATCGGGCGCCGTGTCTTAAGATAGTTGGATAAAGGGGAATTTTTTTTTTACGGAGATTGAAACTCAACATCTATCACTATATCACTATATATTGATGCAAATAAACTAAAACTAGAACAAAAATAATGAAAATAATTGGTGGGTGGTTTCCTTAATATTTTCCCAAATCCCTCCTCCCCCCAAATGATAACACGACAGAAATACAATCCATTCAAATTCGCACTGGCAACAAATCCAATCCATCAACATACCCATACTCCCCACCAAGCCCTCTACGACCCATCATCTCCAGATATCACCTTTTACTCCCCAGAACTCGCCCCCACAACATCCTGGAAGGTGGTTAAAACCTTAGGCTCCGACCACCTCCCGATCATTATCACCACCAAGACCAGACTCACCCCAGCTAGCCACAGACACACTTACACCAATTATAAAAGAGCCAACTGGGAAGCTTTCACAAATGAGACAGAACAACACTTTGAAACCCTAAACTGCGCACCCATCACTAACATCAACAATGCTGTCCACACATTTAATACAACTATCCAAAACGCTGACAAGAAACACATTCCAAGAGGTTACAGAAAAGACACAACCCCAACTTCTCACCAGAAATTCAAAACCTCATTAGACAACGCGACACACTGAAACACTCCCCAGCATCCCACACACAAGACATCACAAAACAAATCCAAGCACTCAACACCCAGATTAACAACAAAATACAAGAACAACAAACACTAAACTGGCATAACTTCCTACAAACACTTGATCACAAAACAAACTCCAAAAAACTCTAAAAAACACTAAACAGCATCACACTTTCCAACAGCAACACAACACAATCACATGCTGCAATCCCAACAACAGACTCTACTCCTTCATGTAAACAACAAGCAAACACTCTCATTAAATCACTTCTCTCATATCAGCCACCTAAAACCCCACAAAGACGACCGACATGTCATCCGACGTAAGAGACAATTCCACACAGACCCTTACTATGCACCCTTCACCAACTACCAGACAAAGCACATCATCAATAATCTCAAGCGCTCACCCGCCTGTGGCTTAGACAACATAAGCAACATACACCTCAGACACCTGAGACCACAAGGCATACAAGCATATCAAACTACAGTTATTCACACAACACAATACCAGACAGTCATCTGGAAGCATGGTATCATCATCACATTCCCCAAACCCCGAAAAGACCCCTCGCTACCCTCCTCACACGGCCCTATCACACTCCTCTGCTGTGGAAAATATATCAAGATATTCCAGAAACCGACCTACCCAAATTCCTGGCCTTCGAATCTTACCCTTCACCACATTTTTTCTAGGTCTATTGAATTTACTACGAAGGACCACACAGATAAATACCGTTCTGTGAAACGGATAATCAGTCTAATCTGCGCATAAAGAGCTCAGCTGGAGGAGACAGCAATATGAACAATTAGACTGACAAAGGAAAGATCTTACTTGTATATCGGGAATCGTGGACTTATCTTTAGCGAGGCGTAGGTGGCAAATGGTCAAGTAACTGTAAAGAATGTAAAAGCAATTTAATTCACGAAATATGCGCAACTAAATTAGTTATATCTGAATTATTAAAGAAATTACAAGAGAAAACGATAACGAAATTACAGGTTAGGCCTATATATATACCTGTTGTTTTTTGGAGGTAACGCTTCATAACGAGTACGTATTCATGTTGACTTAATACGACCCGAAATTAAACAGCAAATCGTCCTAACTCAACATATTGACCAATAACGTTTTGTCGAACAGCCTAAATAGTTTGTCCATAAAGATCATAGGCCTCGGGGATTGGTTAGAGGAGTTTTTTACCATGCTTGGTGACGTCATGTTTAGCTAGCTTCTTTAGCATTGGCTAGAGGACTTGTTACCGCTTTCCCACGCGGTTCGAACTAGTGCTAGTATATATACTGCTCTCTGGCCACTCTCTCCCTCAGATCTGGTTTCTAGAACGCATCCCTCTTATCCCTTTCATATCTGTCACCCTCTCCGCACCTGAGAACCTTTTCCTCTGCCTACCTCTCTCATTTTCCATATCTTTCACCACCTTTTATTAATATTATACCCCCTCTGGTTAACTCTGCAAAATCAGCTTCATGCTGGCCAGTTGTATTGTGCGTTAAGGTCTGATATAACCCATGTATGTTTAGTTGTTAAGATAAGTTGATCACGAAGCATTGGTTGGCATTCATATTGTTCAGTACCACTTCCTATAATTATTAGTGTTCTGCTAGATTAGATAATGCTAGACTAGCAGTCTGATACTATAAGGTATTGTTTCCGATGAGTGCTGGCTTTAGTTAAAAGCTGCACGACATACCTGAGAACTGGACTTGATTGGGTAAATTCTAGTCTGTGTGCCATTGAGAGTAGAGCATGCACGAATGCTTTTTGCCAATACCCTTCTGCACTGTTCTAGGCTCGGTTGTTTATCTTTGAGGTACGCCAGGAGAACGCTTAATACTTCGGTATTAAGATTTCTCAAGAGAGCTACCCTTCCCTATAACGTAATATTTGACGCACAGACTTGAGATTTGCACTAGGCTATGCGGCATGCCATGCGCACCAGTATCTCGTATCATTGACTCTAGCTAGACTTTATCAGTCATAGTAGACCAATATATAAGTATATTAAACCAATTACTCTTTTTATGCATACCCGTTTATGATTACACAAGCATTTCGCAGCCTAGTTTGATGTATTGAGACACAAATGACTTAGGCTCTTTTTGTTGATAGGAATACTGCATTGTCGTGGCGATTATGATTATTGTTGTAGCGTTTAGGATATTCTGGGCTCCGACTGCATTATATCTCCTGCCTTTTTGTGTGCATAGCCTGCACGAGCATTGTTACGCTCCTTGCCTTTTTGGGTTCCATTTCCGATTCGAGCATCTTGATATCATCTAACATTTAAAGAAGATTCCTTGTTGGTGTTGAAGGACTTTAGTGCACTTTCTTTCATGCAGGAGTGCCTGACATTTATTGATTAAAGTAACGTAAGCTGTAACTTCTCTTACCACCTTACTTTGCATACCATAACCAAGCACCTTCGGTTATAGGTAGTAATAGGCTGTTTTCACATAACATTAACCCTTTCACGCATTTATGACGCAGAGGTTGCCAGATTAGCAATAATAAATGGAGTTCTCTCACTCATATAATTACCTCTCCAAAATTAGTTTTCTGCCCACAGCTAACTCAAAGACAACTGCAGTGGTTGAAGTAACTAAGTGTTCTTTCTTCATCCCCTGGGATATGTCATATATGCGCCTAGAGTAGACGCACATTTTTTGAGAGTTTGATAACCTATTATTGCATATAGAACTCTGGAGAGTATTTGTGTTCTTTGTTCACTGGGAATATACATCAGAGGTTGGATCTAGCGCTTTTCGTTGTAGCATTTATGCCATTACTAGTCCAATGAATAAGAGCCCTGATATATTTAAACCTCAGTCGTAACAAATGGCGACCTTACCTAGGATTTGGTGAACCTATATTTATTAGCAGGGAACATTTGTTGTTTTGGGGAATATTTTGCGGGGATCAGCAGGAGTAATTTTTTTGCAACATAGTATAGCCCTTGAGTATTTTCGAGAATTTTTGTGTGTATATTGAGGTATAAGAGTTTGGGGTGCTTCTTTTCTGAATATTGAGGTGGGAAATTTTTGTGAGCATCATGTCTTATACCGGATCAGAGGAGAATGGAGACACAGTACGTAATGTCGAAACTGAGGAACAGCAGTATGATGAAATGGTTAATCAGGTGAACTGATTAGGATATTTTTGCAATGGCCTGTTACTGCCGAGCGGTTGGAGGGTGTGGATCGGTATGGTCTTCAATGCCTGGCCACAGCTATCGGTCATGAGGGTACTAGCAGCATGACCAGGGATAACTTGATAACGTGTGTACTGGGCAGGGTGACTGGTGAGCGAGATGGGTTGAGTGCTCAGAGCCCTTCGGCCATGCTTCCCCTACACTCGACTCCCAGCCATCCCAGTAGTTTGCCGACCCCGGGTACGCTTGCACAGTTGGGTGGTGACTGGCAGGGTGGGTTGCCCCTGGGGGGACCACCGGTAATTTCAAACATTGTAGCACCTTCACCTCCTCAAGGGTTAACTCCAGAATTATTGCTTCAGCTCGAATTAGCTAAGATTGAAGAGAGAAAATGTCAGCTTCAGCTTCAACAGCAACAAAGGGCAGGTGAGCAGCAAATAGAATTAGCCAAGATAGAAGAGAGAGCCAAGATAGAAGAGAGAAAAACTCACCAGCACATAGAGCTAGCAAAAATCCCAGCTGATTTAGAGTCGACTAGGTACTGTGCCGACATGGACGTAGAGAAGTCGCGAGTAGAGACAACGGGACAGCGACTTGGGGCTGGTAACCGTGCTCATGATCAATCTCTCTCGCACTTATTGAAACTGGTTCCGGTGTTTGATGAGAGTGGGGTAACAGAATTTTTCGCACGCTTTGAGAAGAAGTGCCAGGAACACCAGTGGCCAGAGAATAAATGGGCAGCACTTGTATCCTCTAGATTAATAGGCAAGGGTCTTAAAGCCTACGATGCGTTACCTTTGGAGTCATGTATTGTGTATGAGGATCTCAAGGAGGCTGTCCTGAGGGCTTACGAACTGCAACCAGAAACGTACCGTTTGAAGTTCCGGGGTGTAACTAAGGGAAGAGATAGCACCTTTTTGGAACACGCCCGGGACTTGTCCGATGCTATAGGGAACTGGCTCCGATCTGAGAAGGTAACAACATTTGATGGACTTAAGCAGTTAATGATGTTGGAGCAGTTCTTTAAGAGCACGGGCGGTGATCTAACTTTGAACTTAAAGGAGAAAAACCCAAGAACTCTAGTCGAAGCAGCAGAAATGGCTGATCAACGGCTGTCGTTGATTCGGGGTTGCGGGTCCTCACAGAAGTACGATGCAAGTGCTAGGGACCGTTGTCCTCCCCCTCCCCGTAGCAATGACACATTTAAACAAAAGAGCAATGAAACTAAAACTGAATCCAAACCTAACACCACGCCGTATGAGAAAAGTCAGGGTCTTTTTACATCACAGTATAAGCCGAAACCGAAATTTATGTGTTTTAAGTGCCACCAGGAGGGTCATAAGGCAAATGAGTGCCCTAGTTTACCTCCTCCGGCAGCCGTGTCTTTTGCTCACGGCATTGGAGTGTTCAAGAGGACATCAGAGTTTGTTAGAGGCAATTCTTCCGAGGTAAATACACTGCCAGTGCAGAAGGATCCGGAAGGCTTATTCCCTGTCCGTGATGCCTTTAGTGACCACAGGGGACTCGGTTGTGTGGAGTGGGGGGGTAGAAGACATGAGGTGAGAATTTTGCGTGACACTGGGGCATCGCAAACATTGTTGAGGAATTTCACTGGTAAACCTGTAAATACGGCGCAGGTGGTTGTGGTTCAGGGGGTTAATGCAACAAGGTCATACCCGCTTGTAAGAATGAAGATGGAAGTTGATGGTGTGACTCGTGACCTGGATGTAGGAATTGTGGAGAAGTTACCTGTTGGGGGCGTCGACCTCCTTCTCGGCAACGACTTTGCAGGGCCTACTTCTGAGGCTCCACCCTTAGTCGTTGCCGTGAAGCCGGCCGACGTGAGTAGGGAGGAGCAGGAGTGGGTTGAGAAGTGTCCGGTGCAACCTATGGCGTGTGTTGTCACCAGATCTCTTGCATCCAGGGAGTCACATTCTGGTCAACAGTCTGTAGACAAGCGGAGGAAAGGTACCGAGAAGGGGTTGGAAGTTGATGCGGTTGAGAGTTCAGTATCAACGGACATTCTCGGGGACTCATTATTAGGACCAATTTTCGAGTCTGGAGAAGACCCATTAACTGTTAGTAAGAAGGCAGAGGATGGGCTTAAAAAGACGAAGAGACAGCAACGATACACAGAGAGAGAGCAACGGGAGGCTAAATTCAATGTAGGAGGGGGCATGAGTTGTTTCGCAAACAAGCTTGCTCCTTCGGACATTCGTAAATTGCACTTAGAAGAGCCGGAGGTTATTGAATGTGGTACTGGTGCTGTCGAGTTGGAGGAGGACAGTGATGCACAGTCGGCAGATGTAGCAACAAGGTATCCTGACGCGTACCCTATGAGAAATGGGTCAGCGAAGACGGTGGTCCGAAGCTTGCTAGTGTGTTTTTCCCAGTATGGTTACCCGCAGGGGATTCAGTCAGGCCAGGGATCCAACTTCACTTCTAAGCCTTTTTGTTCAAGCAGCGGCGCAGCATGGAATTGTTACGGTTGTGTCATCTGCGTATCATCCGGAGATCCAGGGTGTGTTAGAGCGATGGCACTCAGCCTTGGAATCTGTGCTTTGTTATTGTTGCTTTGAGAGTGTGAAAGGTTGGGATCTTGGCCGGCCATATGTTTTGTTTGCTGCACGGGAGGTACCTGGGGAAAGTTTGGGATTCAGCCCTAATGAGCTCGTCTTTGGACACCGTGTCAGAGGGCCTCTCCATATGGTTGAGGAAATATGGGAGGGCGCAGAAAAACCTTGTTCTATGCTCAAGTATGTCCTCGACAGTCGAGAACGGATGTTGCGCAGTCTGGAGTTGGCTGGCCGTAATTTGACTAGCTCTCAGGCCCTCATGAAGGACAGGTACGACCTCAAGGTTAAACTCAGGGAGTTTCACGTGGGTCAGGAGGTGTGCTGCTCGCACTTGGATTACTTGGTAGCCAACCAATTAAGTCACGTTAATCTCATGAAGGAGTATGTGAGGCACCCCCCTGAGCCTTTCACTGTGCCTGTGATGACGTTTAGCAGTCAAGGTAGAGAAGGAGAACGGGACAGTCAAGCTCAGGTGGAGGATAACTGGAAGGATAAGAAAGTCAAATGGGCGCCTGAGTGTGAGACGGCGTTTAGAGTAGTAAAACGCCTGTTGTGCACTCACCCGATCCTCAGGGCCCCTGACTTTAGCCTACCTTTCCAACTAGCAACGGATGCTAGTGGTGTGGGGGCTGGTGCCGTCCTTATGAAAAAGGACGATGATGGGCTGGAACATCCTATTAGTTTCTGCTCGGAGAAGTTCAATTCAGCCCAGGGAAGCTGCTCTGTTGTCGAGAGGGAGCTGCTGGCAGTTGTGTTTGCAATGAGGCATTTCGAGGTCTATGTTCCAGCCTATGGTACGGTCGTTGAAGTTTACACAGATCATCACCCTCTCAAGTTCTTGGGCCAGTTTCACAATCGGAATATGAGGCTGACCAGGTGGTCACTAAGGTTATTGGTATATAACCTGGACATACGCCATATTGCCGGTTGTGACAACGTGGTTGCAGATTGTCTTTCAAGGGTATATGATCCTGGGTAGATAGCCTCCTGCTTTAATTTGAATAGTATTTTGCGCTTGGTGCTTGTTGGCTCGCGGTTGTAGCCCAGCGTAATGGGTCGTAAAGCAGGAGTTGAGCGTTTGGTATAGAAGAAAAAACTAGGCTTGCCCCTATAGTGCAGCCGAAATAAACAAATTAAAAAACATAAAAATCAAATAAAAAACTCTTTCTTTGATAGTTTAATTTTTTCAGTATGTTATAGCAGTAATTCTGAGTTGCACTCCTCTCAGAATGCTGGGCTAGAGAAGCTTGCTCTTGAGGAGCATAACTACATAATTATGATTTAACCTATTGTGTTGGGGAGGGTTATAATTTTGTAAAATATTTTGTTGAGAACTGTGCCAGACATTTTACTGCCGCTGGGTGATGGGAAGTAGAGATATAGCATGGGATTTTTTTTGAGCTTTGGGCCTCTGAGAAAAATCTTGGGGGGGGGGGGGTGTGACGTTAACCACTCCGTTAGAACCGCATGGCTTGTCCTACAGTGACTCGCTAGGATCGCCAGGGCAGTGGATGTGGCTACAGTTGATGTATTGTTGTGTGCTTTATTTCATATGAAAGCTCGTGTCATGGGCAGTCCAGAAAGGCTCTTTGTTTTCACCCATGTCAAGGCTTTATATATTTAATTGCAAAGTACATGTTTTATCATTAAGTAGTAATGATAGGATTTGAGAGAGAGAGAGAGAGAGTAGAACAGAGTGTGGGGAGGCGCGCAGTGTTTTGCTATACTCGATGACGTCATAGCTGGCTGGCTTCGGGGACTGGTTAGAGGAGTTTTTTACCATGCTTGGAGACGTCATGTTTAGCTAGCTTCTTTAGCATTGGCTAGAGGACTTGTTACCACTTTCCCACGCGGTTCGAACTAGTGCTAGTATATATACTGCTCTCTGGCCACTCTCTCCCTCAGATATGGTTTCTAGAACGCATCCCTCTTATCCCTTTCATATCTGTCACCCTCTCCGCACCTGAGAACCTTTTCCTCTGCCTACCTCTCTCATTTGCCATATCTTTCACCACCTTTTATTAATATTATACCCCCTCTGGTTAACTCTGCAAAATCAGCTTCATGCTGGCCAGTTGTACTGTGCGTTAAGGTCTGATATAACCCATGTATGTTTAGTTGTTAAGATAAGTTGATCACGAAGCATTGGTTGGCATTCATATTGTTCAGTACCGCTTCCTATAATTATTAGTGTTCTGCTAGATTAGATAATGCTAGACTAGGAGTCTGATACTATAAGGTATTGTTTCTGATGAGTGCTGGCTTTAGTTAAAAGCTGCACGACATACCTGAGAACTGGAGTTGATTGGGTAAATTCTAGTCTGTGTGCCATTGAGAGTAGAGCATGCACGAATGAGGGCTTTTTGCCTATACCATTCTGCACTGTTCTAGGCTCGGTTGTTTATCTTTGAGGTACGCCAGGAGAACGCTTAATACTTCGGTATTAAGGTTTCTCAAGAGAGCTACCCTTCCCTATAACGTAATATTTGACGCACAGACTTGAGATTTGCACTAGGCTATGTGGCATGCCATGCGCACCAGTATCTCGTATCATTGACTCTAGCTAGACTTTATCAGTCATAGTAGACATTAAGTATATTAAACCAATTACTCTTTTTATGCATACCCGTTTATGATTACACAAGCATTTCGCAGCCTAGTTTGATGTATTGAGACACAAACGACTTAGGCTCTTTTTGTTGATAGGAATACTGCATTGTCGTGGCGATTATTATTATTGTTGTAGCGTTTAGGATATTCTGGGCTCCGACTGCATTATATCTCCTGCCTTTTTGTGTGCATAGCCTGCACGAGCATTGTTCCGCTGCCTGCCTTTTTGGGTTCCATTCCGATTTGAGCATCTTGATAGCATCTAACATTTAACCCGGGAACTGCGGGGAGACTCTTAAGAGTTCCCCCGGCGGACTGCAGGAAGATTCTTAAGGGTCAGAGAGAAAAAAAATCAACTTTTGACATCGAAAAAAATATATATATTTTTTTATTTTTGTTTGGCCCCTGGGCCATGCAAAATCTCAGTCCTCTACCTCCCCTCCTTCCCCACTTTCCTCCTCTCCTTCAGTTATCACCTATTTTCCCTGTTATTCCCTTATTCTGAGGTATATTTTCGTGCTAACATTAGAAATCCGGTTGGAGGGTGTGGGCATCACTGATAGCAAGCGAATGCAAAGAGAGAGAGAGAGAGTATCGATCGACTGTGTCTCAGTGGCCTTGTGGGAAATTGGTGGGAAAGCAGCTTGCCTCACCCATACATTATACAACTCGCGGGCTATATCTCCGATTTTGACCATCCAAACGCTGTTTTCACTTGTTTTATTGTTGTATCAGGTTAATACCTTTATAATCAACCCATAATAGGCGCGTATGGATGCTATTTATTAATGCTATTTATGGTAAAATTAATATTTTAGTGACGGAAACACCTCAAATACATGCGCACAGGGAGAGGTGTCTAATTACCCCCATGCGCACTTGTTAGATTAAAGAAGATTCCTTGTTGGTGTTGAAGGACTTTAGTGCACTTTCTTTCATGCAGAAGTGCCTGACATTTATTGATTAAAGTAACGTAAGCTGTAACTTCTCTTACCACCTTACTTTGCATACCATAACCAAGCACCTTCGGTTATAGGTAGTAATAGGCTGTTTTCACATAACATTAAGCCTAGAGTAGACGCACATTTATTGAGAGTTTGATAACCTATTATTGCATATAGAACTCTGGAGAGTATTTGTGTTCTTTGTTCACTGGGAATATACATCAGAGGTTGGATCTAGCGCTTTCTGTTGTAGCATTTATGCCATTACTAGTCCAATGAATAAGAGCCCTGATATATTTAAACCTCAGTCGCAACAGTGTAAATAGCCTACAGGCTTGCATACAAAATTAGTAAACCGGAAGAGACACAGGCTACTGGGGTGCAGAGCAAAGCCCCTAAAAATCAGAGGGCGGGACTACGGGGAGTATTAAATAGGTTAATTATTGATGTCAACACTTTCATCACTACTGCTGACCTCGAGGAATTAGAGGTTAGGTTAGACAATGTCCAGGCTGCCCACGGTCGTATTGTTGCTCTAAGTGAGGTGATTGTGGCGGGCATGACAGAGGAGGAAGAGATAATTGCAGAGTGTGATAATCGCGCCCTCTATGATGAACCTGTCTTAAAAGCGAAGCACCTATTACAGCGCCCTGTCGCAAATAAGAAGGGAGGCGAAAACGAAGCCCATAGAAGGGTTGATCCTAAACACACTGTGCACCTCCCAAAGCTCAATCTTCCTACATATGGGGGCAAATTGACTGAGTGGTTAGCTTTTTGGGATGTATTTCGGTCTACAGTCCTCTTTGGATAATGTCCGTAAGTTTAAGTTTCACTACCTGAAAGGACAAATGGAAGGAGAGACCATACATTTGATAGAGGGTTTTGTGGTAGTAGGTGATAGTTGTCTTGAGGCAATACAATTATTATTAAAATCCACATACAGGGATCAAGAGCAGTTGAAGATGGCCCATGTCGTTGCCTTTGTTAAAGCTCGCAGAACCACAGTATAAGGTTGAGGAGTTAGCAAATTTTAGGGCAGATATGGAGTGCCATACTCGATCGCTAGACACCCTAGGGCTCACCACACAGGCAATGATAGTCATTATCTTACGTCAGAAGCTTCCTATGGCAATACTTGACAAGGTTAGATCGTTTGATCTGGGGGAGTTCAAAACTCAGTTCAGTAAAGAAATTAGTAATCTACAGTTGAACAATGGGAGAATGTATATGTCGGGAGGGAGTGGGAATGTGGAGATGAGGGGAACTGTAAGCATGACGGTGGGGACTAAAGGAAGGAAAGAGGGTACATATAAGAAACCTGCTCAGATTCTATGTAAGCTATGTAACAATAACAAACATAAATGGAGTTTCTGTGTAAAATACCCAACAAATTAGACAAAACTAGCACAGGCAAAGAGGTTGAAGCTATGATTGTGTAGGTTGTCTAAGTAAGGAACATGGTAAGCAGGGACAATGTACTGCTACATACTTAAGGCCCTGTCGCCACTGTAAAGGACATCACTTTGACAAGTTGTGTCCTACAGCAGACAAAGTCAAAGACGTCAAACCAGAGGGTACTACAACTTTGACACTATAGCACGAAAGACACTACTATATTGCTCACACATCAGATTCCCATGAAAGGTATTGACAGTAACAAGGTTTGTCGGGTACTTCTTGATCAAGGGTCTCAACGATCCTTTATAAAAAGGTCCGTATTAATGGGACTTAAGCACCGAATCGTAGGGGCTGAGACTCTTCGATTGCAGGGCTTCACAGGGGTTACTGACAAACAAGATAGCGGAGATATCATATTACTACCGTAAAAACAGGTACTTTATGACATGTATCATAGTAGACATCCTACCAGAATATGTATATGTAGGTGTGAAGAAGGTGGAACACGCATTACGTAGCAAAGGGGTTAACTTGTCAGATCCCATGGGAGATCAGAGTGAGGTGCATGTTCTACTTGGTGTGGATCATTATTATGATGTAGTATACCCTGGATTTAAAAGAATGTGTGGTGTAATTTTAATCCCCAATAAAGATTGTGTATTGCATGAGCGGAAAGGTGCATACTACACAGTCAAATGTCCTGGTCGACACGGTCTCGATATTAAGAGTGAATGTACCCGCGGCAGAGGAGTTGGGAAGGGAGGATTCCCAACCTAGTGACCCTAAAATGACTGCCGAGTTCGACCTGGAATGACTGTGGAAACTGGATCACATAGGCATTAATCCTATGGAGACCGATTATGACTCGGAAATTGCGCTGAAGAAATTTGAAGAGTCTGTGAGCTACTGTGCCTCAGACAAGCAATATAAGGTTAGTTTACCCTGGAAGAACAGTGAGATGAGCCTGCCAACCAACTATGGATTGGCATTAGGTCGCTTGCGCGCATTACAGCGTAAATCAACAAATGAACCGAGCACGCGCCAGGCGTATGACGATGTTTTTCGGAGTTATGAAGATAGGGGCTTCATTGAAAGGGTCGATGTAAAAGAACCGATTAGGAAGGGAAGGATTCACTATCTGGCCCATCATGGGGTGAGAAAAGACAACATCACCACACCAATACGGGTGGCGTATGACTGCTCTGCCCACCAAGGTCAACAACCCAGTCTAAATGACTGCCTGCTGACTTGGTGTCGGATCTGTCCCAACATCTATTGCGGTTTAGGCTGGGGCAATAATTATGCCTTTACTAGTGACATCGAGAAAGCATTCTTGATGGTCAAACTAAAAGAGGAAGATAGAGATGTTACCCGCTTTCTTTGGTTCAAAGATATTAGCGACTCTGAAAGTCCGGTCGTAATCTACCGTTTTCGGGTCGTACTCTTTGGTGCTGCATGTTCACAGTTTTTGTTGAATGCCACAATCAAAAAACATCTATCAGATACTCTTGAGGACACAAGTAAACTATCTCGCGGGTTGTATATAGACAATTTGTAGGGTTCTAGCGATAGTCAGGATGATGTGTTACATACCTACTGGCAAGCACGTAGATTGTTTACAGAAGCACATTTATTTCTCCGCGAGTGGGTTACTAATAGTGAAGATCTTCAGAGTTTGATACAGGTGGACGGTACGGTACGTCCAGAAATTTGGGGATGATCTGGCAATCTAAACAAAACATACTAACTTTTCAAACAAGGTCTTTTGCTCAGCAGACGGGAGCGCACTCAAAAAGAAGTCTGTTGAGCAAAGTTGCACAATTTGTTGATCATTTGGGTCTAGCATTACCCATTACCATAAGATTCTATACCGATTCTAATGCAGGAAGTTTGGAGACGCAAAATAGGATGGGATGACAGTTTGCCCGAGGACTTGAATGACCAAGGGACATTGTTTTTGAAAGAGTATGACATCCTATGTACTAAACCTTTACCTCGTAAAGTGGCGGTGTTCGGTGACGTTACATTACACACGTTTTGCGATGCTAGCGCCACGGCATACGGGGTAGCCATATATGTCGTTATTTCATTTGGGGCACATTTAGTTACCGCCCGGGCTAAAGTAGCCCCGGTCAAAAAGGTAACTATCACTAAATTGGAATTGACTGCCATGCTGCTATTAGCACGTCTGGTGCAACATGTACGCGCAGCATACGAGAGCGAGTTAAATTTGTAAATCGTTCACGTTTGGTGCGATAGTCAGGTCGCACTCAACTGGATACATAGCAAGAAGTCTCTGCCAGTTTATGTGCGGAATAGGGTAGATGAGATTAGAGCCCTTTTGCCAGGCGTTACATATCATTATGTAAATACAAAAGACAACCCTAGTGATCTCATAACTAGGGGTATAACGGCTAGTCAGTTAGTGAAGTCCGAATTGTGGTGGCATGGTCCAAAGTGGCTGCTCCATGAAAATGAATGGACGATTTGGCATGCTGTTGGTGAGGGACTGGAAACAGTGGCAGTTACAGCCCAACCAAATGAGCCACCGAGTCCAATATTAGAATGGGCAAGATTCGGTGACTATAATAAATTAGTCAGAGTTGTAGCTTGGGTGTTGAGATATATATCCAATATCAAGCTTAAAATAACGGGCCAACTCTGCAACCGGGGTCACAACATTGATGCTCGTGAATATAAAGCAGCTGAAGTAACTTTGATCAAGTGGGTTCAAGCAGAAACCTTTTCCAATGAATTAGAATCTTTGCAAAGCTCCAATAAGACAATAATGCCTAATTTAGTTTGTCAATTGAGGTTGCACCTAGATAATGACCTCATCAGGTGTGAGGGTCGCCTGAAGTGGTCGGGTGTAACGGACGGCACAAACCGTCTTATACTTATGCCAACAAGACATCACTTTACTGATCTATTGATCATACGTGCACATAAGGAAGTAAAACACTATGTCATATTATATCAAATTTGCGTCCCACATGGTGGATAACCAGAGTTCGACAAGTAGCTCGACGCGTAGTAAGAAAGTGTGTAATATGCCAGAGACTAAAGGGTTAACCATATGCAACTGGACCAGCTCCACCTCTGCCTGAATGCCGTGTAAAGCCCATGGAGCCTTTCCAAGCTGTAGGGTTAGATTACACAGGTGCATTGAAGATGAGAGAGCATGAGAAGGTTTATATATTATTGTTTACCTGTGCAACGTCTCGAGCGGTACACCTAGAACTATGTGATAATATGTCTAGCGAAGAATTTATGCTGGCATTTAGACGGTTTTGTGCCCGTCGTTTATTCCCTCAACTCATTCTTAGCGACAATGCTTCTACTTATATCCAGGCATCAAAATATCTAAAGGATATGAGCAGTGATCCTACAATCTTCACTTTTATGGGAGAGAGGAAGTGCGAATGGAGGTTCATTCCAGTTAAGGCACCTTGGTTTGGTGTGATGTGGGAACGGTGTGTCGGCATAGTAAAGTCAGGACTCAGAGCGGTAGTAGGACGTGCTCTATTAAAGAAGAGTGAGTTGACAACAGTCCTCACAGAGATAGAGGCAGTCGTGAATGATCGTCCGCTCACATATGTGTACACCGACCTGCATGAACCACTACCATTAACGCCAGCCCATTTGCTATATGGTGAACCATTGACTGCGTTTCCATCTGATTTCCAATCCATTGTAGAGTTAGAGGATCCCTCGTTGTACTCTGAAGCAGCGGTGTCTAAGCGATACCAGTATATATCGAGGGTAATCGAAGATTTTAGAAAAAGGTGGATTAATGAATATCTGCTAGCATTGAGGGAAAGGAGTGTTACACCCTCTGGTAGACCGGCGGCACCTACTGTTGGTGAAGTCGTTTTCATTAAAGAAGATAGTCCTCGTTTAAATTGGAAATTGGGCCGCGTGTTGGAGTTATACAAGGGGGAAGACTCTGTAGAGCGGGTAGCACTATTGAAGACAGCCACTGGTACTACTGTTCGTCCTATCGCACGTTTGTACGCTTTGGAGCTCGATTCCACTTTACAATCGGAGACTCTACCTGTTATTGCTGGGTCCGAGGATTCTCAAGGTAACGACTCACCTCTTACTGATGGTGATCAGTCTCGGACCGGGACGCGTCCCAGACGCGCTGCTGCTGGCGCCGTCGACATGTGGCGTCAGAAGATAGCCTCTGGGCAACTTTAAGTTTAAGGTGGGGTTCAGGTATTTTTTGTGGGCGGAATGTATCGTGTAAATACGATAGTGTACGACACTTTTTGTGCTACCGTACGTCTCTGTGATGACACGGTCGTTCCCGCTGCACGGCGTAGGACGAGTAGATCGTATATTATAAGATTGTAAGTAAGTTAAGATTATAAAAGACCTAATATGCTATTAATACTCTCCGACTCATATGACGCATCTCGTCATATGGAACTTATGCCAAAAAAACTCATATGACGCGATCGCGTCATATGAACTTATCTTAATAGCTCTCTAATAAGTTTATGACGCAATTTTGCGTCATATTGATCTCAGTAAGTTAGGTAGGCCTAAGTTAGATGAAAATCTGTCGATTGGTGGCAACCCCAAGTTTTTCCGACTTCTAACGGTCCCGCAGTGAGGTTTTGACAGTTGTGGGGTACAGTGGCAATAATACCGTGTCGTCCGCCTCCTCGCCAGTAAGTTAATATAATATGTCTGGGAGGGTTAAGTAATATTGACATGGTCTTATGTATTATATATGAATTTATCGTGTATATTAATATAATTTATCGTATTGAGCAACATAGAATCGGTACAATAATTTGGGCCCTGGCGTATGCCACGGCAGCAAGGCAGAGGGCTGGAAGCAGCAGAGCCTTCACGACCACCAACCAGTCTACATCTAATTTCTGCCTTCAGTTGATCGAGCTTTTGTGCCTCTAATCACAATACACTGACAGCAATACATACATCTACATGGTCTATCAGAGTGAGAACTGAGCGATCTCTGCCATACCCATAGCTTACTCTGACTGTTCCTTTTACTTATATATTTTCTAGATCTCAACTGACGGCATCTCTTCCGTGGATTGACCTCCCAATCTACCAAGATTGGAAGCCAAAGCGTCACATTTTTCCTTTGCCCCTCAACTTTCTCTTCATAATTGCTGAGGGGCACAGGGCCCTGGGTGGGGCTTTGGTTTCCCGGGCATTTCCGCACCCTCCTCAGCTCCCCGCCATGGAGTGGCTTTGGTCACCCAGGCTTATTGTGGTCGGCAGGGAGGGTTCTGTGGGGGTGCTCGGTTATGTCCTTTGGCCTTGCTCAGGGCCTTGGGGCTGTTCGGCCAGGCAGCTTGGGGAACAACAACAACACCATCACTACGCTCTCATCGACGCCATGACTGACTGACAGATAAGCATAGTATTCATGTCCATTGCCATATAATCATTTGATTCTTTCTTTCACTTGACTCGAGCATCAGGGCCGGCGTCTCGCTTCCCCATTGTCCGTCATATTGGGTAAAAGTTCTCCTTTGTCTCGTTGCCAAGTGGAACTATTGGCGAGTTAATTCTTGGATAATATTAACCCTTAGTACCTTACTTTATATATAATGTATTATGTGAGACCTTTGGATATAAATTAGCTTGTTTCGGATTGAATTCAATTTAGATATGGAGAAATTTAATTTAGATTGATTTTGTTTGAATTATTATAGCTTAGAAATATTTAACTTCCATTTATAGTATACCACATTGGTATTTGTAGAAATATTTAACTTCCATTTATAGTATACCACATTGGCTTTGTAGATGATCGCCAATACGAAAAATCAAATTTAAAATATCTTTGGGATTACATCCATCATAATATCATTCCCACCGAGAAATAAAATGGCTAAATCATGAGTTTTTTCCCTCATTGAATGAAACAAGGAATGTTGCCAGAAATTTGATAATTTAGCACCCTTTAATTTACAAATTGGAATATCTGTGTCATTTACGTTCGTTAAGTTATCAGGTAAATTTGAATGACGGCAGAAAACCACCGTAAACCTTGACATTACCACTCGACTTTTAGTTGAAAAGTTCGCACCATATTTTGAAATTAAATCCGATTCGAAGGACCATAAAACATTGTGGAAAATGTATCAAGATATTCCAGAAACCGACCTACCCAAATTCCTGGCCTTCGAATCTTACCCTTCACCACTAGGTCTATTGAATTTATTACGAAGGACCACACAGATAAATACCGTTCTGTGAAACGGATAATCAGTCTAATCTGCGCATAAAGAGCTCAGCTGGAGGAGACAGCAATATGAACTGACAAAGGAAAGATCTTACTTGTATATCGGGAATCGTGGACTTATCTTTAGCGAGGCGTAGGTGGCAAATGGTCAAGTAACTGTAAATAATGTAAAAGCAATTTAATTCACGAAATATGCGCAACTAAATTAGTTATATCTGAATTATTAAAGAAATTACAAAAGAAAACGATAACGAAATTTCAGGTTATAATTATATACCTGTTGTTTTTTGGAGGTCACGCTTCATAACGAGTACGTATTCATGTTAAGGTAATACGACCCAAAATTAAACAGCAAATCGTCCTAACTCAACATATTGGCCAATAACGTTTTGTCGAACAGCCTAACTAGTTTGTCCATAAAGATCATAGAATAATTTAAAGACAAACATAGAAGGACTTAGCTGTATACACACGATGTAAGAATTAGTCGTTTGCGATATTTAGCCCTCCAGTATAATCCATAAACTATTAAGGAGATCTGTTTACTGTTACTGCTAGGCTGATACTGCCGTCCCTAAATATTTGAGATCTTTATTTCATTTATTTGCCATATTTATCGCTCACCAAACTAAAAACTAAAGCTAAAGGTACTGTACATCACCAATAATACGTTTGTGAACCAAGAGTCGAATCTCTCGTTTGTGAAACAAGATTCGAATCTCTTGTTTTAATATTTATCTCTAAGTTTGGAACCATTAGCAAATTTTGAGGATTCTATGCATTTATAATATTTAAATGCTTATATTTATCAAAATACAAAATAACAGATATAACTATTCTGAATTTATGAATCCATAGAGATTAATTGTTTTGTTTGTAGAATAACCCATAATTAGCTTTCGCTATGGGTATTCAAATATATTTCTGTTCATTAATGATTAAATGATTAAATTAATATCATATATCGATAAACTATCCTTCCCTAAGGAATCCTCTCCTCTAACGAGAAGGAGTAGCATTTTTTCACGTCGGATAATTTTATCATTTATGTCAGATATTTTTGTAAATTCTGACATCTGCACCCCCTCCAAAGTCCTAGAACGCCTTGTACTATAACTGATTACACACGCCTTACCCCTAGCTCCAACACAACATGGCTTCAGGCCACTGCACTCCACAAACACTCTTCTTACAGACCTTACACAAAGAGCTTTTGACGGCATCAACTCAGCCAGAAAACCACACAGATCACTACTTGCCACACTCGACATTAGTAAAGCCTTCGATGCCATCCCCCGCCACAACCTAACAAACAAAATCTACAATACAAACATGCACAACAACACAAAAAGGTGGCTGACCAACTTCTTAGCAGGCAGATGTGCACAAGTAATCTTTTGCCGGTCAGTCATCTAGCATCAGAAATTTCCCAAACGGAGTCCCGAAAGGATCCATCCTGTCGCCCGCACTCTTTAATCTGTACATGCATGATATAAATGCACCCAATACACCCCAAATAAACATAGCCTCCTACGCAGACGACATAACACTCGCACGCACACATCAAGACCCAGCCTCAGCAACAAGTCCCCTTCAACCCTATCTCAACACATTACATGACTGGTGCACTACAAACAGACTTAATTTAGCCCCAGCCAAATTCACTGCAACCCTCCTCACAAGCTGGACAGGAGATCACGCATACTCCCCGCAACTCACCATAAACAACATACCCCAAACACACACACACTCACCCAAAATCCTAGGAGTAACATATGATACTCAAATGACATTCAAACAGCACACCACAAACATGAAAAAGAAACTGACACCCAGACTTAACGCCCTCAGGTCACTTGCCCACACAAAATTTGGACACAACAAAGAAACCAGTTTACAAACAATACATAAGATCAGTGATGTAATACGCAAGCCCGGCCTGGGATTCTAATGCCCCTTTCCCACATTTGCGACTTCATACGATTTTCATATCCGACACCCATAAATTGGCACATTCATGACATGTCGGACAACAATCGTACACCCTCGCATAATAATCGTATGACTCGCAAGGCTTCGCCTGGGCCCTCGCGGGTCATCGCAAATGTTCGGTTTGTTCAAAATTTTGGACGAGGACTCACGAGGGTTCGTAGACCTCGCAAGCATCGTCGAACATCGCAGAAATATCCGAGAGGCCCTCGGGGATCATCGACGACGTCGGCGAGGGTGTCGCATGAAAGAAACCGTTACAATTTTCCAAAACGTCGCACGATGGCCCGCCGATGATCCCAGATGTTCCTAGAACATCGCAGATGCACAATAATCACCGGCGATTTCCTCGTCGGTTAATCGACGGCGTGCGGACGAATACTATCCGAGGGTATACCCGCCAGGGGTATACTCTGCACGAGGCATGCGAAGGCATGCGAAGGGCCTTGCGACGTGGCCGAAGGCTCACGACACACCTCGACGAGGCCAAAGAGGATGTTCGGCGAGAGGTGTGTAATAAAAAGGGATTATTACCCTGTTTCTCAATTTTAGTTTTGAGGTCGGGTGAAGTCAGGTCAGGTAGGTCTCCATTGTATCCATTGTACATCTGTCAGAGGTGAGGTCAGGTCAGGGGGTATATAGACCGCGGTACAGCTCAGAAAAGGTCATTCCACAGTTTCCAGTCAACAAGCCACACACCACTCTCCAAACTACCAACACTCTCCAATTTAACATGGCTCCCAAGGCACAACCAACGCTGAAGAAGGTGGCAAAGAAGGTGGACAAGAAGAAGGCGACCACGAAAAATGTTCAGAGTGAGACGCCCGTCATCCAACCCCATGATGTTTTGGATGCCATGCCGGCTGCTGAAGGAGAGGGGGCGTCAATGGATGTGGATAGCCCCCCGGAAAATCAGCCGAGCCAGCAACTGTTCTCCACACAGGACGAATTGGTGGTTGAGGTCCACAGGGCCCAAGGAGACAGCGACGAGACCCCGATTACCCCAGAAGAGAAGTCGTCCTCCGACAGTGACGACGCTGCCCAATACGGAGTGATAAATGCCGCGATGGAGAACGACCTGGCAGAATGGGTCCACAATCACCCAGCCCTATGGGCCAAGTCTGATGCACATTACCACGACAAAAATTATAAGGTGCGCATTTTCGAGAAGAAAGGGAAACAAATGAATTTACCAGGTAAGTCGCTATGAGTTATTTGGAAATATATATAATGGTTTGTGTGATGAACGTGGTGCTATGAACACATTTACAAAATAATATAACAACTTGACAAGTGAAAAATTTGATATTTCTGTCGATTTCTAGCGCTTGCCCCTTGTTTTGTTTGCTAAAAAATATCCCCTCAATCTCACCAAATATTGACATATTCTCTTGATGTTTTTAATGCACTCTCTCTCGTTTCCTTTTCAGCGGCTCATGTGTCCAAATTCTATCAAAACATGAGGACACGCTAACGGCAAACTCCTCAACCTCACCAAGAAGAGCAGGTCCAAAGCTAGAAAAGGGATCAGTGGATTTGGGATACATTTTCCTTCCTTAAAGAAAATATTTCCCAAAAGGAACCAAGGATCAGCAGCAAGAAGGTACAAACAATGATATATGAAAACATTTGCTATATATAGTAACGTATATTTATATTAACTTTCTGTTGTGTGTAAGATTATTAATATGTTTGACTTTATAATGTTTTACGAGTTCGATATGGTATTTATTGTATTTGACTTTCAGATCCATAAAAGATCGCAGCCACAGCAGAACTTGGAGGAGGAGGAGGACGACGAGGAGGGGGTGGTCGTCGTGGAGGAGGACGTATCCCAGGTGGATGACGCGATGGGCCAGCCAATGGAGGAGCTGTCAAACTCTCCTGTGATGCCCTCAACACACAGAAGGGGTGTGGGGGCAAAACGTGGACGTCCGGCCCTGGCCCAAGAAGATCACCTGTACTTGAACAGAGTAAGAATTTAATCGTAATCTTTAGCGCACTAGTAGTCCACAATCAAATGTCCTGCCTACAGTCAATATGGGTGTAAAACTATTAATGTTTTATACTTCCAACAAATTCCATATCTGTCTACACAAATATATAATTGTAAAGAGTAGATGTTTCTATATATATAAATATACATATATATAATTGTATATATATATATATATATATATATATATATATATATATATATATATATATATATATATATATATATATATATATATATATATATATATATATATATATATATAACTAGATAGAAACACATATATATATATATATAACTGTATATCTATATATATAGTTAAATATATTTATGCCTTTTTACTCATACTTTATAAGTTTTTGAACAAAACAGAAATCATGTTTCCATCATCACACTTCATCATGGTCATTAAATATTTTTTAATTACTATTTTTGTGGCATTAATGTATGTTTTTTTACTTATTCAGCTCATCAGCCAGCATAAGGACTCCATCGACTTGCAGAGGAAGGTGGCCAATGGCAAATCATTGCTCCACACCCAGATACGGAGCTTCTGTGATGCCTTGGAGTGTAAGCTCCTGAGGATGGACCCTCTCGTGGTGGATGACTTCATGTGCAATGTTGATCAGCAGGCATTGCAGACAATGAAGGCATCAAGACTTGGAGTTGTGACTGCACCTACAACCATAGTTCCTGTGGTAACAAGCCAGGCGGACACACCAGTAACGGTGTTGCAGACACCTTTGCCAAGTGTGTCATCCACCAACACCTACGTCTCACCGTTAAATTATCCGCCTGTCCACTACCAGCTACCACTGGCGTATCCATCGGGCGACCCGCGGACGCCGATAACACAACTGCCGGGTCACCTCCTTCCTCCCCTTGCTCCTCCACATGTTCAGGGACAACCTCCTCAAGTGTATGCAGCACCCTACCCTGGGCAACATCCACGTCTCCCTCCCACAACCCACTTGATGCTAGGGACAACACCTTCACCTGGGGTCTTCCTAATTTTGTCGCCAGGGCGACCAGCAGTGGCCCTGTCACCTGTCACAACGATGGACACCATGCTTCATACCCCTGTCGCGTCAAGCAGCATGATCGCCCACATCAAATGAATGAAAGATTTTTTTTTTTTTTTTTTTAAATAAAGGTATTACCAAAAAAACTACAAATTTCTATTATTTTCCTCTCTTCCCTGTTTCATTGTTGATAAAGTATACTTTAAATTTTAGTTACGGTAGCTTCTTTGTTAAAAAATTCTCTAAATTGTTGTTCCGCTAAAGTAAAGATTTAAATTGATTCAGCAAAGACATTGATAAATTAAATCAAATTATTTATGAGACATTGGCGGTACAATATGTATAATATAACATTTTAACAAAGAAAACAAATCTTATATATTTCTTATACACAAAATTAAAATCATAAGAAAAACTTAATAAATGAATAATACATAATATTAATATACTTGAATGTCAGTAGTCGAGGTATTTTATGAATAAAGATATTACTACTATATTATTATAGGTAGTATGTAAAAAGTATGAAAATAACAAGACTGACTATTAATCAATGAATAATAAATAATATTGATAAACACGAATGTTAACACCTTATTAGCGGCCTAGGCGGTTTATTTATATGTACTGCCCAGCGGGGTGTTTTTAGCCAAAATAGGGCTGTTTACGTGATCATTTTCATGCCTAAATAAGACCCAGAACGTTAAACAAGTATCTATCCCTGAAAGGGCATAAACAGAGCTTTCGAATGACACCATAACGATCCTTTTATGATGGCTAGTTTTCTTGCAATAACCGTGCAATGCGAGTGCAAAAAGCATGTAATTAGGCACTTTCCCCATACAATTCCGTATATAGCGAGTGAGAGAGGGACGGAGGAGGTGGGATTCGTGTCAGTAGGTTCGCCGCGGTGGTCTGGAGCAGTCATATGCTCGCTACTCTCCTGCCACCACTTGTCTCTCTCTCTCTCAGCAACATTACGTGCTGAAATTGCCACATGACCTATGTCGAGCGCCGCCACATAGTCCAGCTTTATTTAACTCGACTTATGCTGCGCGCCGACAGTTAAGGGAGTTGAGTGACTTTCGGAATATAAGATATTATTGATATATTACTATAGTTATGAAAAACTATAAATATCACGAAGGTAATGAATCTAATATATTTCTTATACACGAAATATAAATCATACAAATTGTTATAAAAGAATAATAAATAATATTGATGTACTTGAATGTTAAATATACTTGATACTTTGTGAATATAAGAAACTGTTTATATATTACTATACCTATTGAAAAATTATGAAATTTAAATAATCAAAGAAGTACACAATGATGAAATGTATTTATAAAGAGATTGATGAGTTCATTCAAGCCATGTGCTAACCCTGGTTCGAATCCCGGTGGACCATATATAATTTAATTAATTTCATCGGTGGTCTTTGGTGTGGTGGTGAGATTAATTAAATATAGAATATTATGCGCATATGTTTGTACGACTGACATACCCATGTCGATTGTCACGTACGCCACACTGACCATGGGTGGGTGGGTGTGTTTCTGCGGGCATGAGGCGATGTACAAGGTCACAAGTGACCACCCGGGGGTGAGTGTGTGTGTGTGTGTGTGTGTGCGCGCGCGCGCGCGCGTGTGTGTGTGTGTGTGTGTTTTACACAATCAAACTTATAAAAATACTAATCAATGAATAATAAATATTAATGATAAACACGAATGTTAAGTGTTGAGTTACTGGAATATAAGATATTATTAATATATTACTATACCTATGAATAAAGACAAATATAACTAAGATAATGAATCTAATATATTTCTTATACACAAAATTAAATTCAAACAAATAGTAATCAAAAAATAATAAATATTAATTATATACCTGAATGTTAATAGTTGAATTACTTTGTGGATATAAAATATTATTATTATATTACTATACCTATGATAAAAGTATGAGAATAAATACTCGGAAAAGTACACAATGATAAAATGTATTTATAAAGAAATGGATGAGTTAATTCAAGGCGTGTGATAGCCCTGGTTCGAATCCCGGTGGATCATATATTATTTAATTAATTTCATTGGTGGTCTTTGGTGTTGTGGTGAAATAAATAAAATATAGAATAAAATGCGTGTATATTTGTGCGACTGACATACCAATGTGGATAGTCACGATTGCCACACTGACCATGGATGTGTGTGTGTGTGTCTGCGGGCATGATTCAATGTACAAGGTCACAACTGACCACCCGGGGGTGAGTGTATGCGTGAGTGTGTGTGTGTGAGTGTCGGCTGGACAGCCAGGGCCGCAGGCTGTAGGTTGGGTCGTGGTTGTATTTAGAGATCAAACACTGGCGCCAGGAAACAGCTGGGTCTGTGTGTATGTGTGTGTGTGCGTGTGTGTGTGTGTGTGAGTGTCGGTGGGGTGGGTGTGTGGGAAAATTAGGCACCGGGTTCTACTTTAGACAGGGTTTTTCAGGTTCCAGATAGAGAGGATTTTTGTTGTATGTTTCATTCATTTTTCTCATCCAACATGTTCATAGCTAGTAAATAATATTATGTTTATGTAATTCAAATATTCACCCATTATGATAGTAGAGATATGTTGTTCAATAAAATAAGTTTTCGTACAACTAATGTTTTCTTATTCCGCACATTACTTGGTCATGACATGGAGTAAAAATTAAACATTCATTACAATATTTTGACAATATTTTGACCCAGCTTTCGGATGGGGTTCATAATACCGAATAATATTCGGTATTGCCATTCAACACTGCCATGTGGTGAGTTGTAGTAGTGTTTGAGCCTCTCACGAAGAGTCTTCCCATCATTGGTAGCTGTGTTGCCACGTTGCCTCCCAACACGGTCTAGAAGTTCTGCCGGACGGACGCACCAAGTTTATGATTTCTCCCGTTGCAATGTTCTCCACGACAAGACCCCTCCGATCAGAGGGATTCCTGTCACGAAAGACATTGTGTAGACAACAGCAGGCCATCACAACGGATTCAACGCGATTCGGATGGAGAGGTATGGTCGTAAGGACACACCGGAACCTGTAATGAGAATGGTTAAAACAATAAATTAAGTTAGTCTGTGTAAAAAATATATTAGTTTCTCAATGAAAACGTTATAAGAGAATGAAATGGGAAGCTCGATTAGGGCGATCAACCCACACAAGTCAGATACTTTTAACACCGAACTCCAATCCCAAATATTAAAGTGAAGCCAGCAGGTTATTATAAGCTTTTAAAGATGGACAAATGTTGTTAGTCGAGATGGGCCTCAAGCCATACGGATATGACATGATGGGCGTATGATGTGGTTCGAATCCTGGCGGATCATATATACTTTAATTAATTTCATTGGGGGGGGGGGGGGGGGGTGTTTGGTGTTGTGGTGAAATTAATAAAATATAGATTATCAGTAGGTTCAGGGATATTTCGTCGCGAGGCCGGTCTATATGATCTGTGCCCCATGAATATTCTTTCCTCTCACTTAAACATTAGGCCTACCATAGCGCGGTTGGGAGTATGAACATGATTAGATTAATATCCAGTATTCGAGAATGGATAATAAGTCGTAGGCATGTGCATAAACCTTTAACCATCCTGGTGGTGTAATGGTTAAGGTGGCAAAAATCTGTGTGTGATAACCCGGGTTCGAATCCTGGCGGATCATAATTATATACTTTAATTAATTTCATTGGGGGGTGTTTGGTGTTGTGGTGAAATTAATAAAATATAGATACAGTATGTACACACACATAAAATTTGCGATGTATATACTGTATATATATATAATTATAGACATATACAGTATATATTTATATATGTTTTTATGTATGGTAATATTACTATATATATATATATATATATATATATATATATATATATATATACATTAAAATAATTTATATAATTTTTTAAAATCGGCTTTTACCTGGCAGACATGATACCAAACGCATTTTCAACCACTCTCCGGGCTCTAAATAGGCAGTAATTGAAAATGCGTTTCTCATCATCCAAGCCTCTCAGTGGGTATGGTTTCATCATCCAAGTCCTCAGTGGAAATGCATCATCACCAATGAAGAAGAATGGAATCTCCTCGTTGCCGTTTTCAAGCGGTTCAGGCTCAGGAACACCAACGTCATTCCTCTCCAACAGCAAACGAATAGAGGTTCGTAGAAACAACCCACCATCTGACGCTGATCCCTCTGCACCAACATCGATGTAGAGGAATTTGTAGTCAGCGTCAGCGATGGCAAGCAGCACAATGGAGTGGTAACCATTATAGTTGTAGAAGGTAGAGGCACCTTTGGGTGGTTTTCTGACGGCAACATATTTGCCATCCAAGGCGCCCAAAGCATGTTGAAATTGCCACTTGCTAGCAAATCTATTTGCAACAACCTTCCACTCTTCTGGTGTTGTAGGACAAACGATTACATCATCCATGTATGCACTGACAATAGCCTCACAGATGTCGGGCACAGTTTTGGAGATGGTGTTGTGCGCTATCCTGAACAAGTAACTGAGACTCTTGTAGCTGTTACCTGTAGCTAGGTAACGCAACGTCACTGCCAAACGCAAACCAGGATCTATGGCTTTCCTCCAGTGTGTGTCCTTCTTGGCAATGATGGGTCGAATTTTGTTGAGAATTTCTTGAAAGGGTCCAATCTCATGAAGTTTATAAAATCCGCTGGGTCCTCTTCTTCAACTTCTTTCATGAGGTTTTCATAACCCCCAAATCGACCTCGCCTTAACAGCCACTCTCTCGTCCACGATTTCCGCTTGTTCCTCTGTTTTCTCCTCTCCTCTTCCTCCTTCCTTTCCTCTTCCTCCTTCCTTTCCCTCTCAGCTTCCTTCCTTGCCCTGTCAGCTTCCTTCTCCCTTCTGGCAAGCTCCAATAGGCATTCCAAATAAAGTAGATTCGTCTGCTGGGTGGCAAGGGCCAGCTCAACACGTTCATTCCTCCGTAGATGCTGCGTAGGCTTCACCATCTCAAGATTTAACAGGCACATCCAAGGGCCGAGGTTATAATGTGGTGGTGGTGAAGAGTAGCTATCCTCGGTGTGGCTGCTCAACTCAGAATGTTCTCTGTGACCGAATCTTTATATGTTGTATACAACAGAAAGGTTTGGGGGGTTGTGGGTGGTTGTAGGGGCATATTTACTTGCGCGATTGTAACGTGAGTATATGCTAATACAATTAGCAATTAAGCACATTAGCAATTAAGCACATGTGCAATTAGCACATTCACGTGACATTCGCTCAGGTTCGCACACCTCGGCGACGTATCTGCGATGGCGTTGGCGATTGATCGCAGTGGATTCGTTCGTTCATCGCAGGAATTTGTGCCAAGAAAAATATTCGGACAACCTCGCCGAAGTAATCGCCGGACCATCGCTTGAATCGCTGAAGACGCCGCAGAACATTCGGCGAGTCTTCTTTCACCATCGCATGATGTCGCAAGATATTTTTGAAAACGTTACATTCCTCGCAGAGATCTTCGGCGAAACATCGCTCACTTCGCCGATAACGTCGCAGAATGGCGGCGATTGCATCGCATTCATCGGTGACATCTTCGCCGAGTATAATTAGTTATCTGTTTGTAACGGTCAAAATCGTAGACGTCGCACACATTCCTTGCGAATTGACAAGACTACGTCCTCGGCGACGAAAATCGTATGAAGTCGCATATGTGGGAAAGGGGCATAACCTAGCTGAAACACATCACAAGAGCATACAGACTATTCAAAATAAAGCCCTAAAAATCATCACAGGCTGCACAGCTACTATACCTACAGATCACCTACATCAAGAAACCAAAGTCCTCAAAGTCAAAGACCATCTGGACATGAGAGGCACTCAATTCCTGGCAGCAGCCTCCACGAACCAACACCACCCTCTACACTACATGGCAACACATCCACAGACACCAAGAAATATTAAAACAACACTCAGCACACGCTATCACACACAAATACTATCTTCTCTCCCTCCCTGCCCACCCCAAACCAGCTTCCAGAAGCACATCCATACTCACATCTCTCGCCGTTCCATCCACTCACTCATAGACAACACGCAGCTGCAGGCACGACCTCCCGAAATCCATCCTTCTGAATCCTCCCTTCCTCGCGAGGAGAGAGTCCACCTGGCCAGGCTGAGATGCAGACACCATCCAGCCTTTCTGACCTATCAGAAGAGACTGGATGACTCCGTCGTCAACTCCTGCCCAGGTTGTAACACAGCACCCCCTACTATTAAACACATCATAGAAGACTGCATTTCACACAACCACTTACGCCAACAATACAATCTACACTCCTTGAGAGCTTTGTGGGAAAGACCGACTGTGGCCATGGCCTTCCTCAGGGACTCGGGGCTGTTCGGCCAGGCAGCTTAGGGAACAACAACAACTCGCAAGATACCATATTTTTGGCGACTTCAATTAACCTGTGACCAAGTGGGGAGATAGTATTACTTCACACTCTGGACAAGACCTGTATGCAAACTTGCAAGAGAGTTCGCTATATCAATTTGTTGGAGCTCCAACCCGTGGAAATAACGTCATTGACCTTGTACTTTCAACAAAACAAGAATTGATAGAGGATTTGAATGTCGGTGATGAATTTAGTAACAGCGACCATCGTACGATAACTTTCAGTTTAAAGTTTACTAGTAACGAACCAAATAACAGCATCGAGAAAGTCCCTAATTTCAAGAAAGCAAACTTTCGTAAACATAAAGCAATGTTTAAAAAAACTGACTAATTAACAATAATGACATAAATACATCTTGGGAAGTATTCACAAACACTTACTTAAGTAAGTGTTTGTGAATACTTCCCAAGATGTATCCCAAGATGTACCCGCCTTACGAGCGGGCCCGTCAGTAACTTCTACTACCTGCCAAGCGGGTGGCAGGTAGTAGAAGTTACTGACGGGCCCGCTAAACGAGCTTATTTCCGTGCTCTTTTTCATGCATAAACAAGAGCCTGAGCGTAATACAATTATGTATCCCTGAAAGGGCGATAATTGAGCTGTCCAATGATACCAGAACCATCCTTCTACGACCACGCGTTCTCTTGCAACGATCGTGCAAGACGAAGGAAAAATCCCTAAAATACGGTAATTTCCTTACATAATTCCCTGTGTATCAAGGTAGTGAGTGTGGATGTGTGTGGAGGGGACGTCAGTTGCCGCGCGGGACCCGTGCCGAATGGTCAGAGTCGACCTACGCTCCTCCCACCGCTCGTCTCTCTCTCAGAGCCAATTATTGCCCAAAATTGGACACCGCCTTAAGTCGGTCACCGCCACATTGTCCTTTCTTCTCTAGACCGACTTAAGTCCGGTCCTGCCAGTTAAGGGTTAAAAGTAGTGCAAGACTACATACCATCGAAAATACGGCGTACATGCTATAATGATAAACCAAAATGGTGGAATAAAGAGATTTCAGACAATTTGCTTGCTAAAAAGTTTGCTATTGATAGATCAAAAATTCTCACAAAATGACGAAGAACGAGTGAAATTTGTAGAACTACGACGCAAAGCCAAAAAGTTAATTAAGCAAAGTAAAAAGACCCTGGAGTTACATGTTGCGAATCAAAGTCAAACAAACCCGAAAGAATTCTATAGTTATATCAGAAAGAAAAAAGTAGTTACTTCAACTGTTAGTCGATGAAAATGGAGAATACACCAAAGATGAAGTACAATTGAGTTATGCCCTCAATACCTTCTTTGCATCAGTTTTTACAACAGAAGACCTCAGTGATATCCCTACAGCATCGCCGATTCAAATTGATAATTCTGATAATAATGTAAAGTACTACATATCGGATACCGAAATGAGAAAGAAAACTATTCGATGAATGGCACTCAGCTTAAGAGTGTAGACAGAGAAACCGATCTGGGAGTAATAAAGATCAAGTGACCTAAAACCGAGTCAACAATGTTCAGAAGTTGTTAAGAAGGTAAACAAAATAATTGCCTTTATAGGCAGGTCATTTGAGCATAAATCCAAAGAAGTTATCCTAACTCTTTACAATTCTTTAGTCCGCCCTCTGCTGGAATACTGCGTTCAATCTTGGTGCCCTTATTACCAAAAAGATATAGACAAGCTAGAACGAGTTCAACATAGAGTTCCCAAAAATTATACCTAGCCTAAAGAACAAACCATACAAGGAGCGTCTTAAGGAATTAAATCCATTTCCTTTAACCCAGTGCAGATTAAGAGGCGACTTAATTCATGTGTTCAAAATCATCAAAGGCATCGTAAATATGAACTTTAGTAAGTACTTCACTATGGACCAATCTAATTACACGGGGGAAACGGTTGCAAAATTATTGGTAAAACGTTTAACTCGCACGAATCTAAGAATTTCTTCTTTAATCGAGTTATCAACTTGTGGAATGGGCTTCCCTGAGACATTATAGACTGCAGCACTGTTGATTCTTTTAAACTTCGCGTAGACAAATATCTTGCGCCTCAAACCGGCGACTGACTGCGTTTGTAAATGAATAACTTTATTTTATTCATCCCTCAAATTCATCAAGGATTATTGCGTATATACAGTATTATATATTACTAAGACTCTCTTTTTCCCAGATATACGAAAGATCACTTATAACTTTGTTATGTTACTAACCCCTCTGTCCCCTACTAACTTCCTAATCCTGCAACGAAAATTAGTTCCGGGGCAGTAGTTCCCTTCCCAATTTTCCCTTACCCACTCTAAACCACTGTTCGGACACTTGATCCTCAGTGTTTTGGAGGACAAGCAGCATAGGAGGGTCACCTAGACCTGTTGTTGCTTGATTTCCTGTGTACTCCTTTGTAATCACCTTATAATTCTGGCCGCCCACTACCATTCCGGCCACAATCATCATCCACACAACCGAAGAGAATCTACCCAACCAACAAACCATCTGGACGTTTCCCTTCACGCCCCGCACCAAATTATAGAAACTGTGACCATCCTTTAGTTGTCATCAACCCTTCTGATTTCAGGGCATGCAACTCCACCTGCCCCATTCACGACATCCGAGATAGTGCTAAGAATCGGAACATTACACCTCGTGTCTCTGCAGCCGAGGAAGAATCGCAACAACTGGAAGAAGACGCAGAAGAAATATATGAGACCAAAGAAATCGCCCAAATTGTAGAGGAAGAAGAAGAAATCCTGGAGGACTCAGAAGAAAATCCCCAGGGTTTTCAAACCTCCCCCGCCCATTATGGCTTTGGCGGGGGAATCTACAATTGACAAACCACCCCCCATTTACCATCTTGCCAAAATAAAAGGCATTCCCATAAGATTATTAATAGACACCGGCACCCCCCGTTCATGTCTGTTTAACTCTTTTTATAACAAGCACAAGAAACAATTAGACAAATTGCAAGCTGCCACTACTAATTTAATCAGCGCCGGAGATACCCCACTTCAAATCAGAGGAGAAACAAAACCTCTACACATCACCACCCCTCAACCCAACGCCAACTGTCATCACCCATTCGTCGTTTTATATTCAGATTGTCAAACAGTACGACGGATATATGGGTTTGGACTTGCTCCAGTGCCTACAAGCACAGCTGGACTGCGGCAAAAGACTACTCACATTCCAAAAAAAAAAAAAAAAAAAAAAAAACTCAGACCATGCCACACCACCCAAACCGGCAACTACGACGCCCCAGAAACAACCTATCCAACTCTCCGCTCGCCCTCGCTCGCACATTTCATTAACTTCAACACCGTCTCACGACCCTTCTACACATCTTCCCAATAACCAAAAAATCACATTAATTTCCAAAACCTCTCCTAACCACTGCATCATCATCAGCCCCGCTATCACACATAAACAAATCTCAATTCCTCCCCAATTTAATGGGAAGAAATTATTGTACTTCCCCCTTTTTTGGTGTGTAATAGGAAGAAGATGTACTTCCCCCTTTTGGTGTGTAACAGGAAGATGTACTTTCCTTTTTAGTATATTTTGAAAGGTTGACATAACTGTAAGACTTTTTCCCCTTCATTCACTCTTCCCCTTATTTAAGGGAAAAGTATCATTAAAGGAGGGTTAAGTAACCCTTGTCTATGTAAAGAGGGAATTAGCCTAGATCAGGCGGAGAACAAATATTCCTAAATCTATCTACATACCGGTACTTTCAAACCAAATTTATCCTTTCACCCCTTTTGATATTCCATGTAAAATCTTTCCTTTTCGAATTTAGAGTAATGCCCCCTTGTGTAAAAATACCGCCAATATCCCTACCCAAGCGACGCCATCCTTTGTGGTCAACCCTTCCCCTTTTTGACGGGATTCCTGGCACTGGCCCTGACTGCCAAGACAATAGGCCTACGGGAGAGTCACCCACCCCTCAATCCTTGTCATCTTCTCCCTTCTCCTTCGGATTTCGGCTCCCTTTCCCACCACTTAGAGGGAACCAGTTTGCGACGGAGTCGATGAACTACTGATGGCGGAGAATCACCCCTCCCATCGGCTGAGAGCAGGAATGCAGTAACGGTAGCCGCATCCACTGGTCATAGGACCACAGGAAGACGTGTTATTACCCCCCATACTCCAAGATACTACGGTAGGCCAATTAGGCTGGGGTCACGGAAGAGACCCAAGGACGGCCAGCCAGGCCGGTACCGGTATCTCTCAGGATCGGGATTATAATAATGAGAGGAATGGGGCGGATACAGACAGCAAGATCCGAGTCGAGTCGGGTGAAACCCAGGGTTATGGGGCATTCGGGCCTGGTAATTAGACCAGTGGGTCTAACCTGTCCCAGGTTATTGTGTTTTAGATACTGTACCTATGTCATGAGTTTGTAAACGGTAAATGTTCCTTATGTTAATATCAAGCTTAAGATTACTGCAATATGTTTGTATCTATCAACCAGTGCCTATTTTGATCTAAATGTGTTGTCAGGATGGTAATTCGGAGACGTCAGTATTAAATTGGTCTAAGAGTAATAATGAGCATGAGTCATGATTGCATGAAGAATAAGAAAACCATGGGGACGGCCTGTTCACCTGAAGGTGGGCGATTACCAATTCGAATGAATTACCGTTACCAAAAACATCCTTATGTGATATCTAGAAATTAGAGAACATGCTAGGTCCCAGTTTTTTTTTGGGTTCTTTGGCATAATCGTTGTGTCGGAGTTACAGCTTTTCCCCTTCCTGGAAGGATGTTGGATGTGGATCAACCAAACAGGGTTGTCCTCTCGTTAATTAGAATGCAGTAACAGGGTTTGTCGTCATCTCTTCCTTTCTATCTTTATAGTTTCTGTTTCCACCTTCGCAGCTTAATCCTTCTTTTTCTGTCTATCTCTCTCTCTCTCTTTTTTGCAGCAGAAGGGAAAATCAAAACTGAATCTCCCCCCCCCCCCCCGTGCGAGATCTGTTTGCAAAGGCTCCCCCGTCGAATGGTGATAGGTCCTTACCTGTCATGCTCCCTGTTATTGTTGGTGAGGACGTAAACAGTATTCTTGAAATTCAGCCCCGGAAACCTGCTCTTTAACAAGAACTTCCAATATGTGTGCGAGTTACCAGTGAGGCCGAAGTCTTTCTCCTTTTCGCAAATCCTTCCCGTGGGAATGATGGTCCTGATGGCCCTGCTAGCTACTTACGAGAAACTGGCAGAGAGTCAGAACGACTTTCAGCGATGGAGTAGCGTTATACCGTTTCAAGCGGCTACCTTTTGGGCTCAGTTGTAGCCCGGCCATATTCACACGGCAGATGGGTTCTGTCCTGGCTCCCTTGGCAAAGGAAGGCTGGGTCAGAAACTATCTAGTTTTGATGAGCTCCTGACTCGTCTAACTACTCTTTTCAGTCACTTTGCCAAGATGGGCCTGAAATTGAATCTCACTAAGTGCCAATTTGCACACCCTGAGGTAAAATTTCTGGGCCACCTCATTTCTGAACAAGGGTGTAGACCAGATCCGGGGAACGTTGAAGCTGTCATCAACATGAAGTCCCCCTCAAGCGTCAAGGAAATACGGTGATTTTTGGGCATGGCCGTTTTTTACAGGAAGTGCATTCCTCAAGTTGCCAAATTTGCAGCCCCCTTGACTGAGCTAACCAAGAAGTATGCCCAGTTTGAATGGTCCTCGGAGTGTGAAGAGGCGTTCCAAAAGCTGAAGACCTTGTTAGTTGGTGCACCAGTTCTAGTGAAGGCGGACATGCATCGCAAGTTACTTCTGCATACAGATGCTTCTGGTACCCATGTGGGCACGGCTTTGATGCAACCTCAGTCAGACGGCACCTTGCGGCCCGTGGGATACTTTAGCGAGAAATTGAAGCATGCTGTTACGCTGGCCAGCTTGCCAGAATGTACTCGTGACTCGCTAGCACTCACCACGGCAGTGAAATGGGCTATAATAATCGTAGAACGATATTCTTTCTTTCTTAGTATTCATGTTGTCACAGACAGATCAGTGTTTGCCTTTATTCTTGTCTGTGACACTTAGAAGTATTTTATATCCATAGTAGTACATGCAGCGCGTGAGAGAGAGAGAGAGAGTCGGAAGGGAGAGCGAAGAGGCAGTGTGTGTGCGTATGTACTGTACATGTGCATTCCTCGCTCGGTGGGCCTGCCCGCTCGCTATTGGACGGCGGGCCTGGCATGGCATATGACGTCTGCTTGTCATGTGACGTAGCGGCCTGTGATTGGTCGCAGAGCCATCTGGTGGCCAGACTCAGTACTTCTCTCCTTCTCTCTCATCAGAACATGGCATTGCGCGCTCGGTCCTACAAGTCCCTCGCATTCTGTTGCACATCTAACCCCCTTTACTGCTGTTCCTCTCTCTGAACTCCTTCTTTCCAATACTTCTTATCTTTATTCAATTACCCATCCCTTCTGGTTCTCGCATGCGACTTCCATAGTCGGCCAGTCGTATTACCAGCGCCTGTTCTCACATATATGTTTTGCACTAGCTTTAGAGGTTATTAGAATCATAGTCACAGGGATTCATATTGTTTGGTGCTTCTAATTATTTGGTTGTTCTTTATTACTATTTAATGCTAGACAGTGGAGGGTATCTTTGGTCGTTGTCTGAGTTATGTATATGGCAAGTCAGAGCCTGTACGACTTCGACGGAGCTAGGTAGCCTGTAGTACACCCTTGTGCATATTTTCCTTTGCGAGCTTAGCAGTATACAAGCGAAGGGCTTTTGCCTACTCTTGCTTGTATACTTGCTAACTCATTTTGTTGACCTTTGAGGAGCGCCAGGGTAAGACCAGATACTTGAGATCTGGACTTACCAAGAGAGCCTCCTAGTCACTTAACGTAAGATAAGGGAAATCTGTTCTGGGGAGACAGTAGGCTGCGAGCATGCTTGAGCTCTGCCTAGGCTCCCTGTACCTTTATGCCACTGCTAGACTTTATTAGTAAGAAAGACAGCATTTTGTTTATTAACTTTAACTGCGTATGCTTTAGCAATTATTCACGTATTGTTTTAGCCTAGGTTGATGCATAGTGCACAACCCAGTATGGCTGTTACTTTGGCTAAGGAAGTACTGTTTTTGAGTTGCTGTTGTTAGTGCTGTCACAGAGTTGTTGCACTCTCTTGTTTCACTCTCACTCTCTCTCTCTTGCACAGGGTGTTTCATAAATACCTTTCATAAATTTCAGAATGAATAGACCTAGCAATAATAAATATACTTTACTATGTGACGGTTTTGGAAATTTCTCATATTTACCGGGATATTACACATTTTAGTTTAACTAGGAAAGTCTAGGGGATGAACACAATCAGTAGATTACCATCACCTCAATTACTTTATTTTGTCAGAACACGTAGACAAATGTGGTTCATGCAGGATGGGGCTCCAGCTCACTTTGCACGAGGTACGAGGGATTTACTTAATGTTATGTACCCTGATAAGTGGATAGGCCACGGTGGTCCCATCGCCTGGCCACCTAGATCACCGGACCTAACTCCACTTGACTTTTATCATTCGGGACACTTGGAGAGCAGGGTGTATGCTACACAAATCAACACCCGTCAGCAACTGTGGCAACGAGTTCAAGAGGCATGCAGAGAAGTAAGAAACACACCAGGGATATTTGAAAGAGTGCGACAGTCTCTTATGCGCCGAGCCCAAGCCTGTAGGCTATCAACGAGGGTGGGAGAAACTTCGAGCAACTATTGTAAATACTGTAAAATACATTGATGTTCAAACATTTATGACAAAATAAAGTAATTGAGGTGATGGTAACTACTGATCGTTTTCATCCCCTCGACTTTCCTATTTAAACTACAATGTGTAATATCCCGGTAAATATGAGAAATTTCCAAAACCGTCACATAGTAAAGTATATTTATTATTTCTAGGTCTATTCATTCTGAAATTTATGAAAGGTATTTATGAAACACCCTGTATATGTATCCTACTTTTTGGTGTATTTAGGATACACGCTTTGGTGTCCTGCCCCTGCATTATTCCTGTTCTATATTCGACGAGCATCTTAGAGCATCAGACGTTTTTCAAAAGATTCCATATCTGTTTGCTGTAGGACTAGACTTCAAGTGTTTTCATAGAGCATTGAAGAGTTTAGTGTTGAGTTCAGACTCACACTAAAGATAACTTAAGCATATATTCTTTTATTAAATCTTGTCATAGTTTATTTAAGCATTGTTATTACTTGAGAGCTTTTTATTAACGTAATTACTCTTGTTGTGATTAGGCTTTGCCGTCACCAGAAAGCCTTTGTAGAAGTACACTTAACCCAGTTAATTGATACCCCGTTATCCAGTAGATTAACTCTGGAGGGTTTAAGTGTTTTGTTCACCGGCTTAATAGTTCGAGGGTTTGGAATTAGCGTACCGTTGTTGCAGATCTAGCCTATCTTATAGTCCAATATTAAGTGCCCTTGTTATTTCGTTGTGCCGGGCGTAACACTGATGAAACTCGCTACTCCACCACTGATCGTGAAGCTTTAGCCATAGTATTAGCATGTAGACAGTTTAACCACTACTTGCGAGGAGTCCGTTTCAATCTCATGACGGATCATCAGCCATTGGTGTCAGCCTTTACGAAGAAGACTAAGTCGGCTCGCATGAGTCGGTGGAGTCTAGAGATGAGAGAGTATAGGTTTTACATCAGTTACAAACCGGGTCCTAAGAATTATGTTGCCGACCAGTTAAGTCGACCCGTGAGAGCAGTGAGGTGGGAACAGGATCAAAAATGGTTAGGTAAGACCAGCGCCGAGATGAGGGAGTTGCAGTGTCAGGAGGCCCGATGGAAGGATCTCATTTTCCTCGAAGGTGGGGCCTTACCTAAGCATCGCTATCCTCGAACCACGCTCGATCAGTTTGAAGTGGACCAAGGAGACCTTTACTTTGTAGTGGCTAAGTCGGACGGAAGTCTGCATTACCTTCTAGTTGTGCCGAGTGAGCTGAAGAAAGCTGCGTTGCATCTGGCACATGACCAAGAGTCTGGTCATCTGGATAGATTTAAGAGTATCATGAAGGCCATGTCGATGATTTACTGGCCTAATTTACGTAGTGATGTAAGTACTTATGTTAAGGAGTGTTCGGTCTGTCAGCAATATAAGGGCACCCAGCTGGCAGGAATTGCCACTCATTAAGCAACCTTTGGAGAGAATCAGTGTTAATCTTACGGATATGACGGCAGGAGCCCAGGGGTATCGTTACATTCTGACAGTAACCGATCACTACAGAAGATTTGTAAGGTTCTATAAGTTAAGGTCCAAGGTCTTGGCGGAGGTCTGTGGGAAGTTCCGAGAGTACTTATGCGATTTCGGGTCGCCTCAGGCCCTCCTCTCTGATAATGGTGGAGAGTTTACCTCGCAACAGTTCCGTGATTTATGTACTTCATTAAGTTATTAAGTTGGGTTATGTGACGCCGTATCACCCGCGTGGGAACAGGGTGACCGAACGGATGCATCGGACATTAAAGACGGTCTTAGCAACCTTGTGCAAAGGGCACCCCTTAAGGTGGCCCCAGTATGAGGGTGAGTGTCAGCGAGTCTTGAACAGTGCAGTGCATACCACTCTAGGGGAACAACCTCATTTTGCGTTCTTTGGTAGTTACGCTCCCAGACAATTAGGTGCAGCGTTACCATCTATAGAAAATGAGGAACGCCAAGAGGCTATGTCAGTCGCAAGAGAGGTCCTGGAACAGACCTCACTGACCATGGCCAGCAAGTTTAGAGATGTGGCTAATCGAAACCGACGGAATGAAAAGGTCAATGTGGACGACATGGTATGGATCAGGAACGAGAATCCAGTACCAGGGACTAGCCAAAAGTTGAACGCAAAGTGGGTAGGTCCCTTTAGGGTCATGGACGTGGTCCGAGAAGAGGCTGTGTATAAGCTAGTAAATCCCTATACGGGTGTGTTTATGAAAAGGGCCGCTGAGAAAGTGAAACCGTTCGTGGGTGAGGAGTATTGGCAGGTAGAGCAAGTTGAAATGCCGGTTGAGGAAGACTATCAACCTGAGATTTTAGCACCCAGAGCCCGTCAGCCGGCCCGACGTTATATAGAATCTTGTTACAGTGTATAGTAGAGTCCCTGTTGTGGTCATCTTGTTGTGTACTCCCCTGTGGCCCCCGCATGGTTATTTAATCTTTCTGGTCAGTCCCCCGTGCAGAGAAACTTTAAGAGACGTAGGTTCCCGGGTTATGTAGAACGTCATACAGGTGATTGGGACTAGGGTTGTGGCGTTCCAATCAGGACGTGCTGTTGGCTCTGAGTACCTTTATGGTTGACTGGGGTTATACTCCTTTCGTCCCGAGGCTCAGCCAGCACACAGAGTGTGAAGGCACTCCCACGATATGGGCGCTCACGCTGCGCTCTAGTCTGGTCACCTGGGGTTTTCCAAGCAATAAGGGGTGGAGAGAGGCTGTCTCTACGGGGACAAGATAGTGCCTGGTTGGCACTCTCCTGAAAAGGAAGGACACTTTATAGAGTGGAATAGTGAATTGTTGATGAAGGAAGGTACGCCCCACAGGCAGAGTAATGATGTTTCAGATTCTAAGACGTTGGGTATAGGGACTGCGAGCTCTGGGCATGGTAAGTTGCCAGGCGGATCAGAATTTGTGCTGTAATAAGTTAAGGCTGGATTAGTTTTGTAACTGTATAATGTTTATGTTGATGAAAGAGTGAATGAGGTAAAAAGTCTTCAAAGAAAAGGTAGAGCTCTGTAACGGGAAGAAACTGTACTTCCCCCTTTTTTGGTGTGTAATAGGAAGAAGATGTACTTCCCCCTTTTGGTGTGTAACAGGAAGATGTACTTTCCTTTTTGGTATCTTTTGCAAGGTTGACATAACTGTAAGACTGTTTACATTTGTTATCCTAGCTTGTAGCAGACGACGCACGCGCACCTCTAATCGACCTAGCTTTGTATTTTCTTATTAACTCTAGTAGTTATCATATTCAGTATCCTACTGTAGCTATATATATCTGTAATTTTAGTTGTTGCTTGCATGATCTTGTAGTAACCTTTGACTGATAACTTTGTTTATCTAAATATAATCCTCCTTAACTAGCCTACAGTGACACCAGCGTCATCTGTTGATACAGTATATTAACCCCTTGTGTGTAGTTACATTGTATTCTTATATAATCTCTATTTGGTGAATTGTATATACAATTCACCAAATAGAGATTATATAAGAATACAATGTAACTACACACAAGGGGTTAATATACTGTATCAACAGATGACGCTGTAGGCTAGTCAAGGAGGATTATATTTAGATAAACAAAGTTATCAGTCAAAGGATACTACAAGATCATGCAAGCAACAACTAAAATTACAGATATATATATATTTGTTTTGCTTTTTTAGGTAGGTTATCACCCCTGGTAGCCTACTTCTGCATATTTCATATTCTTTGTTTTCGGTTAGTCTAGACTATCATCTCTGGTGGCCTATTTCTGTGTACTTCAATTTTTAAATTTTCAGTTAGGCTATCACCGCTGGTGGCCTATTTCTGTGTACCGGTATTTCATAATTTTTGTTTTCGGTTATTTTTGTTTTCGGTTAGTCTAGGCTATCATCCCTGGTGGCCTATTTCTGCGTACTTCAATTTTTAAATTTTCAGTTCACTGCTGGTGGCCTATTTCTGCGTACCGGTATTTCATCATTTTTGTTTTCGGTTATTTTTGTTTTCGGTTAGTCTTCAATTTTTCAAGTCTTCAATTTTTAAATTTTCAGTTAGGCTATCACTGCTGGTGGCCTATTTCTGTGTACCGGTATTTCATAATTTTTGTTTTCGGTTAGGATAGGCTATAATCCCTGGTGGAATATTTCTGTTTAAATAAAAATAAAATTGTTTTCGGTTCGGCTATCACTGCGTATTCAAATTTAATCTTTGTTTTGTTTTAATTTTCGGTTAGGCTATCACCACTGATAACCTATTTGTGCGTATTTCAATTTTTTTGTTTTGGGTTAGGCCTATTTAAGTAAGTGAAGCGACCTGAAGGGAGTGAAGTGTTTTTAAAGTGAGATAAGTGTTTTTAAAGTGAGTTTAGTGTTTTTAAAGTGAGTTAAGTGTTTTTAAGTGAGTGAAGTGATCTGAAGAAAGTGATCGTCACCATGCCTCGTGCCTGTACAGGCACGAGGCATGGTGACAATGGTGACATGATGATGACATGGTGACATGGTGACTGCGCCGGTAGGTTTAGTGCTTCCATGTTTGCTCCTGCCGATCCACAAGTCTGCCGACTCTGCCAGCAACGAGAGGATTTGACAGCAAAATTGGATGAAGCCCACAACAAGATCAACACCCTCACCAGGAAGCTGGAATCACTCCAAGAGTTTGTAACACTCAACGTTGGAGTATCACTAACTCCAATTGTTTCAACTCCAACATCCACCACCGCCCCAACGTCATCTGCCAACAATCCAACACCTGCAGTAGCCACTGCAGCATCTTCTGACGAACCTGAGCCGACATCAAACCAGGACTTCCGCCCTGTTCACCTTAGTCTCTCCCCCACTCCTCATGCAAGAAGCCTGCTAGCACGAACAGTACCAACCCCTCGCTCCCGTTCTAACCACTCCTCTCCCTGACCTGTACGCCACCACAGGTTTCCGGATTTACACCAGTGAGGAACGGTGCATGGCCAACGCAGAAAAGGTCTCATCTACCAGTCACAATGTCAAACAGATTTGAGATATTGGTAGAGATGGAAGACGAACCAGAAGAGACCAGGCTCGTTGGGAATTTCATCCTACGAGGACAGGTCGAAGAGTTCTGCGACAGAGTCCCAAATCGACGAAAAAGATTTTGCATCCCAGGAGCTGGACTGGACGACATTGTGGAAGCCTTCGAAGATACCACAAAGGATGCAAATGAAAATACCCTTTTTGTCATCCATGCTGGTTCAAATGACGTCATGCGCACCAGATCCGAAGAGTTGATGGAGAAATATGGCAAGATGATCCAGCACTACAAAAACAAGTCAAGGAATATCATCATCTCAGGTATTCTCCCCAAGATCGACGCACCTGCCAAATTCTACGAAAAGGCCTTCAGCACAAATAGCCGACTAAAATATTTGTGTCTGAGGTAAGAAGTTGAATTCATCAACCTCTGGGACAACTTCTACAACCAGCCTACTCTGTTCCGCAAGGATTGCACTCATCTAAACCCTGTGGGTTCAGCACGCATGGGTCGTCTCCTACACGAAGCAGTCCGCAGCCATGGATCAAAAAGCGCCATCCGAGAAGAAGCAGCAGTGACATAAATCATCCAACGCCAAGCAAAAAACAGAGGCAACCGAGAACCACCAGCAATAAGGACCGAAGACAGCGAGGACCGAGGACAGCCATAAACATAAATGTAGATCCGACAAGAACCAAAAATATTATTAAAGAGCGTTCCGTGAGTTCTAAAATAACAAATTTAAAGGTTTTCTATTAAAACGCTCGTAGCATACGCAATCAATTTTCAGATTTAGAGGAGCTAGTGTTTACAGAAAATTATGATGTGATTGGCATAATAGAATAGAATCTGATCAGAAGATAGAGGCTTTTTAGCAGAGTATTCACTTCCCGGTTATGTAATGTTTGAGAAAAGCCGAATAAATCGAAATGGAGATGGCGTTTTACTTTATATCAAAGAAAGTCTTAACCCTACCCTCTTGTCAATACCTCAAATTGTGAACGTCGACACATCTTTTGTGCTAATAAAGAAATTATTCTTTATTAGCACAAAAGATGTGTCGACGTTCACAATTTGAGGTATTGACAAGAGGGTAGTAATAAAGGTACTTGTGTAATATACAGACCTCCAGCTCAATCAGTGCAAATCAGTTCAATCAGTGCAAACTGACCAAGAAATTTACGAACAAATTGCAGATGTAAGTAACTCACAAGATACCGTAATTTTTGGCGACTTTAATTTACCTGTGACCAAGTGGGACGATACTCTTACTTCACACTCCGGACATGACTTGTATACGAACTTGCAAGAGAGTTCGCTTTATCAATTTGTTCAAACGCCGACCTGCCGATTCAGATTGATAATTCAGATGTTCTAAGCAATATCACCATTACAGAGAGAGAAGTATTGAATTGTTTAGATTAACTCAAGGTAAATCAAATGCCTGGACCTGATACAATCTCGCCTAGAGTTCTAAAGGAAGCTAAAGATGTGCTCTCCAAACCACTGACATTACTATTCAATAAATCCTTGCAGTCTGGAACTATGCCTGATCAGTGGAGGCTACCCAACGTAACACCGATATTCAAAAAAGGCAGCAAATCCCTACCCATTAACTATCGTCCAATTAGCTTAACCTCAGTTGTATGTAAAATGCTAGAAACAGTCATACGAGACAGACTCGTAAATCACTTAGAGGAAAATAACATACTTAAAGATACTCAACACGGCTTTCGTAAAAAACGTTCCTATTTAACAAACCTCTTAGACTTCTTCCACGATATCCTCAACCTCTACGATGAGAGTAAAGCTGTAGATATTATATACCTTGATTTTCAAAGGCCTTTGACAAAGTTCCCCACAAACGTTTACTGCTAAAACTAAAAGCGCATGGAATACAAGACGGTGTGTTGAAATGGATAGAAAATTGGCTCAGCAACAGAAAGCAAAGAGTAGTCATAAACGGTAAGGCATCTAAATGGACCAATGTAAGTAGCGGGGTACCCCAGGGATCGGTACTAGGACCAATTCTCTTTCTAATTTACATCAACGACATAGATGAGGGTCTCATCTGTACAATCTCAAAATTTGCTGACGATACAAAAATTGCAAATAGCGTACTCTCAAAAGAACAAGTTGACAATATGCAACACAATCTAGATAAATTGTCATGTTGGGCCCAAATTTGGCAAATGAGTTTCAATGCGGATAAATGTAAAGTACTACATATCGGATACCTAAATGAGAAAGCAAACTATTCGATGAATGGCACTCAGCTTAAGAATGTAAACAGAGAAACCGATCTGGGAGTAACAATATCGAGTAACCTAAAACCGAGTCAACAATGTTCAGAAGTTGCTAAGAAGGCAAACAAAATAATTGGCTTTATAATAAGGCAGGTCATTTGAACATAAATCCAAAGAAGTTATCCTAACCCTTTACAATTCCTTAGTCCGCCCTCTTCTGGAATACTGCGTTCAATCCTGGTGCCCTTATTACCAAAAAGATATAAACAAGCTAGAACGAGTTCAACATAGAGTTACCAAAATTATACCTAGCCTTAAGAACAAACCATACGAAGAGCGTCTTAGAGAATTAAATCTATTTCCTTTAACGCAGCGCAGATTAAGAGGTGACTTAATTCAAGTGTTCAAAATCATCAAAGGCATCGACAATAAGAACTGTAGTAAGTACTTCACTATCGACCAATCTAATTACACGCGAGGAAACGGTTGCAAAATTATTGGTAAATCTTTTAACTCACACGAATCTAAGAATTTCTTCTTCAATCGAGTTGTCAACTTGTGGAATGGGCTTCCCCGAAACGTTATAGACTGCATCACCGTAGATGCATTTAAACTACGCCTAGACAAATATCTCGCATCAAACCCGCGACTGACTGCGTTTGTAAATGAATAACTTTATTTTATCCCCCCCTCAGTTTCTAACCCATCTGTCCTCTACTAACTTCCTAATCCTGCCACAGACATTAGTTCCAGGGCAGTAATTCCCTTTCCAATGTTCCCTTACCCACTCTAAACCACTGTTTGGACACTTGATCCTCAGTGTTTTGGAGGAGAAGCAACCTAGAAGGGTCAGTAGATATGTTGTTGCTTGATTTCCTTTGTACTCCTTTGTACAGGAAGACATGTTATTACCCCCACTACTCCCAAGATAATGCGGTAGGCCAATTAGGCTGGGGTCACAGAAGATACCCAAGGATGGCCAGCCAGGCCGGTACCGGTATCTCTCAGGATCGGGATTGTAATAATGAGAAGAATGGGGCGGATACAGACAGCAAGATCCGAGTCGAGTCGGATGAAACCCAGGGTTATCGGGCATTCGGGTGTGGTAATTAGACCAGTGGGTGTCCTAGAATATAAGATACTGTCCCAGGTTATTGTGTTTTAGATACTGTACCTATGTCAAGAGTTTGTAAACGGTAAATGTTCCTTATGTTAATATCAAGCCTAAGATTACTGCAATATGTTTGTATCTATCACCCCGTGCCTATTTTGATCTAACTGTGTTGTCAGGATGGTAAATCGGAGCCGTCAGTATTAATTTATTTTTCTTTTTCTATGTGATTGAGGGTGCCAAAGGCAGAACTGCCTGGAGGCGAGTGCCTCCCCTATAGTTGAAAGAGTGACAGGGCCAAAATCAAGGGATGTTCGAGTCAAAATGCCTGGACAAACGGAGTTTGAAGCAATTTAAGTCATAGGAAGAGGGAAAGACTGATTCTGGGAGAGAGTTCCAGAGCTCAACTGTTGAGTAGAAGAAAGTTTGAGAGTAACGTTTCACTCTTGGGTTGGAGAGTTGCACAGAGTAGGGGAGTAGTAAGATTGATTTGCAAGACGGGTACCACGTGCCCTACGTAAAGGAGGTTTTATACACTGGGAAAGTGTATAACCGTTAGCAAAGACCAATCAAGAACTTCACCTTCAAAGTGGATTTACATGACTTTAACTCTCGGTTAGGCTACTGGTACTACTCTTAGATCGCCAGTATGGCTTCCTTTTAACCCTTTCCCTGCGGGAGACATTCTTGAACGTATGGGCAATTTACAGCAATTTCCAGGATTTAAAAGCCTGTAAAAGCCGCAGAAATCGAGTGTCAGTGGGCGGGAACGTGAGGGACCTCCATCCAACTCTCAGAGCAGCCAGCCACTCACTGAGGTAGACTGTGGTCGCACGCGGCTGTCTCGCCAGTGTTGCCGAGCGAGCGAGAGCTAATAATTAGTGAGTTTTCCCGAATGTCTATGGCAACGCTGCGGGTGAACCCCGCCACCTACGAAACTCGTTCTGGTGTCATTTTGAAGCTATTTTCGCCTAGTTTCGGCAGAATACAGTTAATTTAATGCAGATACTTCATTAATCATACAGGAGTGCCAGAATATACCCTAAATAGCACAAATATAACCGCAGCCAGAGGGTTAAGGGTCGCTCTACTGGTGATATTCTTTCATATCTTACTAACTCTTGGTCATCCTCCTTTCGGGAATTCGGGGAGACTTTTTCTATTGCACTTAGACATATCGAAAGCCTTCGATAGAGTTTGGCACAAATCTTTAATTTCTAAACTACCTTCCTTCGGTTTCTATCCTTCCATCTGTGCCTTTGTCTCTAATTTCCTTTCCGGCCATTCCATACCCGCTGTTGTGGACGGCCATTGTTCACTTCTTCACCCTATAAACTCCGGTGTTCCTCAGGGCTCTGTCCTACAGTATCTCCTATTCTCATTCTAATTTTTATAAATGATCTCCTCAACTGTCCTCAATTCCCATCTATTCATACGCAGACGACTTAACCTTACACTACTCCATTAGTTTTTCAGAACGCCCCAGCCAGCAATCCCTCAACGACAAACGTAATGAAGCCATAGAACTCTTAAACTCTGATCTAAATACTATCTCCAATTGGGGCAGAGCAAACCTTGTTACCTTTAATGCTTCCAAAACCCAATTTCTCCATCTATCTACCCATAAGGAACTCCCAGCGGACTATCCCTTATTCTTCAACAATACAAAAATCAATCCTTCATCTTCTCTCAATATTCTTGGTGTCTCTTTTTCTTCTGCTCTCAGTTGGAAGGACCATATTACTAGTCTTGCTAAGGCAGCCTCCCAGAAGCTGGGTGTGCTCAACCACCTTAGGAGGTTCTTTTCCCCTGCACAGCTTCTTGCTCTGTACAGGGGCATAGTGCATCCTTGTATTGAGTATTGTTCACATGTGTGGGGAGGTTCCTCTCACACGGCTCTCCTAGACAAAGTTGAAAGGAAGGCCTTTCGTATCATTAACTACCGTCCACTCACTAACTCTCTGCAATCTCTCTCTCTCCGCCGCAATGTTGCATCTCTCTCGCTATTCTATCGCTACTATAATAATCAGTGTTCCTCAGAGCTTTCCCAGTGTATAAAACCTCCTTTACGTAGGGCACGTGGTACCCGTCTTGCAAATCAATCTTACTACTCCCCTACTCTGTGCAACTCTCCAACCCAAGAGTGAAACGTTACTCTCAAACTTTCTTCTACTCAACAGCTGAGCTCTGGAACTCTCTCCCAGAATCAGTCTTTCCCTCTTCCTATGACTTAAATTGCTTCAAACTCCGTTTGTCCAGGCATTTTGACTCGAACATCCCTTGATTTTGGCCCTGTCACTCTTTCAACTATAGGGGAGGCACTCGCCTCCAGGCAGTTCTGCCTTTGGCACCCTCAATCACATAGAAAAAGAAAAAATAAATAAATTAATACTGACGGCTCCGATTTACCATCCTGACAACACAGTTAGATCAAAATAGGCACGGGGTGATAGATACAAACATATTGCAGTAATCTTAGGCTTGATATTAACATAAGGAACATTTACCGTTTACAAACTCTTGACATAGGTACAGTATCTAAAACACAATAACCTGGGACAGTATCTTATATTCTAGGACACCCACTGGTCTAATTACCACACCCGAATGCCCGATAACCCTGGGTTTCATCCGACTCGACTCGGATCTTGCTGTCTGTATCCGCCCCATTCTTCTCATTATTACAATCCCGATCCTGAGAGATACCGGTACCGGCCTGGCTGGCCATCCTTGGGTATCTTCTGTGACCCCAGCCTAATTGGCCTACCGCATTATCTTGGGAGTAGTGGGGGTAATAACATGTCTTCCTGTACAAAGGAGTACAAAGGAAATCAAGCAACAACATATCTACTGACCCTTCTAGGTTGCTTGTCCTCCAAAACACTGAGGATCAAGTGTCCAAACAGTGGTTTAGAGTGGGTAAGGGAACATTGGAAAGGGAATTACTGCCCTGGAACTAATGTCTGTGGCAGGATTAGGAAGTTAGTAGAGGACAGATGGGTTAGAAACTGAAGGGGGGATAAAATAAAGTTATTCATTTACAAACGCAGTCAGTCGCGGGTTTGATGCGAGATATTTGTCTAGGCGTAGTTTAAATGCATCTACGGTGATGCAGTCTATAACGTTTCGGGGAAGCCCATTCCACAAGTTGACAACTCGATTGAAGAAGAAATTCTTAGATTCGTGTGAGTTAAAAGATTTACCAATAATTTTGCAACCGTTTCCTCGCGTGTAATTAGATTGGTCGATAGTGAAGTACTTACTACAGTTCTTATTGTCGATGCCTTTGATGATTTTGAACACTTGAATTAAGTCACCTCTTAATCTGCGCTGCGTTAAAGGAAATAGATTTAATTCTCTAAGACGCTCTTCGTATGGTTTGTTCTTAAGGCTAGGTATAATTTTGGTAACTCTACGTTGAACTCGTTCTAGCTTGTTTATATCTTTTTGGTAATAAGGGCACCAGGATTGAACGCAGTATTCCAGAAGAGGGCGGACTAAGGAATTGTAAAGGGTTAGGATAACTTCTTTGGATTTATGTTCAAATGACCTGCCAATTATTTTGTTTGCCTTCTTAGCAACTTCTGAACATTGTTGACTCGGTTTTAGGTTACTCGATATTGTTACTCCCAGATCGGTTTCTCTGTTTACATTCTTAAGCTGAGTGCCGCACATTCATCGAATAGTTTGCTTTCTCATTTAGGTATCCGATATGTAGTACTTTACATTTATCCGCATTGAAACTCATTTGCCAAATTTGGGCCCAACATGACAATTTATCTAGATTGTGTTGCATATTGTCAACTTGTTCTTTTGAGAGTACGCTATTTGCAATTTTTGTATCGTCAGCAAATTTTGAGATTGTACAGATGAGACCCTCATCTATGTCGTTGATGTAAATTAGAAAGAGAATTGGTCCTAGTACCGATCCCTGGGGTACCCCGCTACTTACATTGGTCCATTTAGATGCCTTACCGTTTATGACTACTCTTTGCTTTCTGTTGCTGAGCCAATTTTCTATCCATTTCAACACACCGTCTTGTATTCCATGCGCTTTTAGTTTTAGAGTAAACGTTTGTGGGGAACTTTGTCAAAGGCCTTTGAAAATCAAGGTATATAATATCTACAGCTTTACTCTCATCGTAGAGGTTGAGGATATCGTGGAAGAAGTCTAAGAGGTTTGTTAAATAGGAACGTTTTTTACGAAAGCCGTGTTGAGTATCTTTAAGTATGTTATTTTCCTCTAAGTGATTTACGAGTCTGTCTCGTATGACTGTTTCTAGCATTTTACATACAACTGAGGTTAAGCTAATTGGACGATAGTTAATGGGTAGGGATTTGCTGCCTTTTTTTAATATCGGTGTTACGCTGGGTAGCCTCCACTGATCAGGCATAGTTCCAGACTGCAAGGATTTATTGAATAGTAATGTCAGTGGTATGGAGAGCACATCTTTAGCTTCCTTTAGAACTCTAGGCGAGATTGTATCAGGTCCAGGCATTTGATTTACCTTGAGTTAATCTAAACAATTCAATACTTCTCTCTCTGTAATGGTGATATTGCTTAGAACATCTGAATTATCAATCTGAATCGGCGATGGTGTAGGGATATCACTGAGGTCTTCTGTTGTAAAAACTGATGCAAAGAAGGTATTGAGGGCATTACTCATTTGTACTTCGTCTTTGGTGTATTCTCCATTTTCATCGACTAACGGTCCAACAGTTGAAGTAACTACTTTTTTCTTTCTGATATAACTATAGAATTCTTTCGAGTTTATTTTACTTTGATTCGCAATATGTAACTCTAAGGTAATTTTACTTTGCTTAATTAACTTTTTGGCTTTGCGTCGTAGCTCTACAAATTTCACCTGTTCTTCGTCATTTTGTGAGGATTTTAATCTATCATTAGCAAATTTTTTAGCAAGCAGGCAGTTTGAAATATCTTTATTCCACCATTTGGGCTTATTATTATGGCCTGGACGCCGTATTTTCGATGGTATGCAGTCTTGCACTGCTTTTAGGTAAGTGGTTTCGAATAACTTCCAAGATGTATTTATGTCGTTATTGTTAATTAAAAAGCTCCAGTCTGTTTCTTTAAACATAGCTCTAAGTTTATGGAAGTTTGCTTTCTTGAAATTAGGGACTTTTTCGATGCTACTATTTGGTTTGTTACTAGTAAACTTTAAAGTGAAAGTGTTCGTACGATGGTCGCTGTTACTGAATTCATCACCAACATTCAAATTCTCTATCAATTCTTCTTTTGTTGCAAGTACAATGTCAAGAACGTTATTACCACGGGTCGGCGTTTGAACAAATTGATAAAGCGAACTCTCTTGCAAGTTCGTATACAAGTCATGTCCGGAGTGTGAAGTAAGAGTATCGTCCCACTTGGTCACAGGTAAATTAAAGTCGCCAAAAATTACGGTATCTTGTGAGTTACTTACATCTGCAATTTGTTCGTAAATTTCTTGGTCAGTTTGCACTGATTGAGCTGGAGGTCTGTATATTAACACAAGTATTATTTTTGTACCTTTTGTACCTTTTTGACCCTCTTGTCAATACCTCAAATTGTGAACGTCGACACATCTTTTGTGCTAATAAAGAATAATTTCTTTATTAGCACAAAAGATGTGTCGACGTTCACAATTTGAGGTATTGACAAGAGGGTAGGGTTAAGACTTTCTTTGATATAAAGTAAAACGCCATCTCCATTTCGATTTATTCGGCTTTTCTCAAACATTACATAACCGGGAAGTGAATACTCTGCTAAAAAGCCTCTATCTTCTGATCAGATTCTATTCTATTATGCCAATCACATCATAATTTTCTGTAAACACTAGCTCCTCTAAATCTGAAAATTGATTGCATATGCTACGAGCGTTTTAATAGAAAACCTTTAAATTTGTTATTTTAGAACTCACGGAACGCTCTTTAATAATATTTTTGGTTCTTGTCGGATCTACATTTATGTTTATGGCTGTCCTTGGTCCTCGCTGTCTTCGGTCCTTATTGCTGGTGGTTCTCGGTTGCCTCTGTTTTTTGCTTGGCGTTGGATGATTTATGTCACTGCTGCTTCTTCTCGGATGGCGCTTTTTGATCCATGGCTGCGGACTGCTTCGTGTAGGAGACGACCCATGCGTGCTGAACCCACAGGGTTTAGATGAGTGCAATCCTTGCGGAACAGAGTAGGCTGGTTGTAGAAGTTGTCCCAGAGGTTGATGAATTCAACTTCTTACCTCAGACACAAATATTTTAGTCGGCTATTTGTGCTGAAGGCCTTTTCGTAGAATTTGGCAGGTGCGTCGATCTTGGGGAGAATACCTGAGGTGATGATATTCCTTGACTTGTTTTTGTAGTGCTGGATCATCTTGCCATATTTCTCCATCAACTCTTCGGATCTGGTGCCCATGACGTCATTTGAACCAGCATGGATGACAAAAAGGGTATTTTCATTTGCATCCTTTGTGGTATCTTCGAAGGCTTCCACAATGTCGTCCAGTCCAGCTCCTGGGATGCAAAATCTTTTTCGTCGATTTGGGACTCTGTCGCAGAACTCTTCGACCTGTCCTCGTAGGATGAAATTCCCAACGAGCCTGGTCTCTTCTGGTTCGTCTTCCATCTCTACCAATATCTCAAATCTGTTTGACATTGTGACTGGTAGATGAGACCTTTTCTGCGTTGGCCATGCACCGTTCCTCACTGGTGTAAATCCGGAAACCTGTGGTGGCGTACAGGTCAGGGAGAGGAGTGGTTAGAACGGGAGCGAGGGGTTGGTACTGTTCGTGCTAGCAGGCTTCTTGCATGAGGAGTGGGGGCGAGACTAAGGTGAACAGGGCGGAAGTCCTGGTTTGATGTCGGCTCAGGTTCGTCAGAAGATGCTGCAGTGGCTACTGCAGGTGTTGGATTGTTGGCAGATGACGTTGGGGCGGTGGTGGATGTTGGAGTTGAAACAATTGGAGTTAGTGATACTCCAACGTTGAGTGTTACAAACTCTTGGAGTGATTCCAGCTTCCTGGTGAGGGGGTTGATCTTGTTGTGGGCTTCATCCAATTTTGCTGTCAAATCCTCTCGTTGCTGGCAGAGTCGGCAGACTTGTGGATCGGCAGGAGCAAACATGGAAGCACTAAACCTACCGGCGCAGTCACCATGTCACCATGTCATCATCATGTCACCATCGTCACCATGCTCGTGCCTGTACAGGCACGAGGCATGGTGACGATCACTTTCTTCAGATCACTTCACTCACTTAAAAACACTTAACTCACTTTAAAAACACTAAACTCACTTTAAAAACACTTATCTCACTTTAAAAACACTTCACTCCCTTCAGGTCGCTTCACTTACTTAAATAGGCCTAACCCAAAACAAAAAAATTGAAATACGCACAAATAGGTTATCAGTGGTGATAGCCTAACCGAAAATTAAAACAAAACAAAGATTAAATTTGAATACGCAGTGATAGCCGAACCGAAAACAATTTTATTTTTATTTAAACAGAAATAGTCCACCAGGGGTTATAGCCTATCCTAACCGAAAACAAAAATTATGAAATACCGTTACACAGAAATAGGCCACCAGCAGTGATAGCCTAACTGAAAATTTAAAAATTGAAGACTTGACAAATTGAAGACTAACCGAAAACAAAAATAACCGAAAACAAAAATGATGAAATACCGGTACGCAGAAATAGGCCACCAGCAGTGAACTGAAAATTTAAAAATTGAAGTACGCAGAAATAGGCCACCAGGGATGATAGCCTAGACTAACCGAAAACAAAAATAACCGAAAACAAAAATTATGAAATACCGGTACACAGAAATAGGCCACCAGCAGTGATAGCCTAACTGAAAATTTAAAAATTGAAGACTTGAAAAATTGAAGACTAAACGAAAACAAAAATAACCGAAAACAAAAATGATGAAATACCGGTACGCAGAAATAGGCCACCAGCAGTGAACTGAAAATTTAAAAATTGAAGTACGCAGAAATAGGCCACCAGGGATGATAGCCTAGACTAACCGAAAACAAAAATAACCGAAAACAAAAATTATGAAATACCGGTACACAGAAATAGGCCACCAGCGGTGATAGCCTAACTGAAAATTAAAAAATTGAAGTACACAGAAATAGGCCACCAGAGATGATAGTCTAGACTAACCGAAAACAAAGAATATGAAATATGCAGAAGTAGGCTACCAGGGGTGATAACCTACCTAAAAAAGCAAAACAAATATATATATATCTGTAATTTTAGTTGTTGCTTGCATGATCTTGTAGTAACCTTTGACTGATAACTTTGTTTATCTAAATATAATCCTCCTTGACTAGCCTACAGTGACACCAGCGTCATCTGTTGATACAGTATATTAACCCCTTGTGTGTAGTTACATTGTATTCTTATATAATCTCTATTTGGTGAATTGTATATTTAGTTACATATTCTATTATATATATATATATATATATATATAATAGAATATGTAACTAAATATACAATTCACCAAATAGAGATTATATAAGAATACAATGTAACTACACACAAGGGGTTAATATACTGTATCAACAGATGACGCTGGTGTCACTGTAGGCTAGTCAAGGAGGATTATATTTAGATAAACAAAGTTATCAGTCAAAGGTTACTACAAGATCATGCAAGCAACAACTAAAATTACAGATATATATAGCTACAGTAGGATACTGAATATGATAACTACTAGAGTTAATAAGAAAATACAAAGCTAGGTCGATTAGAGGTGCGCGTGCGTCGTCTGCTACAAGCTAGGATAACAAATGTAAACAGTCTTACAGTTATGTCAACCTTGCAAAAGATACCAAAAAGGAAAGTACATCTTCCTGTTACACACCAAAAGGGGGAAGTACATCTTCTTCCTATTACACACCAAAAAAGGGGGAAGTACAGTTTCTTCCCGTTACAGAGCTCTACCTTTTCTTTGAAGACTTTTTACCTCATTCACTCTTTCATCAACATAAACAATATACAGTTACAAAACTAATCCAGCCTTAACTTATTACAGCACAAATTCTGATCCGCCTGGCAACTTACCATGCCCAGAGCTCGCAGTCCCTATACCCAACGTCTTAGAATCTGAAACATCATTACTGTACTGTACTCTGCCTGTGGGGCGTACCTTCCTTCATCAACAATTCACTATTCCACTCTATAAAGTGTCCTTCCTTTTCAGGAGAGTGCCAACCAGGCACTATCTTGTCCCCGTAGAGACAGCCTCTCTCCACCCCTTATTGCTTGGAAAACCCCAGGTGACCAGACTAGAGCGCAGCGTGGACGCCCATATCGTGGGAGTGCCTTCACACTCTGTGTGCTGGCTGAGCCTCGGGACGAAAGGAGTATAACCCCAGTCAACCATAAAGGTACTCAGAGCCAACAGCACGTCCTGATGGGAACGCCACAACCCTAGTCCCAATCACCTGTATGACGTTCTACATAACCCGGGAACCTACGTCTCTTAAAGTTTCTCTGCACGGGGGACTGACCAGAAAGATTAAATAACCATGCGGGGGCCACAGGGGAGTACACAACAAGATGACCACAACAGGGACTCTACTATACACTGTAACAAGATTCTATATAACGTCGGGCCGGCTGACGGGCTCTGGGTGCTAAAATCTCAGGTTGATAGTCTTCCTCAACCGGCATTTCAACTTGCTCTACCTGCCAATACTCCTCACCCACGAACGGTTTCACTTTCTCAGCGGCCCTTTTCATAAACACACCCGTATAGGGATTTACTAGCTTATACACAGCCTCTTCTCGGACCACGTCCATGACCCTAAAGGGACCTACCCACTTTGCGTTCAACTTTTGGCTAGTCCCTGGTACTGGATTCTCGTTCCTGATCCATACCATGTCGTCCACATTGACCTTTTCAATCCGTCGGTTTCGATTAGCCACATCTCTAAACTTGCTGGCCATGGTCAGTGAGGTCTGTTCCAGGACCTCTCTTGCGACTGACATAGCCTCTTGGCGTTCCTCATTTTCTATAGATGGTAACGCTGCACCTAATTGTCTGGGAGCGTAACTACCAAAGAACGCAAAATGAGGTTGTTCCCCTAGAGTGGTATGCACTGCACTGTTCAAGACTCGCTGACGGCTTAGAGTGGGTAAGGGAAAATTGGAATGAGAACTACTGCCCTGGAGCTAATGTCCGTGGCAGGATTAAGATGTTAGTAGGGGACAGATAAATAAGGGGAATAAAATATAGTTATTCATTTACAAACACAGTCAGTCGCGGGTTTGTGGCCAGATATTTGTCTATGCGAAGTTTAAAAGAATCAATGGTGCTGCAATCTATAACGTCTCGGGAAGCCCATTCCACAAGTTGATAACTCGATTGAAGAAGAAATTCTTAGATTTGTGTGAGTTAAAAGATTTACCAATAATTTTGCAATCGTTTACTCGCGTGTAATTAGATTGGTCGATAGTGAAGTACTTACTACTGTTCATATTGTCGATTCTTTTGATGATTTTGAACACTTGAATTAAGTCACCTCTTAATCTACGCTGGGTTAAAGGAAATAGATGTAATTCTCTAAGACGCTCCTCGTATGGTTTGTTCTTTAGGCTAGGTATCATTTTGGTAACTCTACGTTGAACTCGTTCTAGCTTGTCAATAACTTTTTGGTAATAAGGGCACCAGGATTGGACGCAGTATTCCAGAAGAGGGCGGACTAAGGAATTGTAAAGAGTTAGGATAACTTCTTTGGATTTATGCTCAAATGACCTGCCTATAAAGCCAATTATTTTGTTTGCTTTCTTAACAACTTCTGAACATTGTTGACTTGGTTTTAGGTTACTCGATACTGTTACTCCCAAATCCGTTTCTCTGTCTACACTCTTAAGCTGAGTGCCATTCATCGAGTAGTTTGCTTTCTCATTTCTGTTTCCGATACATTTATCCGCATTGAAACTTATTTGCCAAATTTGGGCCCAACATGACAACAGTACTTATCTAGATTGTGTTGCATATCATCAACTTGTTCATTTGAGAGTACGCTATTTGCAATTTTTGTATCGTTCGCAAACTTTGAGATTTTACAGGTGAGACCCTCATCTATGTCGTTGATATAAATTAGAAAGAGAATTGGTCCTAGTACCGATCCCTTTACTTACATTGGTCCATTTACAATAGATGCCTTACCGTTTATGACTACTCCTTGCTTTCTGTGCTGAGCCAAATTTCTATCCATTTCAACAGACCGTCTTGTATTCCAGCGCTTTTAATTTTAGTATTAAACGTTTGTGTGGAACTTTGTCAAAGGCAGTTTGAAAATCAAGGTATACAATTGTTACGATGATCCACCATCGTAAATTTTAGTTAATTTATTCAATTTATGTTCATAACTTACTATGTTGCACTGGTCATATATTCACATGGTGAATATATCATGCCGTCTTGAGGTACTTTCAATACTGTGTGAAGCAATAATCAACCATATGGTGTGAAGCAGTGAGCGATATTTATCCGTACATTATCGTGTGTTTCAAATTCATATTATTTCGTTCAATGATGTGGTCACTGTGAGTTCCCATTCTCAGTGGCTGTCGTCTGCAGATAGTTTATTTGTTTATTAGTTTATTGGGGTATATTAGTAATACATTGACACAATGCGTATATTTTATGCATTGCATACATTTTGTATTTAGTTGTTCAATCCTATGTGGTCCTACTTGCATTATTTAAGTAAGAATTACATTATGCATATAGAACCATCTGCCAAGCTGGTTCAAGTGGAGCCATCTGTTGGTGCCAGTATGTACCAGCTGGACGCTAGTCAGTCCGCATTTAGCTTTCAAGAGAGAAACATCTATCTCTTTTTTTGTTTTTTTGTTTCTATGTGAATGAGGGAGATAAAAGGCATAACTGCTTGCAGCGAGAGCCTCCCCCAGACTTGAAAGAGTGACAGGGCCAAAATCAAGGGACATTCGAGCTAAAATGCTTGGATACACGGTGTTTGAAGCAATTTAAGTCATAGAAAGAGGGAAAGACTGATTCTGGGAGAGAGTTCCAGAGCTCAACAGTTGAATAGAAGAAAGCCTGAGAATAGCGTGTCACTCTTGGGTTGGAGAGTTGCACAGAGTAGGGGTGGGATTGTGTTGCAAGGCGGGTACTACGTACCCTATGTAGAGGAGGTGGTATAGACTGGGAAAGCTCCGAGGAACACTGATTATTGTAGTAGCGATAGAATAGCGAGAGCGATGCAACATTGCGACGGAGAGAGAGAGTTGGTGAGTGGACGGGAGTTAATGATACGAAAGGCTTTCCTTTCTACTTTGTTTAGGAGTGCGGTGTGAGAGAATCCTCCCCACACATGTGAACAATACTCATTTCAAGGATAAGATGGATAAATTGGGTATTGGAAGCATTAAATGCAGCAAGGTTTTCTCTACCCCAATTGACAATAGTAGCTAGATCAGAAGATAAGTGTTTTATGGCTTCATTACGTTTGATTTTGAGGGACTGCTGGCTGGGGCGTTCTGGAAAACCAATTGAGTAGTGTAAGTAGAGTCGTCTGCATATGAATGGATAGGACTGGCTGTCCAGTTGAGAAGATCATTTATGAAAATTAGAAAGAGAATAGGAGATAGGACAGAACCCTGAGGAACACCGGAGTTGATAGGATGAGCACCTGAGCGATGGCCGTCCACAACCGCAGCTATGGAACGGCCAGAAAGCAAATTAGAGGCAAAGGCACAGATGGAGGGATAGAAACCGAAGGAGGGTAGTTTGGAAATTAAAGATTTGTGCCAGACTCTATCAAAGGCCTTCGATATGTCTACTGCAACAGAAAAAGTCTCACCGAAGTCCCGAAAGTTGAATTAGTAAGATATGAAAGAAGATCACCAGTAGAGCGACCCTTAACCTAAGACGTGCGCATGGGGGGTATAAGACACCACACGCCTGTGCGCAGGTATTTGAGCTGTTCCCATCACTAACATCGTTATTTTACCATAAATAGCATTAATACTTATCCATATGCGCCTATTTTACGTTGATTATAAAGGTATTAACCTGTTACAGCAATAAAACAAGTGGAAACAGCGTTTGGATGATCAAAGTCGGCGATACAGGCCGGGAGTTACATAATTTATGGCTGAGGCAAACTCCCTCCCCTCCACTCTTCCCCACGTCTGGAGAGAGACTGTCGATCGATACTCTCTCTCTCTCTTGCACTCGCTTGGTAACAGTGATGACAATGCCCTGCTTGCAACTCGCTAATGTTAGCACGAAAATAGACCAACAGAATCACGGAATAACAAGGAAAATCGGTGATAATTGAAGGAGGGGGGGGAAGTGGGGAAGGAGGAGATGTGGAGGAGTGATATTTGGCATGGACCAGGAGCAAAAAAAAAAAAAAAAAAAGAAAAAAAAAAAGGGTTCAACTTTTTTGGGGGTGTTTTAAATGGATTTTTTTAGGCCCAGGATCTTAAGAGTCTTCCCGCAGTCGCCCGGGGAAACTCTTAAGAGTCTTCACGCACTTTGCGGGTTAAGGAAGCCATACTGGCGATCTGAGAGCAGATTATAAGAAGAGAAATGCTTAAGAAATTTGGAAGCAAGAATAGTTTCAAAAACTTTAGAGATACAAGAGATGAGAGCAATTGGACGATAGTTGGAAGGTAGAGAGTGGTTACCCTTCTTTGGGACAGGTTGAATGAGAGCAAACTTCCAGCAAGAAGGGAAGACGTTAGAGGAGAGACAGAGACAAAAGAGTTTGCCTAGGCAGGGGGTCAGCACGGAATCACAGTTTTTGAGTACAGCAGGAGGAACACCGTCCGGACTGTACGCCTTCTTAGTATTAAGCCCAGAGAGGGTAGAAAGTACATCTTTTGAAGAGATTAGGATATTAGGCATAAGTAGGAGAGAGAGGAATAGCTTCTCTATTATTTATTTCATTGGCATTTTAACATAACATCCCAAAGATTCTAAGGGTGTGTGTGTGGATTGTGTGTCCCTGCATATTTTATTGTTGTTTCCATATATATTTCTCCCCTTCTTTTTCTAGCTAGTCTTAGAAGAGCCGCAAACCTTGGCCTTGTTAAGGTGTGGTAGGGCCAGTATATTTCGGTATTGGTGGAGGGGTAAGAGGCTATATCTTATCACTCGCTGGCATAATATCTAGACCTAGTACTCTTTATTATGTTCTTGTTATTCCTGCAGAGGCTTGTGTTGATCCACGCCAATCCTTATTTTTTCATGTGCATTGTTTTAGTTAGGGGTCCAGACTATTAGGGTGCCTGGTTCGAAGTAGAGGGTGGATGACTTCATTAGTCTTCAGTTACAGGGAGGATTACTTCGGCCCAGGCAGGCTAATAGTCCGGACAAAATAGACGTTGGCGTTTTATAGTTGTGTTGCAGTGCGCCGCAGGTAGTCTGAGTTGCCTACCTGGGTAATATTTCTCTACTAGCACGAGCACTGGCAAAATTATGAAAACCCGTTGAGTTGAAGTCGGCTTAGGACGCCTCAACGATTATTAGGATAAGCTTAGGTGGGTGGTGGTTGATAGGTGTTTATTTGATTAGTGATTAATTTGTTTATGCTTGATATTTGCTTGATTATTTTGGCATTTATTGTTGGATATATTTACCGTAATTTTATTAACATAATTTAAATCGGAGCATTCTCTTCTTTGTGCAGCTTAGAAAGGATCCTCCTCAGTATTGCCATTCGGTACTGAGTGTTGATGATAGTTGTGGCTCAAGATATCTTTTCACCACAACAAGGGGTTCCAGTTTTGTATTGTTTTTATAACGGAACCAGTTGGGGGATTGTCTGCACCTTTGGTCCTAAGAGAACCTGGAAGTTGCGAATGAGCTCTGTTCTGTTGCGATAGGCTGTGTTACGAGTTGAGGCTACGGAGGTGCTGGGTACTTAATAGCCTGTGTTAGTCCAAGGACTAGAAGCCTCTACTGTCAGCCGCAACAATAATATCTACAGCTTTACTCTTATCATAGAGGTTGAAGATATCGTGGAAGAAGTCTAAGAGGTTTGTTAAGCAGGAACGTTTGTTATGAAAGCCATGTTGAGTATCTTTAAGTATGTTATTTTCCTCCAAGTGATTTACGAGTCTATCTCTTATGAGTGTATTTAATAGTGGCCCCTCCATCATTGATGATGTTGCCTATTAGTATAATAGTCTTCATTCAACACCCACGTCAGTCATTTGAATCAACCGCTGCTGGGAAGAACAGAGTCATTCCTCATAAGTGCAATGCTACTTCTCTTATGGTATCGTCATAGATTGGGTACCCACTACGAATCAACTTTCGTAAGAAATAAGAGAAGAAAAAAGGAAAAGATTAAATGACTTAATCCAGGTTATAACACGCTTCCCACTTCGGTGGATTTCTTGCGTTGTGGCTTCTTGCCGCTCCTCGCCAAGCGCACCATCCGTCCTTCTCTTCCCCGCGGGCAACAGGATAGGGTGTGTGCCCCGCGCTCTGCTTCATTCGATGTTCGCTCAATTCTCGTGAGTCCTTACTCATTTGTATATATCGGAGTTGTAGTGAACAAGGTTTATATTAGCTAGCACAGGTTATCATATTGTTGCCCGCAGGAAGTGTTAAATTAGGGTACTATTCAGGCGCTAAAGTGTTGTGTTCAGGACCGACGCCACATGTGCTTTTCATTGGTTCTGCGCGCCTTAGTTTTTTGTTATTCCTTAGTTAGGAGGTTTTTTGTTTATCACGAGCTGTTCTTCAGTCCTGTGTTTAAGGCCTAGGGGCCTTTTTCTTTTTTAATTTTAGCAGACGCGGCAGTCTAAGGATTGTCACACATGGTGTGGAATCTTCTGGCGTTGGAGCCTGCTCAGAGGCCCCTTTCGGGGGCTTCACCTGCTTCATGCTGTCCGGGGTTGTCTTCAGGGTAAGTGCGTCCTACTTGTAGGGTGTGTTACCTCGTGTTAAACCTTGTTAGATTCTACTCGTTGGGGGTGTACTTTATCTTTATATGATATTTTGTTGTGCTCCCTGGGTGTTAGTGTTGCTCACTTTCCGGGAGCTCAAGGAGATGTCCTTGCTTCAGGGTTTTTTTTTGTGGTTGGTTTTCTCTCAGTCTGGTGCCCCTGCCTGAGTGTTTTCCTGTTTTGGGGGACCCGCCGGTCCTTTGTTCTGCGGCCTGAGGTCGGTTGCCGCCGTGCCGGCGTGCGGTCTTGTTTTGCCCTTACCCCTGTGTTTATTCTATGAGTTTGGTAGTGTGCCACTACACCTCCTTCCGGTGGTCTTGCAGGGCCGGCGGATGGAGACGTATCCGTTAAAGATACTGTATCGGCTCGCCTTTTTACTTACCAGTTTACCCCGTCAGCCGGCGGTTCAGTGTGTAAACAGACCAACGGCTTCTAGCGATTGTAAGTTATAGCACGCAGATATCTGCTGAGTTCATGGTTCATTAACCTCTGATCCATGTCACAGGTAGGCAGGCTGATGTGAAACCCCCCCACGATTGAAAAGGACGTGAGGGCAGGTTTTCACTACCTCTTACGAGTCAGGAAAACGTTGGAGGCAGTAGCATAATGTTTTTCTGACGCCGGGGGGAATAGGATGCTAAAACCTCTCGGGTTATCCTTATGAGCATTGATTCCTGGAAATGTTCTATTTCCAGACCCCTTCCACGTTCCGGGCAGCTAAGGAGAAAGCGTTCCTGCTGGGGAGGGGAGAATCTGTGACCATGCCTCTGTTCTCAACTTGTTCTACGCCTACGTGCCTCCTGGTACCGGTAGCAGCGCACTGGTTGTGTATTAGATGTGTCAAGTGTTTGGACAGATCCTCCTTTTTACGGACCTCACGGAAATGTCTGGTGTGCTCTGACCTGTTTGAGGAATGGCTAGCAAGCCAAGACATGTCGTGTTTACTAACTCTTATAGAAGTTAAGAACAAATTTGCTGCGTACGCTTCACGGGTAGCAGACGTAGAATTGTTTTGCGATAACGCTGAACTATTGAGGCTAATTCATCTTTATTCTTTCGACGACACCTCAGTCACTCAGGCACAGGTCCTCCCGGTACCAAACACAAACTTTGTTTCACCCCAATCTTCTATGACCTCTGAACAGAGCTCCCCTCCCCACTCCAAGAGGATTCGCTTAGAGTCACCAGAGTGTGTGCCATCAACCCAGCCGGAAACATCCGAGAGACTTCGGCAGAGGGCGTCCAGCTTGGAGTTCTTACCAGACAAGAAAAGCAAGCTATCTAGCCCAAGTCTTACTGAGAGAGATGTAATAGGTCACTTTAGCTCTAGCTCCCAGTTTTATCAATCTGATGCGCAACCGGTTGCCTCAACATCCACTTCGGAAACGCCAAGGGTTTCCCCGGGTCTTTTCTAAACGGATGCCGAGCGACCTCATTCTGCAATGAGGATTAGGAAGAATGTGAAGGTTAGGCTCCAGGGTTCTAAACTCGTGCTGATTAAGGGTTATTTGCCGGAGTCCAGAATGGGTCTAGAGATATCTCAAATGCAGGAGGCCCAGGGTCTGAGTAGTGTTACAAGTCTTAAGGCTCAAGCGCAGAAGTCGGGAGACATAGACGCAGGAGTATCAAGGTCTCTTACTATGCCGGAGGCGGTCACTTCAAAAGGGTCTGACCCCAGAGTAGACCCTACATCGATGGGACAGACCGTACGGGCAACTCCTATGAATTCAGTCCCAAGGGACACAAGTGTACAACCCTCTAGGGAGACCAGTAAATCGCCGGGTGGGCCAGTGAAAGAGTCGCCGGTGAAAGGTCCCCTCTCAACGGTTAAACCTAGTGGTGATAGGGTACTAGCAAAGTCAAGTCCCCTAGTACAGGTAGATGAACATCAATTAGAGGAGAAAAGTTCAAAGTCTCTGAAACGGCCGAAACCTCAATGCTTTACATCAAAACTATTAGACAATCTGTTGCATAGGGTGCTACAACAATGTGCCATTTCGAAAAGACATCAGGAAGCCCCGACGGAGGCTGCGGTACCTCCGCCGGTGGACTCTGTGCCCGCCTCCTCTAGGGATAACAAAGTTTTGCTTCTTAACTCAGTTCCCCCCACTACAGGGGCGTTGCCAGAACAAGTATCCATCCGCCCTTTGTTACCAGCCAAAATTAATATAATTGCGGACCCAGATATCATCATGGCCCCGACAACATCAAATTTATATCTCCCCAATGCCGGTAGGCATGGGCAAGACATACCAGCCAACAGCCAGGTTCAATCCCAGCGGGTGGATGAGTCGCTTCCTGAAGGGGAAGGGTCTAGTAGTTCCTTGCTAACTGACAAGCGGGAATTTATTAGTGGCTCCTCCATCATTGACGAACATGCCTATTACATAAGGCATCCTCTTCAAACACTAATTCGCCGTAGTTTGAATCTACCGCGCAGAGCAGTTAAAATCTGAGGAGCCTTCATCATGAGCGCACGCGACCTCGCTCATGGCTTCAGTCATTATGAATTGGGTTCTCACTACGAAAAAACTTCGTAAACAATAAAAACAAAAACAAAATAAGAATAACTCTCCAATAAGCTTTCCATCATATCGTGGATGTACTTGTGTGGATCTTTGACCAGACGCTGATTCAGGCGTCATTCTTCCTTCTCTGCTCTGCGATCAGCCGGCCCGGACGTGTCTCTCCGCTGGTTCCGCATTTGCTGCGTCCCTAGTGAGTTTTTTCTCATTTGTTAACTCCGGGATATATCGAGTAAGGTTAGGCGTTAAGGTTTTAGGAGTTTTAGGAGTTAAGGTTAGGCGTAGCAGGAGTGTCCTGGGCTGGTTGCCCGCAGTGCAGTGTATTTTGGGTCGTGTGTTTGGGGCATCTATTTCGGATGTACCTTCGTGGTCCTGTTGTGGACAGGTGAATTTTTTTTTTTTTCATAGTTGAGTTAGCTTGTGATGCAGGCGGCTTTCATTACGCGATTATTTCTGCTGCCTTTTATCTTTCTGATGAGGTAGCGTTGCTTTGCTGACGTTCCCAGCGTATTTTTCTTCACTTAGTGAAGTTTTTTCTGGGTCCCGAGTCGGTCTTCTCTTGGTCGGAAGTTTTTGCTACAGTGGTGTGTTGGCGGTGATTCCTGTTGTTATATTTCCAGTGTTTTTTGTTTATATCTCAACAGTTCTTGTGCCGTTTGCTTAGGCCTAGCCAGCCGCTCGTAGCTATGCCACATGTACAAGTGTTATTGATTTATTTTATAAATATGTCCGACTGTGTCATGTGTATCCGGGTTTAGTTGTGTATTTACTATTGGCTAATTCCACGGACTATGTTTGTTTCCTGGTTTAGTTGTGTATTGGCTCGGATTATATTACGGATTATATTTGTGGTTAGTCGTGCTTTGGCTATCTCTCGGGTATTATGTGCGTTCAGATGGTGTCTGTTCGGGGTGGGTTACTTTCCGGCGGGGTTTTCTCGGTTTCACCATGAAAACTCCAGCCGTGCGCCGTGTTTGGCCATGCGTGGTTTCAAAACAGGCTGGTGTCCCCGGCGAGTTTGGTGTCTGTGGCTCTCCAAGACTGCGTCTCTGTGTTGGTGCCTGTTTCAGGCTCCCTATGATTCCCGGCAGATTGGTGGTACCCATCTAACATTGTTCATGCGAACATATGTTATGTAGTTTTTCTACCCGGTTTTACAAACCACAGGAAAAACCCTAGCTGTTGTTGTGGGCTTTCCTCCCCGGCGATCTTTTACAAAGAAGTGGGGATAGGAACTTATGGGGTTAACGTTTAAGACATCAGATCTCACCCGGCGGGTGTACCTTGTTAAGGTGGGATGAACGAATTGGTAATTCAGTTTAGTTAACCGGTCCATTTTAGTGATACTATATGTATCGCCGTCCTCACACTTACGGCGATCGAAGGCTCTAGGGTTAACGTATTTTTTTCATAAGTTGGCCACACCCTGCGGGTGCTCCTGGGAGGGGGAAATACGGAATTTACAATTCAAGCTAGTTACCCAATTAATTGAGAGATACGGCTCTGTATCGCCGCCTTCACCATACGGCGATCTATGTGACAATTCATTACAAATCAGGTCTCGTATCAGCCTGCCCTGTGTTAATCTGCTAGATACTTCAGGGGCCGGCGTCTTTGTGGGGGGTTGTTTTCAAAATTGAATCTTGTAACAGTCACAGCCAGAAAGACTTTATAAACGCCATACTGGTCTTTTATATTATGTCAGAGGGTATTCTTAAAACTTTCTTAAAGACATGTCTAGATATTCGGATATCTTTATAAGAACCCCGCCGCGTAACGAGCTGTAATCATTGTGAAATTACACCTCGTTATCCGGCGGGTTATGAACACTTGGGTGCGATCATTTTGGATCATTTTGAGCATTAATTCCTGGAAATTTTCCTTTTTTTCCAGGGCTGGGCCCCGGCGGACCAATACAGACCTTGTAGTAAGTTCCCACCAGTCTCTGTCATGGCTACCTTTGCCCCGGTTTTTGCTTTATGCATTAATCCAACCTGTGCCGGTGTCCCTCTTTTTGCGCACACTCTTTGTATCAGGTGTGTTAAATGTCTAGACTGTTCCAGAGGTCTGTGGGTGATGTGCAACTGTTCCTTTTGCTCCCAACTAAGTGTCAAAGTCCTCCAAGATAATGATAAGACCGCAGCGGTCGCCTTACGAGAAGTTCGGCAACAAATGTAAGCGTATACTACGATTGTGGCTCATAAGTCCCTTCAATGTGACAACGTCCCTCTTTGGGATAGGCTTCTTCTTGAGCACCCTCCCCCTAATAAATGTTCCTCTCGAGTAACTAGCCAAAAGCCGGCGGAGACTGGACAGGGTTCTGTGTCATCTCCTGCCCCTGCTACTTCGAAACGTCACCGTGCGCCTACACCCCCGGCGGCAGTCTCCTCGTCTCCGGCGAGATCTAGGTCTAGGTCACCCCTTAGACACCAGCCACCCAGTCTTGTCTCTTCACCATCGAGTAAGAGGAGTAAGACAGAAAGTTCCACCAGGGGTCACGGCGATAAATCTTCCAAATCGAAGAGTAGTTCACGGTCACACCGCAGCCATAAATCTTCAAAAAAGGATTCCCATGATAGAAAGGCCTACCGACACTCACCTGTTTCTAGTGCTTCTCGTCATACCTTTACCCCAGACAGAGTTTGTGTTCGGTCTCAAGGGTCCAGTGTCGTACCTGTACCTAAAGATGATTTACCCATTAACATTTTAACCCTGGAGTTGGAGGGTTCAGAGGACTCAGTGGTTGAGAGTGTTTCAGACTCCCACGGGAGTATAGGCCAAGGCCTAGGTGTTTGGCGATATTCTCGTCCGGGGCCTGACCACCCACTTCCGGCTCAAACTATTCACACAGTGGCTGACGTCCACCGGGACGCGGCGATCCCTTCTTCTATTCCTCACTTATCTTGGCAACAAGATGGTACCCCAGCTTCGGCGAGATCTTCTCAGGAGGAACAGGATGACAAACACGAGGTTTCGATGATATCGGATATGGAAGGGCAAGAGTCAGGTTCAGGCTTCGATGCCGCACAAGATCTTAATGATTCACCAGTGAGTACATCATCAAATCAATTTGTCACTGCACAGGAAATTGATGGGCTACTTGATAATGCTTTATCTAGATTTTTTGGCCAACAGCAGGAAACTCCCACAGTGGACTTGGGAGCTCCCACGACAAGCTCTACGGTACGGCCTCTGATGGCTTCTATTACTTTGCCTCAGATCCCTCACCCCCCCCCTCTATGTCACCATCGGTGGTTACTAGGCCTGCTACGGCGGCATTGACCACTTCGAATGTAAGATTTATAACGGATGTCAATCCGCCCCTCTAGACAGAGCGCCTCTCAAAAAGGTAGCTATGCCCTTGCTTTACGGACCAGACGAGTCATGGGTCCTTTTGACCCCCACTAAACCAGAGCTAGCCCAACCTACCTTGTCAGGGGAGCTCCCAGTGCCGCGTGAGTGGGTCATCCAGGGCAATAAATCTAAGAAATTGAGGGCCTTGGATACTTTGGGGAATGTGCTAGATGTCAACATCAAGGCTATACTTAGTTATTATCACCAGGACTATTTTGTTTATACTGCTAAGCCTGCTTTACCCCCTGCCTCAGCTTCAAGATTGTTTTCTGACTGGTCTAAGCATGATGGGTTTAATGACATTAAGACACTGTCAGCTCTCATTCCAGAACTCGATTTGCAAACCGTCATAGACGCGACAGCTAATCCAGTCTTGAAGGTGGGGCAGTTGGGTCCAGGACCTTGGTTGGAATGGGAGATAGAGGCTCAAAACTTTGCGACCACATTTACTTCCAAAACTTCCCACCAGATCCCTCAAGATACTCATTCTTGGTTCTCCATGCCAGTGTGTTCTGCCGGCGGAGTCCCTTCAGCTTTGTTTGCTTTCTTAGCTGCCCCTAAAATTAATCTTTGTGAGCTAAAAGACCCTTTCACTACCCCTACCCCAACTCACCTAGACCGTGAATTTAGGCTACGGGGGAAAGCTTTTCGCCTGTTCTCTCAATACATAGTGTCTCAACAGGTAGCTAAGTCTTTGCTCCGGTCCACTCAGGCAATCACAGACGAGGATGCCAGACGTTCGGTTGAATTGTCCCGGCGACTGCTTCTTCAGTCGTCAATCCAATCATTAGGTGACGTACGCACTGCCTTGCTTGAGGCGGTACGAGCGAGACAAGATCTTAGAATATCCTTAGTCCGAAAACTGCCTGATCGCATTGCAAATCAGGTGGTCATGTCACCAGTGCTCACTCCCTCTTTAATGTCCCCTGAAGTGTGGCGACGGTTTTTAATATGGCTCAGGCCGTTAAACACAGTCCCACCCCTTCTAAGAAACCTGCCTTTACCTTCCCAAAACCCAGGCCGGTCGCTAAAGCTCAGCCGGGTGGATCTAAGCCCTTTCTTCCACCTAAGTCCTCCTCCACTCAAGGTCAGTTCAGGCATAGACAGGGTAGGTTTTCAGGTCAGAAAGGACGCGGCTATAATAAGCCAGGTCAGGGCCCGTCTTCTGCCAACGCCAGCCAGCCGGTGAAGCGTCCACCACCGCCAACTCCACCACCGTAAAAAAACTAAGGTCTCTCTCACTCCCGGTGCCAGTAGTAAGGCCGGCGGATCCGAGGGTAGTACAGCCGGCGAACTCTGGTCTGCTAACTGGGTCGTTCCGAACGTGTCACAAAGCATGGCCGGTAAACACTTGGGCACGGTGGCACGCAAGGGCATCACTTGGCAGTGGCTCCGGCGACCTCGCTTACGTCAGCCGACAACGGCGAATTTTGTTTCTTTAGAGGTGGAGTCACTGGTCCAGGAAATGAATGCCAAGAATGTCATCATCCCGGTCCCCCCGAATTACCATGTATTCACGTCCAAGCTCTTTTTGGTTCCCAAAAGGGACAGTGTTCAGATGAGACCGGTCGTCGACCTGTCTTATCTGAACCTTCACATTCACAACGAGTCATTCCGAATGTTAACAGTACACCAAATCAGGCTAACACTTCCGCCGGGAGGTTGGATGTGTTCCCTAGACCTGACAGATGCTTATTGGCACGTCTCGGTCAACAAAAGATTTCAGAGGTTTCTGGCCTTACGGATCAGGCACCAAAATTTTGTTTTTCAGAGGATGCCATTCGGTTTGAACCTGGCACCTCGACTATTCACGAAATTAGTCCGGCAGGCCCTGATGCCGTTGTTCAAGCAAGGAATCAGAGTTTTGTGGTACCTAGACGACTGGCTGGTGGTGGCAGAGACAGAGCAATTATGCATAAAACATGTCAACATACTTTTAACTCATGTCAAAGCTCTAGGGTTCAAGGTAAATCTGGTGAAATCAAACCTTGTCCCCTCACGAGTAATTCAGTGGATAGGGCTGGTTTGGGACACAGCTGCTCTCACTCTGAGTCAGAGTGTGGACAATCGCAACAGGTTTCGCAGGAAACTGTTCATGTTTCTTCACAGTCTGACTACGACACGGAGGGTCTGGGAGTCTCTGGGTCGGCTCTCTCAACTGGATTCAACTAACTGTAATGTTGGGCCGGTTGAAAGTAAAACGGTTAATATTGGAAGGCAACAAATATTTCCCACTCTTACCGGCGGGAAAATTATGGCCCATCCCAAAATTAATCCTCACCTTACTGGCGGTCTGGGCGAAGAGGGAAACGCTGCACTCAGAAATGTCATGGACCTCTCCTCCGCCAATGGTATGGGTAGACACGGATGCGTCAGGCACGATAGGTTGGGGATTTCAGTCAAACCAGGGGCACCAGGGTCAGGGGCTTTGGTCCCACTTAGAAATCTCCCACATCAATGTCAAAGAATTACTAGTCCCCTTGTATTTCCTTCAGGCTCACGGCTCTACTTTACGGGGCAAGTCGGTGGCCTTCAGAATGGACAATCTGAATGCAGTATTCAGAAACAGGGGTCAACGAGATCAAGGAAGTTGCTAAACGTGTCGGAAGAGATTTTTACTCTAGCCAACAGGCTAGACATTTATCTTCACGCATCTTATCTCCCAGGCGTAGCAAACGTCTGGGCAGATGCTCTGTCCCGGAAAGGCACGTCAGTAGAATGGGAGCTCAAGCAACCCTTTTTCAACCTAATGATTGCAGAGCTCTACCATCCACAAGTGGACGTCCGAGGGGACTCACAAACTCCCTCTATACCTCACCCGCCGGACGGAAACGCCGGCAGGGGGGTCAGACGCCCTAGTGACAGACTGGAACAGATGGAGCTCCAGACGCGTCACTAATGTGCCACGTAGTGAACAAACTACGAGATTATCGAGGCTTAGTCTCGCTAATCGCGCCCCTGTGGCCGGCGCAGTTATGGTACCAGCAATTGAAGACGTGGTGCTCGCACCGGGTGTCGCTCCCGGTCGAGTATTTCCACTTAGACACGATTGGCAACCTAGCGACCTCGCTGACTTTTGCATTATGGACATTCAGGAGGCCAAGTGGCTAGCACCATATGGTAGAGATGTGACCAATAAATTAATCAATCAATACACTCAGTCTATGAAACGACAGTATCAATCACATTGGCAAGCCTTTACTTCTTGGATCATTAGAACAGAACAGACTGTGCCCTCAGTGGCGTTAGTATTTAATTATTTGAATTATCTGTTTGAGCAGAAACGTTTATCTGTGGTAACGTTAAACAATCACTTAACTGCGATTAGGGTGCCCTTTTTAGACCTTACAGGTCTCTCCATACTGGTGGCGGAGGAAACAGGTTTTATGAGAGCATGTTTTAAACTCCGCCCACCTCCCCGTCAGCTCATGCCTACTTGGTCTCTGGACAAGGCTTCACTCTCGTCTGTACCAAAATACTGCAGATTTTGCATTACTTTTAAAAAAGGCTGTCTTCCTTTTGGCTTTGGCCACCGGGAACAGAGTGTCTGAGCTGGCGGCGATGAGCAACACACCTAATTGCCTTAGGTTTGGTAGACTTAATGAATGTATTCACATTGCACCTTCCCCGGGATTTGTAGCCAAGAATGAGCACAGTGCACACGTGTTTTCTGAGTTCACTGTGCCGGCGTTAAAAAGGGGAAAGGTGCAAGCTCTAACCAAATATTTGAGAGTAGCTCCTCTAAACCCCCATGGTGCTTTATGGGTGGCGAGTACGGGCAAAGCGAGGTGTGGTGGAGTGGTCTTGCCACTGGCCTGGTAATCCAAACGTCCCGGGTTCAAATCCCGATGTATCAATGGGAAGATATTATTGGGATGGAATTTGTGCTGTACCTAGAGTATCAGTGCATTACCACAAGCCCACAGAAACGTCAATAAAATACCCTCATTGTTCCCTGATTAAATGGCAGTGTATGAATATTCCCATATTCAAAATATGCTATAGGGGTGCAATGCCTGGTGAGTTATCTGCTCAACAGGTGGCGTTGTGTGTGTGTAAGTGTGAGAGTCCGAGTGTAGGGGCTGAGACAGTGAAGCACGGGAACGAGATGGCTTCAGAGATGGGGTCGTTTCGGGCCATGAGTGAGCACCGTGCCTCATGTGAAGGCAAGATGGCAGGTGCTCGTTGTACTCTACGTGCTTCACATGTCTCACTCCCTAGACTGGAACAAGACCTCACAGGCTTCACTTTTCATTGTAAAGCGGTGAATGTTAAGGCTCTCAGCCTATGCCCGAGAGGAAGTAAGTTGGAATATAGAAAAAAAAAAAAAAAAAAAAACCGCTTCTCTTCTGGTCGAAGTCATTAAAGAGAGTAATCCCGGCGTTGTGGGATATATCGCAAATGGGCAGCCTCTTTACGTTTCTTGAAGAACTTTTCAGTTGAAGATATTTCGTCCACACAGTTGTGGGCGTCTAATCATACGTTTTTGACTAGATACTTGTAAGGAAGGTTTGTCTAGAGCAACTGCTCTAGACAAACCTTCCTTACCATGTATAGCTTTAAGGCAGAGGGTCTAGGTGGCCCTTCAGTCACTTTTGTTTACTTTCAAAGGGAAAAGGAGGGGGGGGGGGGGTGCAGTCAGTGTAACATAAGACACCCTAGACCCCGCCGGAATGTAAGAGCTGTGAGACAAATTATGGATAATGTGATATGAAAATTTCTCTGTTCTATTCAGGGCGAGAAAATGTGCTAGTACATTGTTAGTACAAACAACAGTGTTGTTATAGTAGTTTTAGCTATGAAAGCAATTTAGTTTAAACATTGGAGATCGTTTGTAAAACATTTCCACGAATATTATGGGGTTTATTATGTGCACATGTAAACATATAACTTGTTATTTTTGTCACCACTCGTCGAGTGGGGTGCCTTTGTAACTACAGATCTGTTCACAGAATCTCCAGAGTTACCCTTTTTTGTCAAGCAGGCTTCTTTGAAGCACGCACCTGCTTGAACCCCTTTTTTGTATATATATGGGCTGCGCCATGTTTAAATATATTTTCGAAGTAAGAATACTATGTGGTTGTTTGATTATCTGATTTTCTAGAGTTATGATATGATTACGAATGTCCCCCTCCAGTCTTAGAAATCAGGCATGTTCGTCAATGATGGAGGGGCCACTAATAAATTATAGGTTTGACTCCTGTAAGGAGATAAAGAAAACCTAATATTTAGTAGTGGCCCCGTAATCATTGACGACTGGGGCCCTCCCGACCATCCCCTTCCCATTCGTTGATGTATTAAGGATTTTGGTTTACTTGATATGTCAGTGAAGGAAGAATGACGCCTGAATCAGCGTCTGGTCAAAGATCACACAAGTACATCCACGATATGATGGAAAGCTTATTGGAGAGTTATTCTTATTTTCTTTTTGTTTTTATTGTTTACGAAGTTTTTTCGTAGTGAGAACCCAATTCATAATGACTGAAGCCATGAGTGAGGTCGCGTGCGCTCATGATGAAGGCTCCTCCGATTTTAAATGCTCTGCGCGGTAGATTCAAACTACGGCGAATTAGTGTTTGAAGAGGATGCCTTGTGTAATAGGCATGTTCGTCAATGATTACGGGGCCACTACTAAATATTAGGTTTTCTTTATCTCCTTACAGGAGTCAAACCTATAATCTGGCACTAATGTGTCTTCCGTGGGAAGGAAGGAGACTAGTTCTGGCCCTCTAACTCATGTCAATAGTGCGGGAGATAACGTAAATTCTTACCTACAACATAAGACTAAGTCCCCTAAAGTTGATAGGGCAGCTCGATATCCGGCGGCTCTCCCGCCGGATCTCGAGGAACCCATGAACTCTCAATCAGTAACTCAACCTCAAAAATCTCGGTCAAAATCGGGGGACCTACCTCGGACTCAGATAGAGCCAGGTAGGCTGTGGCTCCCGGTTACCGCGTTAATTAGAGGAGAGGGGCACAAGTCAACACAGGGGGAAGTTCCGGTGCCAAAAGAATGGTCTATAGAAGTGAATAGGAAAAAGGAAAAGTGATAGAAGTGCAGGTTCAGGCAGTGCCCAACCCGACTAGTTTTCGATACTTTGTGTACAACCCTGGTCAGTTGACCTCTATTCCGCCGGATGACCCTAGTCTTGCCCCTCCTCTCCCAGATGTCCCGGTTTGCCCCGATTGCCCTCAACGCTGTGGCTTCAATGGGTGCCATTCTATAAAGTACGACGAGCCTAGCTTAACTTTTCATCGTTGTAACCCTCATCAAGACCGAAGGGAATTACATCTGGGTGAGGTGGGACATGGACCTTGGGTGACATGGGATCAGGAGGTCCAACAATTTGCTATTGATGTGACGTCCAATGCCTCGTTACCGGTTCCCCCACCGCAGCATACTGATTTTGACTGGCTAAAGCAACAGCCCGGCAGAGTTCCCAGGGCTATTTTTGAATTTCTCATTGCTCCCCAGTTAGAGGCCAAAGATTTTCTGCCCCCTTTTATCATCCCAGACCCTATTGAACTCCAGAGGGAATTTCTAGTCAGAGATAACGCCCATCGGAAATATATTAGTTTCCTCCTCACCAGGGATACGGCTCAGGCCATTGCTAAACCAGTCCCCGATCTACCAAGGCAAAGGACCGAAATAGTCAAAGCTTTTCAGCAATATCTTTTACCGCATCCGGCACAATCCTTATTAGACATCCGGACAGCCTTATTTGAGGCAGTCTGAGCGAGGCAGCAACTCAGACTCGGTATGGTACAGGGGTTACCGGTGAACGTTTATTATAGAGTTGTTTTCTCTCCAGTACTGAAGGCAACTACAGTTAATCCACAGACACAGAGAGACGTAAGAATGATGCTTCAGGTTAGCAAAGGGTCTCCCAAGTAAATAACTCTTAACTTACATGCACTAGATGGCCGGCGATCGCCGGACGTTAAATTTGAACAAACTAAATGAGTTAAAGATCCTCGAGTCTTTTTTCCCAGTGGGGGTCGTTTTTCCCACTTAAATTTCCTGTTTTCTCCTCCTCTCTCCTTCGGCCTGGCTGGGGCACAAGGTATCAAGGTGGGGTTGTGTTTACCGCACCTTGGCCGTGCCTAGAATCTCTGCTCTGATTCAAAGTCCGGACTGCGTCCCGGCGGACAATTACCAGACCAATCTGATCACAAGGACTCTCCTGAGCCGGATCAGACAACCATGGGTGAAACAAGAAAACCTTCCATAGAGGTTGACTGGGAAGTTGACCATGCGGAAACACTAGGGAGCGCGTCTGACAGTTTTGTGCTAAAAGCTAAGACCGCTCCAGAAGGATTTTTGTTAGACTCCACTCGAAACCTTACACGGTCCGGGAATTCCCGAGCAAATCAAGAGCTAGACGTCCGTCGGTGGCTGGCCATCAGCTATTGGGGGTTACTGGTAATTTAGGGCCACTCAAAGAAGTTTCCCTTATCTTAGCCATTACTACCTCTCCGGTGATGATCCGGGGGCGCATATCAAGGGGACACTAACTACTCCGGTCGGGGAGCCGGATAGTTGCTGGTTCACCTAGGTCAGAACGATGATGTTTTCTCCCAATTAAGTAAGATAATAAGTCCACTTGCTTACTCGTAACACAACAAGGGCAAGTCAGGCCCCGAGGGAAGGGGGTTGTTTTCCTTAAGTAGTTTATGTTATTTTATCTGCACTTCCAGTTTTCTCTGGACTCCAGGCCGGAACGCCGAGGCGGATCGGCCAGGATCTCACAGTTTATCGGACAAAATTTTGTGTTGCTCTCGACTAGACGAGAAGACTTTCTTGTACTTCATTAGCAGGGGACTTGTGTTTTAGTCCCCCCTTAATTTTTGTGTCCCCGGAGGCCTGACTAGTTGACTTGTGCGTACGTGGGTAAGAGGTTTTTTGTTCCTGTCACCGGTAGCATGAGTAGCTCAGGCGCCGGTCGATTTACGAAACTAACAATTTACAAAACTAAGCTCTCCTCAAATATTTTGAGCCCATACGTCTTGCGTATGGGTTCGTGTGCCTGCGCACCCCCCCCCCCCTCACGAAGTATGTGAAATAGACCAGCAACCGGACGGTTATTCATCTCTGCCGTTAGCTTCCAGTTGTTCCATGGCTTAGGCCCACATAGGACACCACCATCAAAGGGACTCGGTGGGAGGGCCCTCTTGATGGGATAGGTTCTCAGTTACAGTTTTTCATACTAACAAGTAGTCATACAAACAAGGACGTACTGGTTGCCTCTGGTAACCCCTAGCAGGGTAGGAACCGGTCTCAGATCAAATCCGTTCTTCCTGGAAGGGCGGATTTTGTCGGCACAACCCTTCCCTTTTTTCCTGGCATAATATTCTTGTTCTACAACCGGCAATATATTAACTATCCCTTTCGGGAAGTAGAGTAGCAGCGACCACAGAAACCATACGCGGAGACCGCAGTTCTCTAATGGGTAATTGTTTTTTCAGTCATGTTTGTTTCAGTCCTGGGATTAATGAGCTGCTCATGCCCCGAGAATTAAAATTGTTTTACCCTTTTTTGACTCAGGTTAATAACATGTAATTAGTAAGCTACACTTGTGTCTGAAGTTTTGGTTTACGCCGGAGGAGCTCACCCCCCCGGCGTGTAGTGGCCGGCATGAAGTTCCTTCGGTACTATTTGATCCATATTTGGAAGTTCAACGAACTACTTTATCTTTTGTATCTGTTTAGCCACTCTCAGGTTTTCAACCTGAGCGGTTTTCTTAGTGAAGAGAGAGTGAACTCTGCCCCACCTTGGTAATATTAGCTTCGGTACATTTCGAACGACCTCGCAGTAGGTTATCCTTCTTTGTTCTCGTAGAAACTGTTGAGGGGTGGTCCTGGTTGCTATGCAGGTCCACAGTGTACTTATCTTAATGGTGGGATAAGTTAAACACTGGTAAACTTTAAGTAGTTCTTATTAGAGGAGAGAGTTGGATACACTGATAGGCACACCTGTAGAAGGTGGAGACGTGGCCATATCTGTTTGTAAACAATACCCCTAGCGGGGATAATGAGCAATTCACATAATTGCCATATGGGCTTATATGATACAATTCTTATGGGTGAGTGCCTGTAAATGGTATGGTACATATTAATTATAGAGAGGTGTTATATATGGATACTAATGCACATAGATATATGATAGATACATGATAGGTACTATTTATCATATCAATACACCTCCCTCCCCCCTCACGCTCGTAGTTCAATCTTGAGCGTACTTCTTTTCCTTGAGTCGTACTGAGCAACGTGTGGCAACTGGGGGGCTAAAATCTAAACGGCTATGATCTAAGGACATCTGTTTCTGGTCATTGCAAGAGGCCACAGGGGACTGGGGGAGGGGGGTCAACACTTTGTGGCACAGGGCGGAGAAAACGGCGGTTACGCCACCACACACGGCCACTAGGGAGGCGTACCTCGTAGTCCCTGGACTTGCCAAGACTCATGACAACCCCCACCTTGTCCCAGCGTTGCGATGTCGGGTCTTGAATCCGAACTTGCTGACCGACACGTAACCTGGGGAGGGGTTGCGCGTGCGCATCGTACCGGGTCTTAACCTGCTCGGCACAGTCGGCTGCACGTTTGTCACAGTCCTCGGCTATGGTCTGCCACTCCTTATTGAATGATCGGGGGTGGGCAGGGAGACATGTCCGAAGAGGATGACCATACAAAAATTGAGCGGGGGAGCGGCCAGTGAAGTTGGGGGTGTTCCGGAGTTCCAAGAGACCCCGGTCGATGTCCTCACTGTCAATGTTGCCAGAGGGTGCAGTCTTAAGGATGAGGTGCTTGATAGACTTCACTGCAGTCTCGGCATGGCCGTTCGATTGTGGGTAATGCGGTGATGTTACCACATGGTGGACTCCCCATCGCTCCATAAAGTCCCGGAAATCGTGGCTGGTGAATTGTGGGCCTCCATCAGTCCTCAGACGGAGGGGAACACCAACTTCCCGGAAGTAGCGACAGAAGATCCTGATGGTCGCAGATGCAGTAGTGTCGCCTTTGCAGGGGACGACGACAGGCCACCCCGAGAGACGGTCGACCACAACCAGGAAGGACTTCCCAGCCACCATGAAGAAGTCGGTCGAAACGGACTCAAAGGGCCTTGTAGGGTTGTCGTCATTCATGAGGGGTTCCTTCTGGAGGCTAGGCTGGAGGATCTGGCACGATTCGCAAGCATGGACAGTGCTGGCAATGTCGGAATCTATCCCCGGCCAGAAGACAGCCTGCCTCGCTCTGCGTTTGGTGGCCTCCACACCTCTGTGACTGTCGTGAAGTTGCTGTAGGGTGCGGCGGCGGAGAGCAGCAGGAACCACGACCCTAGGGCCATAGAGGACGAGATCACCATCAGAGTAGAGGTCGTCCCGTATCTTCCAGTATGAGAGCAAGGTGTTGTGGAGGTCATACCTGTTGGCAGGGAATCCTGAGGTAACACAGTCGAGTAGGCGGACATACGCAGGGTCCGCTCTTGCTGCGGCTCGAAGATCCTGTAGAGTCCTGTCGGCGTCTTGAACTGAAGATTCTCCTGGGTTGATGACGTCCTTTGTGGTCACTACTGTCCTGAGGTGGGCGGCGGCATCGGCACAGGCGATCTCATCCTCTGGTGTGGCGTGGCTGGCAGGGGCTCGAGATAGGGCGTCAGGGATGCAGAGCAACTTGCCGGCACGCCACACGGCTGTGAAGACATAGGGTGAGATCTTCTCTTTCAGGCGCTGGAGGCGGGGATTTTCCATGGCATCCAACATGTAGTGGTTGATGATAGGGATGAGTGGGTGGTGATCAGTCATCAATGTGAAGTTCTGTAGGCCCTGTAGATATAGTCTACATTTGGACATTGCCCAGACAGCGGCCAACATTTCCAGCTCGATGGTTGCGTAGCGGGTCTCGGCATCCGCCAAGAATCGAGAGCCACACTGCATTAGCCGGAGATGGCCACCACCATGGTCCTGCAGAAGGGCGTAGCCAATGCCATTAAGCCGCGATGCATCAGTCTGAAGAAGGGTGGGCAGGTCTGGGTCGAAGAGGGCGAGAATGGGTGGACTAACAAGGGCTGACTTGACGTGCAGGAAGGCCTCATCATGGTCTGGGGTCCACAGAAATGTCCTCTTGGGGCTCATCAGGGGGCGGAGAGGCTGGGCAGTAGCGGCGATGTCGGGGGTGAACTCGGCCAGATGGTTGACCAAGCCCATGAATGATCTCAGGTCGGTCAAGTTGGTCGGGGTCGGAAAGTCCCTGATAGCAGCTACTTTATTCTGGTCAGCCGAAATGCCATCACCTGAGATGTTGTACCCACAGAAGTTCACGGACGGTGCGGCAACCACAAACTTGTTCTTGTTAAGGGTAATTCCGAACTTGCGGCACCTGGTGAGCACGTCGTGGATACGGTCAAGGTGCGACTCCTAGTCTTCATCGGAGAGCAGGATGTCATCCACGACCTTGACGCACCTCTGGACACCATGGAGGGCCGTGTCACCTCGATAACAGAAGGCGTCGCCTGTAGCTGCGAATCCCATGGGCCCTCTGCAATGTGTGAAGCACCCATATGGTGTGATGAAGGTGGTCAAATGCTGATCCTCCTCAGCCAGCTCCATTTGCCAGTAACCACAGAGGGCGTCTGCGGTGGTGAAGTAGCGAGCCGCTGGGTCGACACTGCGAACTGCTGCGAAGGGTGTAGGCGAAGGGTGGGCTGGGCGGGATACTTGCTTGTTGAGTTTAGAGAGGTCGACGGTGATGCGCACTCCTGTGCCGTCCTTAGCAACAACGACGAGGGGATGGCACCAATCTGAAGGGTCGTCTCCGGCAAGTTTGATGATACCTTGGGCCACCATGGACTCCAACTCTTGCTTGACCTGATCCCTAAAGGCAAAGGGAATCTGTCGTGGAGTGTGGATGGCGAAGAGCACAGCTCCCTCCTTAAGATGAATCCTCATAGGTGGACCCACCATAGGCTTGAGGGGCATTGTCTTCAGGTCATCTTTGGATACCAACACGTCGCTGAACTCCTTCAGGAAGTAATCCTTTGCGGCCGAAGGTGACGTGGAGGCTGAAAGAGGTGTAGCCTCGCACCTGTTGACGTGTGTGATCTCCAAAATGGGCACGGGAAAGTCAGGAGAGATGATAGCTAACTCCCTACAATGGCCGTAAGAAAGCAGAGGAGTCTGGACACCGTCGTGTACTTGAATCAGGGCGGGACACGATCTCTTGCCTAGGGTGAGGGTTGCCTGGAACGCACCTAGAGCAGGTGCCATCTGGGAGCCATCCGCCGTGAGCGTCATTGTAGGCGAAGGGGCATGCAGGCTGCTCCTAGGGATACCCAGACCATCGAGGTGTCGCTGGCCAATCACCGTAACGTCAGCACCTGTGTCTGGTAGCATCTGTAGGCGGAATTTGACATCGCCATATGAAAGGGTGACGATGATGGGCTGTGGTGTCTTGTCAGCAGAAGAAGTTGATCCCACATGACGACAGTTGTTGTCCCTCGCCTCATGAGACTTGTCGGAGTCAGAGGAGGCACCTCTGTTGCTTGGAGAACCGCCTCGGCGTTTTTCATTCTTCTTCGTTGCCGGGCAACACTTGACATAATGCCCACTATGGCTACAGAGGCGGCATTGGGCCTTACTGGCAAGGCACTTGACTATTCGTGAACAGTGGCCCTGTCGTTCACAGCCGTTACAGGTGCTCTGGGCAGCTGGACACTTGTCCGACCCATGCTGGCGAGCACAACACTGGAAAAAATCAGCTGGCTTCGAAGAGGTCTTGATAGGCGGAGTCCTGCTGTTTTCCCAAGCTTTCTTGTCTTTTTTGTAGGAAGAGATGGCTTTCAACTGGTCAGAAGGAGCACTAATGGCCGCGGTCGCAGATCGAGCGGCCTCATATGAACGGCATGTAGTCACAATGTCCTGTAGTGATGACTTGGAGTCTAGGGAGATGAGCTTCTGTACAAGCTCCTTGTCTCTGATACCCATGAGGATCACCATCTTGAGCTGTGTTTCCTCGCAGACAGACAAATTTGCAGGGCACACATCAACTTCCTCTGAAATTCGTTTCAGGCAGACATAAAACTCTGCAAATGACTCTCCTTCAAGCTGTGTGCAACTTAACAGATCTCGTCGACGAAGTGCCTCATTCCTAAGTCCCTTGATGTGAATCTGCAGGGCGTCCAACACCTCATCAACAGTCTTGTCAGTGGAAGGGGCGATCTGAAGGGTGTGTTCTAAGATGCGCTGCATCTCAAGGGTAAGACACATGCGAAGCTGGATCATTTGCTTTGCCAGAGGTAATATGGAGAGGTCCACCATTACTGCGTAGTCATCCTAGCGTCGTCTCCACTCACGAAACATCTGAAAAGTGGCGTCGGCTTTCAGTGGTGGAGGGTGGGCTGTAGCCTTCTGTGGTGGGGGAGGTGCTGAAGGGTTTGAAGAGGAAAAGTGGTGCTGCTGGGTTGTGGAAGGGGCCAACAGTTGAATTAAAGCCTGGAATTTAGCATTCTCCTCTTCTCTTCTGATAGCATCCTCTTGTCTCCTTAGGTCATCAGCCTCTCTTCTCACTAGCTCAGCATGCTTCCTAGATTCCTCCAGATACTTGATAAACTGTAGGAAATCTGCCCCAGAGGGAGCTGAGGGAGTAGTTGGGGGGTAAGGAGTGAGGTGGGGTGGATGTGTGGGAGATAGTCATGCTTGATCATTCTCCTGGTCTGATATTATCTTGGTTGGGTGACAGACAGACAGGTAGATAACAAAAACAGAAAGAAACCCTCACTGGAACAATTTTTCTGGGAAATAACAGGGTTCTTGCTCATAAAAGTTGCTGGTAACTAGTGCGTGCGTGTGACTGTGTGTGCAACGGTCCCAGTGTATGCGTGCTATGTGTGTTCACTCCCGGGCCTCCTCAGTGTTGCTCCGGCAGTGGTGAGGGGAGGGTATGCTGCTTCATGCTCTCGCTTCCCAATGTGGGCCAACGCTCATGATATGCTTACCCAGGTTTACACACATAATAAATGCACACAAAACACTGCACTAGTAATGCACAACACTTCACTGATCACGCTGTACATCCAGGGGGCACTGAACACTGCATTCCAAGGTAAAATCCTGGGTAGTCACTTCAAAGTTGCTGGCTTGGTTTGAAGGAAGATGGTGGTTTCAAAATCAACTCTTTATAACTCCGTATATACACACTGCGCCATGTTGAGGGATGGTCCTGGTTGCTATGCAGGTCCACAGTGTACTTATCTTAATGGTGGGATAAGTTAAACACTGGTAAACTTGAAGTAGTTCTTATTAGAGGAGAGAGTTGGATACACTGATAGGCACGCCTGTAGAAGGTGGAGACGTGGCCATATCTGTTTGTAAACAATACCCCTAGCGGGGATAATGAGCAACTCACATAATTGCCATATGGGCTTATATGATACAATTCTTATGGGTGAGTGCCTGTAAATGGTATGGTACATATTAATTATAGAGAGGTGTTATATATGGATACTAATACACATAGATATATGATAGATATATGATAGGTACTATTTATCATATACATACAGAAACGTTCTTGAGACACTCTCTCTTCACTAGTTTGTTATTGGGGTAGGTTTTTCACGGCAGTCGGGCTGTTTAGGTAATGTGATAGTTCGGCCCATAGTGGGCTAAGAAAAAGGGGAGGGTGGGGTGGGGGTGGATAAGGGTATCCCAGTACACCCTAAGATAAAATCCTCTAGATTTTATGTTAAATTGAATCTATAATTTTGTTAAGAGATAAATATATAAGAGCTCCCTTAAGTAAGGTGTAAGAGCTAAGTTAGGTTTAGAAACAAGATATGTAAAGCTAGTCAGATTATGTTAAGGTTGGCTACCCGAGAGGCATCGGGATAGCTGGATGAGTGTTGAAACTGGTCAAGGGACTCAGTTATTTTTACCAGATGATAAACTATGAATAGTGTAAAATCTGAAAAGAGCGATAGGGAGTTTTGTATTAGCTCCTCTTATCACGGTTTCCAACAGTATCTCATGTAAGAGAGCCTGTTTTTTTTTCGAGCAGGTCTTCTTCGAAGCAACGCACTGCTCACACTCTTTAATATATTTTATTTTTCTATATTGTATGCAATCAATAAAATAGTTTTCTGTTATATGAATTCTTGACTATACCTTGCGGGTTTGGAGGTTTTAGATATTGATGCGAATGTCCCCCTCCAGTCTTGGGAATTCAGGCAACATCGTCAACTATTAAATTATAGATTTGATTCCCGGAGGGAAGTAGAGAAAACCTAATATTTAGTAGGGGCCCTGGAATCATTGACGATGAAGGCCCTCCCAGCCATCCCCTTCCAATTCGCTTGATATCTTGAGTATTATCTTGATATATCAGTAAAGGACGAAGGGTGCGCTTGGCGAGGAGCGGCAAGAAGCCACAACGCAAGAAATCCACCGAAGTGGGAAGGATTAAATAATTTAATCTTTTCCTTTTTTCTTCTCTTAATTTTTACGAAGGTTTTTTCGTAGTGGGTACCCAATCTATGACGATACCATAAGAGAAGTAGCTTTGCACTTATAAGGAATGACTCTGTTCTTCCCCGGGGCGGTTGATTCAAACGACTGATGTGGGTGATGAATGGAGACTATTATACTAATAGGCAACATCGTCAATGATTCCGGGGCCCCTACTAAATATTATCAAACCTATATTCTAGCATTTTATATACAACTGAAGTTAAGCTAATTGGACGATAGTTACTAGGTAAGGATTTGCTGCCTGATTTTAATATCGCTGTTACGTTGACGATCTTCCACTGATCAGGCATAGATCCAGACTGCAAGGATTTATTGAATAGCAATGTCAGTGGTTTGGAGAGCTCATCCTTAGCTTCCTTTAGAACTATGGGTGAGATTGTTTTTATTTACGATATATTTACGATTTACGATTTACGATTTATTTACGATTTATTTACGATTTATTTACGATTTAGGCGATTTATTTACCTTGAGTTTCTCTAAACATTTCAATACTTCTCTCTCCGTAATAGTGATAATAGTGATACATTACAATTATCAATCTGAATCGGCGATGCTGTAGGGATATTAATAAGGTCTTCTGTTGTAAAAGCTGATGCAAAGAAGGTATTGAGAGTATTAATAATATTTGCTCCATCTGTACGAGTGTCGACACAATCCCGCCACCAATTATACACTATCTACAGTAATCTCGCAGCGATGTAAGGATCTCCAAATCTGTCAAGAACTAACAGCGGCTCGGCACAGAGAGAGTTGCCTAACAGGATTTTTACCGGCAGATGGTGCAACGACCGCTGTCGAAGCAGGAGTGTGGTCGTGAGAGCCAACACTAATCATTAGCAACTAAGGCAGAGGGGTCGAATGCATTTCGATATCCTGTTCCAGTGGATACAATTTGATGATGGAATAAGAATTCGACAGTAAACAAAGTGAAATCTACCTATAAACTTATAAGAGTTAACTTACTTTACTTGTTGATAGTGATGGATAGCTCAAGGGTAGAATTAGGAATAGATAGAAGGTATAGTGGCCACTAGGAGTTAAGAATTAGAGTGACTTAGCATGAAACAGGTGGTTGTATTTGGAGCGGCTAGAAGGAGGTGTTGATGAGGTCGTAGCTAAAGCGAGTCTAGTTTGTCTTGGTGCAAGGGACCCACAGGCTCCCGAAAATGACGCATGACCAGTTCCTAAAAAAGGTGCCTCTTCAGATCCATCAAACTCCACTCTTGGTAAAGTCTTTGAAATTATATTAAATAATCATATAATTAAGCATCTTGAGAATAATAAATTAATCAGTGATAGGCAATATGGTTTCAGACGATGTCGATCAACTGCAGACATTCTTTGCCTTCTTACACATCAAATCAACCAAGCTACAGACCAACATGGTTGAAACACATACAATAGCACTGGATATATCAAAGGCATTTGATAGAGTCTGGCATCAATCCTTATTGTTGAAGATGTCACACTACGGCCTTGCATCATTAGTTCCACTAATTTCTTCTTATCTTCATAACAGAAAAATATGTGTAATGGTAGATGGCCTTTATTCTCAATTTCACTCAATAAATGCTGGTGTTCCCCAGGGATCAGTTTTGGCCCCAACTCTGTTCCTCATTCATATCAATGATCTCATATCTACCACTCATAATCCAATACATTTCTACGCAGATGACTCAACACTCCACAGTTCCTTCACATTTACCAATTCTTTCACCCAACCCGATCTTATAAATTCAAAAATAAACACTGCAATTTCTCTAAACCAAGACCTTTCTAGAATTAATGAATGGGGACAAAAGAATCTAGTTTCCTTTAATGCACAGAAAACCAAGTACATTCAATTTTCTAACCTACAGAATCTCACTGACTCCCATATATTTTGTATTATTCCCACTTACAACTTACAACCAACCAACCAACTTACCACTTACAACCAAGTACATTCAATTTTCTAACCTACAGAATCTCACTGACTCCCATATATTTTGTATTATTCCCACTTCCCCTAGTATTGACATTCTCGGTGTAACATTAACTACTAACCTGAGCTGGATACATTATGTTAGAAGCATTGCTAAGAATGCCTCTACAAAACTGGGACTCCTGTACAGAGTTCGAGAATTTTTCACTGACGAGCAGTTGGCTGTAATATATAAGTCATGTGCGTTCTCAGATGGATTACTGTTCACCTCTGTGGAGTGGAAGTGGAGTGATTGCATTGAGGCAGTTGGATAAAATTCAAAATAAAGCTATTTGATTAATCAATAACCCTGCAATCACACAAAACCTTCCTACATTATCCATACGAAGAAACGTTGCATCCCTTGCATTATTCTACAGATTTTTTCACAGCAATTGTTCTGAGGAACTTGCTTCAATTGTGCCGCCTCTCCACATCTTTCCCCGTAGAACTAGGGCAGCTGAGAGCGCCAATGAATTTACACTTTCTCCTCCACAATGCAGAACTTCTGCTTATCAAAATTCATTTATCCGAAGAACTACTACTCTTTGGAATTCACTTCCCTCGAGTTGCTTTCCTCAAACTTACAATCTACAACAGTTTAAATTCAGTTGTTACAAACATGTTATGAATGGAGGATGCCTTTAGGCACATGGACCTTATTTGTTTTATCTGTGTTTTTCCTTCCTCCGTTCATTGTCTCTTTAAAAAAATAATAAAAATAAAAAATAAATGCACAGTTATCTTATCCACCAATGCGTCATTTAACTAACTACAAGATATACCGGATTGATTATAATGATAACCCGATATAATTATGGATAATAAACCCATAGAAACTTAATACAAAATAGTACATATCTGGACCACTGGACCACTCTAACCAGATCATCTCGTCCTGGATAGAGCCTATTGCCATCATGTTGACATAATCCCAATATATAATACGAAGGGGGGTAACAAGGGTGGTGTTTAGAAAAATCACCAAAGATATACATACATTTATAGCTAACGCAGGTAAATAAGCTATCGAGGCTAAATTGGCATCAGTATTGAGACAACTTGACCCTAAAAAATTACCGTATTTTAGGGTTTTTCCCCTCGTGTTGCGCGATTGCTACAGGATAACCCGTGATCGTACAACGATGACTCAGGTGTCATTGGAAAGCTCTATTAGCGCCCTTTCATGGATACATAACTGTATTATGCTCTGGCTCTTGTTTATGCATGTAAAAGAGCATGGAATGAAGCTCATTTTGGGTAAATATGCCTGCCTGCCAGGTAGTAGAAGTTACAAGCATCCACGTTGGACAGGGGTTAAATATTGTAGAGTGAGGTAGATAGCTCAAAGATAGTTGTAGGGATAGTTAGAAGCTATATAGTGGCCACTAAGAGAAATAGATTTAGGTTGACTTGGCTAGAATACGGTGATTAGAGGAGCGATGGGAAGTACAGTAGGTGTTATGGAGAATATCTTCAGAGCGAGTCTTGAAGTTTTGTGGTTTAGACACACGCGGTTTCACTTGACACATTTTTTTGGAGTTGCACAGAGTAGGTGGGATTGTGTTGCAAGACGGGTACTACGTACCTTACGTAGAGGAGGTGGTATACACTCGGAGAGCTCTGAGGAACACTGATTATTGTAGTAGCGATAGAATACCGAGAGAGATGCAAGATTGAGGCGAAGAGAGAGAGATTGCAGAGTCGGTGAGTGGACGGGAGTTAACGACACGAAAGGCTTTCCTCTCTACTTTGTCTAGAAGTGCTGTATGAGAGGATCCTCCCCACATGGCATAGGGATGTGGGGACCCCATCATCTGTCACTTTGTTGCACAGATAGCCCCTGGAAGTTGGGACTGGGAATCCCACCTCCAGAATTGTTAGGAGGAGGCTGTAGGCACCAGCCGAACAGGGGGTACCAGAAATACCCCCAATGGACTGACCCCTGGCAACGACTCCATAAAATACTCTGGACCACTACCTTCTACTCTTACTTCAGCAACATTTGTGGCTTTTCCTCTAACTTCCACTCTGTGGAACACCACCTCTCCTCTGCAAACCCTGATCTACTCTTTCTCACCGAAACTCAGGTGTCTCGGACTACTGACAGAAACCCTTCTCCATATCCTCCTATTATCTCTATCGTCAGTTTCAAGCCAAAGGTGGATATTCCGTATATGTGCGCAACAATCTCGCTTTCTCTAGTGTTCCCAACTTTGACTCTTCTGAATCCTCAACTCTCTAGCTAAAGCTTTCTTGTCACTCTCGAACTAAATATTTCTGTGCTGTTTATCTCTCCCCTAATTTTACTGACTATCCAGAATTCTTTGACTATCTAACTTCTAAAGTGGAACGCATTCTATCTATCTCTCCTTTCGCAGAAATCTCCATCCTAGATTTCAACGTTCACCACCACCAATGGCTCTCCTCTCTTTCCACTGACCAACTTGGTGAACAAGCCTATGTCTTTTCTATGCTAAATGACCTAGAGCAGTTAGTCCAGCAACCCACCCATATCCTGGATCACTTCGGAGATCGGCCCAACATTCTTGACTTATTTCTAACTTCTAACCCTTCTCCTTATACTGTGAATCTTTTCTCTCCTTTGGGCTCCTCCGACCATAAACTTATCTCTGTCACCTGTCCTATCTCTCCGGCATGGCCACCCGATCATCCCAGCCGGCGACGCTTGTGGCACTTTGGCTTTGCCGACTGGGAGGCTCTTCGACAGTACTTCTTTGATTTCCCATGAAATTACTTTTGCTTCCGTGGCAAGTGCTGAATGCATTACCAAAGTAATCCTCTCAGGCATGGAAGCATACATTCCATTTTCTTTCTCTCAGTTTAATGCTATTTTTTTTTATTTACTCACGCTTGCTGTCCGCAAAAAGGTGGAAGCATTCAAATGGTACCAACGCCTTATAACTCAAGAATCTCATTCTTCCTATGTTTCTGCCCGGAATCAAGCCAAATCTGTTCTTCGACTTGCCAAACTAAATTAAATTGCCAAACTATTATTGATTTCATCAATAATAAATGAACTAAACTATCTCATTCTAGCTCTTCCCAAGCTTTCTGGCATCTAGCCAAAAACCTCTCCAACACTTTTTCTTCCTCGTCTTTCCCTCCCCTTTTCTGCTCTGATAGCACAACCATCACTTCTTCCTCTGACAAAGCTGAACTCTTCACTCAAACTTTTGTTAGAAACTACACCTTGGATGATTCCGGTGCTATTCCTCCCTCTTCTACTTATGCCTAATATCCTAATCTCTTCTAAAGAAGTATTTTCTACCCTCTCTGGGCTTAATACTAAGAAGGCGTACGGTCAGGACGGTGCTCCTCATGTTGTACTCAAAAACTGTGCTTCCATGCTGACCCCCTGCCTAGGCAAACTCTTTCGTCTCTGTCTCTCCTCTAACGTCTTCCCTTCAAGCTGGAAGTTTGATCTCATTCAACCTGTCACAAAGAAGGGTGACTGCTCTCAACCCTTCAACTATCGTGCAATTGCTCTCATCTCTTGTATCTCAAAAGTTTTTGAAACTATTCTTGCTTCCAAATGTCTTAAGCATTTTTGTTTGCATAATCTACTCTTAGATTGCCAGTATGGCTTCCTTAAGGGTCGCTCTACTGGTGATCTTCTTTCATATCTTACTAACTCCTGGTCATCCTCATTTCGGGACTTCGGTGAGACTTTTTCTATTGCTCTAGACATATCAAAGGCCTTCGATATAGAGTCTGGCACAAATCTTTAATTTCTAACCTACCCTCCTTCGGTTTCTATCCCTCCCTCAGTGCCTTTGCCTTTGTCTCTAATTTCCTTTCCGGCCATTCCTTAGCTGCGGTTGTGGACGGCGATCGCTTACTTCCTCACCCTATCAATTCCAGTGCTCCTCAGGGCTCTGTCCTATCTCCCATTCTCTTTCTAATTTTCATATATGATCTTATCAACTGTACCTCCAGTCCCATCCATTCATACGCAGACGACTCTACCTTACACTACTCAATTAGTTTTCCTAAACGTCCCAGCCAGCAATCCCTCAAGTACAAAAGGTAAGCATGGCTTCATTTCGAAGCCATGCTACACTTATCTTCTGATCTAACTACTATTTCCAATAGGGGCACAGAAAACCTTGTTGCCTTTAATGCTTCCAAAATCCAATGTCTTCATCTTACTACCCATCCGTAACTCCCAGAGGACTATCCCTTATACTTCAACAGTACATAATTTATATCAATCCTTCATCTTCTCTTAATATTCTCGGTCTCTTTTTCTTCTGCTTTCTCTTGGAAGGACTATATTACCAGTCTTGGTAAGGCAGCCTCCCAGAAGCTGGGTGTGCTCAACCATCTCAAGGGGTTCTTCACCCCTGCACAGCTTCTTGTTCTGTATAGGGGCTCAGTGCATCCTTGTATTGAGTATTGTTCACATGTGTTGGGAGGATCCTCTCACACTGCACTTCTAGACAAAGTAGAAAGGAAAACCTTTTGCATCATTAATTCTTGTCCACTCACCAACTATCTGCAATCTCTCTCTCTATTCTATTGCTGCTACATTAATCAGTGTTCCTCAGAGCTTTCCCAGTGTATACCACTTCCTCTACGTAGGGTACATAGTAATAATAATAATAATAATCTTCTGGTTACTTATATAGCGCCCGTCTCTCCTCCTTCGAGGATTCGCAAGCGCTTGGCTTTCTTTAGTCTACCAGAGACCATTACCCATCCCCCTTGCTCATGGGGAGATGGTAACCGCCGGCTGTATCCCAGAAAAACTTTTCAATCTGAGTGGGGATTGAACGCGAGACTTTCAAGGTGGGAATCAGGCACGCTATCAGCCGTACGGCTGCAAAGTACCCGTCTTGCAAAACAACCCCACCCCTACTCTGTGCAACTCTCTAACCCAAGAGTGAAACGTTATTCTCAGTCTTTCTACTATTCAACTGCTGAGCTCTGGAACTCTCTCCCGGAATCAGTTTTTCCCTCTTCCTATGACTTAAATTGCTTCAAACTCTGTGTGTCCAGGCATTTTGACTTGAACGTTCCTTGATTTTGGCCCTTTCACTCTTTCAACTCTGGGGGAGGCACTTGCTACAGGCAGTTCTGCCTTTTGTCTCCCTCACTCACATATTAAAAAAAAAAAAAAAAAAAAAACGTGAACAATACTAAATACAAGGATGCACAGTGATAATTAATATTCTATTAATTAATGGGTCAATTAAATACTAACGTTTTCCGGATTAATTATAATAACCCGATATATTTGTACCCCTTTCAGTACCAGCAATGCACTTTATGCATCGCCTATGTATGTAAAGCGACGCAATGGTTGCGTTCGTGATAATTACTCTTGTCCTATGGCACCTAGAGGGTTCAGATTTGTATGGGAACTGCTTTAGTATCCTACGCAACAATACCGATGGTTGAAAACCCTCCAAGTCCAGCCGCGTGCATGTGGGAGCGTGCTGGATTGATTTTCCAGTATTTTGCCTACATATTTCCGCATGTTAATTGAGACTTTCCGCCGCCCCGCAAGACCCCTAAATGACCTACAGTAGGTGAGCATTTTTTTTTGTTTTTTTCCTTCATTACTAACCCATGCCATGTGTTTTCAGGAAACAAACATAAATGACAACCTGCTGGTCCCACGTTGTACATTTATTATAAATCAGCTGGTGCTCAATGGGTTAATAACCACTAGAAACTTAATACAAAATTATACATACATATATATATATATATGTAGGCTTAGGCTGATACTGGCGCCTAATTCAAACTTATGTCTACTTATCCTAGATTGTTGAGGTATTTACGAGCCTCGACACTGAACGGTTCATATTACAACTAACCACACCTCACATTCCCCTAGCTACATCATAACACGGCTTCAGGCCACTACACTCCACAAACACCGCCAAAGGCGGCTTTCTAGGGCCTTTCCTAGCTGATGCTGAGAGGATTGGGTTCTAGTCATGTGGTGCCATCACCGACAGACACTCTCTCAGCATCAGCTGACTGTTCCTTTTACTATATCTTCTAGATTTCAAGTGGCGGCGTCTTTTCCGTGAATTGACCTCCCTACTGCCAACCTAGAAGTTGGCAGATTGGGAGCCAAAGGTGTTTTTTCCCTGCCCCTCACTTTCCCTTCATAATTGAACAGGGCCTTGTTTTTCCGTTTCCTCTACTGCCTGCCCCTTCCTCTTTTCCCTGCCTTCTTTGCCAGTTTGTGAGTTTTCTAGTGGTAATCGTTTTATGGCCATGGCCTAGCTCGAGACCTTGGGGCTGTTCGGCCAGACAGCCTGGGGAACAACAACAACAACAACAACCCTTTTTTCAGACCTAACACAAAAAGTTATTGATGGCATCAATTCAGTTACGCCACCACACAGAACACTTTTTGTTACAATTTACATTAGTAAAGCTTTTGATGCCATTCCCCACCACAACCTTACAAACAAAATTATCAACACAAACATGCAGAATAACACAGAAAGATTGCCGGCCAACAATCTAACAGGCAAATGTGCCTATGTAAGATTTTCTGTCCAGTCATCGAACATCAGAAATTTCACATACGGAGTTCTTCAGGGATCCATCTTGTCACCAACACTAGTTTTTCAATCTATACATGCCCGATCTACCCATACCCCACACACCCCAGATACACATAGCCTCTTATGCAGATGACATAACACTCACATGTACACATCGAGATGCAAACACAGCCATACAACTTCTCCAACCAAACCTCAAACACTACACGACTGGTTCACCGCAAGCAGACTAATACTAGCCCTTGTCAAATCTACAGCAATCCTTCTCACAAACTGGAGAGTAGAACATAGTCATATCCCTCACCTCACCTTAAACAACATCCCCATAACATACACACCCACACCTAAAATCCTTGGTGTATGAACGATACATCAATGTAATTAAAACCACATATAACAAGCATCAAAACCAAACTGACACCAAGGCTAAATGCCCTCAAGTAACTTGCCCACACAACATTTGTAAAAACTAACACCACAGTATACAAACAATATATACGTTCAGTGATATGCTAGCCCTGCTTGGGCCTTTAACCTCTCTGAGACACATGACAACATCCTACAGAACAAAACCCACAAAATAATTAGTGGCTGCACAGATACCACACCTACAAACTACCGACATCAAGAAACCAAAGTCCTCAAAATCAAGGATCACCTTGATATGATATGAGAGGCACACAATTTCTCGCCACAGCCTCCACAAACCAACACCACACTACGTGGCAGAACATTCACACACACCAAGTAACACCAAGACAACACCTAGCACTGTTATCATACACAAATACTGCTTCACTCCCCCCTTGCCCACCCCAAGCCAGCCTCCAGAAGCATATCCATACTCAAATCACACACCGACTCATCCAGTCACTCAAAGACAAAACTCAGCTACATGCATAGCCCCCTGAACTCCATCCCTCAGTAACCCTCCTTTCCCGTGAGGACAGAGTCCACCTGGTTAGGCTGCGATGTGGGCACCATCCAGCCTCTGAGTTATCAGAAGAGGCTGGATGACTCCGTCCAGGACACTTGTCCAGGTTGTAGCACAACACTGCACACTATCAAACACATGGAAGCATTAACGCCAACAACTCTGTCAACACAACACACACTCCTTGAGAACTTTGTTGGAAAACCCGGTATCGGCCGTGGCCTTCCTTAGAAGCTCGGGGCTGTTTGGCCAGACAGCCTAGGGAACGACTATTACTACTACTACCCTGAGGATCACAGCAACAATGCCTCCCTGATATCCCACATCACCCATGAACAACTGACATCACAAAGTCACCCATCACTACATGATATGGTTGCTAGACTACTCGGCCCACGGGACAGCTCGGCCAGGACAACTCGGCCATCGGCGAGACAGCTCGGCCCAGTAAAAACGAGACAGCTCGGCCCACGGCGAGACAGCTCGGCCCAGTAAAACCGAGACAGCTCGGCCCCGAGTTAATTGGGAGACAACTCGGCCTTTCACAACCCTTATTTGCTTCGACAACATAAAAACGGTATAGATGGCTATATTGATAATTTTGGAATCGCTATGTCCCTATCTATTTATGTATCTATCCTAAAGAAAACTGAGATTTTTGCACACAACAAAATTACATCCGGTGGCAATTCAACTCCCACCCTTTCAATATCTGAGGCAAGGGTATGAACACATTGTTTTCCTTCCCTCAAACCTTCGCCATGGACAGCTTTGAATAATTTTCTCTCATCTACGTTAATTTAGAAGAAAAACTATCAGACATGCCGTACAGGTGACCTCTGTTGACCATATCAATCCATGATTTGTTTACAGATACACAGTTCGCTGCCATGTAACCTAAATCAGGATATTTTTTAGAGAATTTCCTCACAACATAGCCACCTACAGTATATACAACAAGGCCTGTTCTTCAATAATTGTACTAGTTGATTTTGATGAATTGTTACATGCTCCTACGCAACTATTTTCACCTTCATGCAACTCATCAGACAGCTCATCAGTCATATTATCCATTTCAAAGTCCATATCCTTGAATAGCAAGCTAGTTGGGCAAATTTCTAGGCCCAGTTCACGGTCATAGGAGTTTGGTGTCACTGGAGTTGCACCTGACACCTCCCCATAAATAACACACTCATCATTATCAGCATGTTGGCTAATGTTGCATTTGTCACTGAGGGCGACTTCTCTTCCTAACAAATATTTGTTCAGTCTATATTTAAAGTGGACTGAATCTGGGTGATCCTGAGGTCCACTCATTTGCCTGATGCACCCAAAGAAATGTTCTAGGCAATTTTGATTTAGTCTTCGGGTCATTATATAATCAAGCTGATGACTGTTCTTTAACATAGCCATTAATCCTATGAGTGAATTGCAAGATGATAATATTCCTTTCTGAAAGGAATAGAGTGAGCTTGACACAGAGTTACATACTCTCATGGTGCTCACTGTGTCAATCATACTTGTCTGTTCATCAAAATACATTCCATATCCACAGCGAAGTTTCTTATCACCATAGTTGGAGGAATTCATGACGTCAAACCAGTTATCTGCTAGTAAGATAAACTTAGCCGTTTCTTTCCAGTTTTTAAACTCCAGAACTCCTTTCTCGCCTAAAAACATGATTGAACTTGCACAGCTCTCTGACAACAACTGTGTTGCATATTTCACACGTTGTCTTTGCTGACCAGTGACTGTGAGGTGAATATCACTCACTTTGTAAGCTAATTATCCATATTCTGTTTTGGTATTGAGGAGCATTACGTGAATGCATGCAGCAGAAACTATATCTACGTTCTGCAACTCAACCCCTGAATCAATAAAATTAATACTGAATAGCTTTAACAAATGAGGAACATCAGCAAATACAAAAATGTCTTTATCAGCCACTGGATTTTTGAAAGACATTTGATTATGTTTGAGAGGATATATACCAAATTGTGTCCATACACGGAGATTGGTAGTTCCTAAATCGTGCACTATTGCAACAACTGGGTAGCCTGCTAACTCTATTCTCTCTATCAAATATGTCAATATATTTTGCACGTTTGATTGATCAAAGTCAAAATATATTGGCTGTTTCCACTTACCTACAAGGCCTCTCAACATAACTACCTGGACACTTTTGTGTGGTTTATACAGTGTGTCTGTACCTTTATCGTAGCTCCATTGTTTTGCAATACTCATCTCATCGAAAGATATGACTGCCAGCTTTTCTACCGAATCTAAAGTTTCAGACTTGAACTTCATAAGTGACAAGACAGGTGATAAAAGACCAGGTTCACATAACACAAACTCTGTGTGGCCAGGCATTTTGACTCGAACGTCCCTTGGTTTTGGCCCAGTTACTCTTTCAACTATGGGGGAGGCACTCGCTACAGGCAATTCTGCCTTTTGTCTCCCTCACTCACATAGAACAAAGAATAGTAATATTGGAAATTACCCCACTCGACCGCTGGGGATCTATATTATTGAGTGATTTAATATGTAGTATCACTACGGATATGTTATGTACATATTAAACAAAAGTACATAGGCTACACAATTATAACAAACAAATTCTTTTGGATCCCATTGTTCAGTCAGTTTAGTTAACATTAACTGATGGTAGTCTTGGCCAAATATCGACTAGACTAACTTACTAAATAAGAAAATAAAATTGGATGCACATCTTAATTAGAATAATTTTCAACTTACATAAATAAAACAATTTTAGAATGTAGCATATTAATTATAAACTGGTAATTAGGGCGAGAGAACGGAAATATCTATATTGTTGTAATTTGTTAGTTGTGGTTTTATAAATGGTATATTGTTATTGGGAAGGATCTTTCTAGCCCTTTCCCCATATAAACTACAAAAGGTAATTATGAACCCATTGCACAGTTTTAAGAACACGATCACAAGTCCTACAACTGATCATTCAAATCCAGAAAGTACCGATCTAGAAATGGCTAACAACAAATGATTCGGTAGGTCAATAATATTAATGAGAATACTAATGGATGACTTAGAGGATAAATGTTTCCTAGAACGAATAAATAAAAAAGGGACATATACTGTAGGTAGGATCAGGAATGAAAATATATGATTGTCTTCTATCATCATCATGTTAACCCCTTGAGGATCATGACGCACTTTACAGTGTATTTTGTCTATTATGAGGTAATTGTATTTAGATTAGTAAGGTTATATGGAAGACAGACGGTTATTCTAGACAGTCTTCAGCATTTCAACACTTACAGATCCTTCCTAAGCTGTATGATATCGTCTAATGACAGCCGGAATTAATAAAAAAAGCGACATAAACCTCAAGGGGTACCGTAATGTCACGTTTTCATGATCACTCCATATTTCGCTACTCTATTTGCAAAGTAACTGATTTCTATAAAAATGGGAAATATGCTAATCACCATCGGCTGAAAATTAAAATGGTTGTGATTTTTCCTATTAATGGGCGTGTTTTAGTCTGATCGTCATTATATATATATATATATATATACACACACAAGGTTAGATACAATCACGGATTTCAAGGCTTTTTCACGGCTATATTAAAACAAATTGCCCTTTGGCATAACATGGGGCCGAGCTGTCTCAAATAATAGGCCGAGCTGTCTCGCCGTCATGGCCGAGCTGTCTCAAATAATGGGCCGAGCTGTCTCGCCGTTGTGGCCAAGTTGTCTAAAAGTGGGCCGAGCTGTCCGAGCCGAGTTGTCCCATGGGCCGAGTCGTCCAGTCCCCCATGATATTGATATGACGAAATATGTGGGTCTGACTAAAAATTAGCTTTGGACACCACTCGACCCGTTAGGGTGTCAGGGGTGGCGGGCGTAGGTTTAAAACTCGCTGCGCAATTTAAATGGCCCAGACGGAATTTAAAGTCCACTCACCCTGAGTCGGCGTGGCCGGTATCCCAGTCTGTTCAGTATATATTTGGTTTTATTTACTGTAGTGCCTTCAAAATAATTTTGCTTGCTGTACAACATGTTGGGATGCCTCACGTGTCTAATACGGTTCATTGTGAGTGTGTTACAGGGTAGGTTCTAATAATAATAATAATAATAATAATAATATTTATTCAGTTAGTAATTTACAGAGTTGGTACCACATAGTTTGTTACAAATATGACATGTACCAGCCTTGCATAATTCCAACTAAGGATAGCCCAATAAGGCCGTTAGGCGTATTTCCATTGGGGTCCTTGTGGGATTAGGTTAGCTGGGGAAAAATGGGGAGGATAAAGAAATGGATACTATAGAAAAAGTATTTCTAGGGGGTTATTTTAAGATACCTTACATCCTATAGTAAATATCAGTAATCCGTAATCAGTAATCATTTCAGTTTGGTTTGTCTATCTCTTATGTCGCATTTAGTAGTAGACATAAGCTTGGTGCTCCCTTCTCGCAGCTGTCCGGTTCAGGTGTTCCTTCAGGCTACGTCTGAAGGAATACAGTGTTCTCTTTTCACGGACTGACTGGGGTAGGTCGTTCCAGTCTTTGATGGCAGTGAAGAAGAATGTTTGCTTACCCTGTCCTTGGATTCTCGGGACCTTAAAATTAAACATCCTGTTTCTTGTATTATGTCCACTCCTCTCATTTGCTTTAACAAAATCATTCTTTAGGTACTCTGGAGCTCTGTCATAGAAAATTTTGAAGGCATTAGTGAGCCTGATTTGTTTGGCCCTGTCAGCGACATTGAGCATACCTAGTGACTGAAGTTGTTCCTGGCCAACATGTGATCTGGGTCCTAGGTTCAGCATGAACCTAACCATTTTATTTTGAGTGACCTGAAGTTTGTGCTGTGCTGATTTAGATGATGCAGAGTACCAGGATGACACAGAATAGTCAAAATGACATTGAACAAGCGCTTGGCAGAGGGTCTTTTTGGTCGCCGCGGGCAAGCATCCCACCTGTCTATACAGGTATTTTATACGTGCTCTACACTTACTCAGGATAGATTCCAAAATTGTTTCACCTGACAAACTCGCGTCCAGTTTTAGTCCGAGATATTTAACTTGTGACACTGTTGTTATAGGAATATCATTACAGTTGACCGAGAAGCCCACAATGTCTTTCAGTTTGCGTTTTGTCCCACATAAGATGGCTTCCGTCTTGCCCAGGTGAAGAGATAGTCCACTAGCCATTCACTACATTCTTTGGAAAGTGAAGCGGCAATACTTATTGGGTCTTTTCCTGAAACCAGGTTCCTACTCTGTGAGGCAAGATTTAGCTAATATATAGCTATATTCACACCGGTATTCACTAGAAAGTACATAGTATACACACGAAAACAGTAATATATTGGCAATAACACTAGTCATTGATGCACAGCTGAAACATTACTTGTTAAGGCATGTATATCACCCTGTGTTGCGAGGATTGCTCCCCTGATACTACCAGAAAAAGCAAGAACCTGCTATATGTGTCTAGCACAGTTGCCTAAATAAAAAAATCAGTAATAATACCATCATCTTGTGATTATATGTCAACAGTATGACTTCATTTTACGCTAATATATTGACATTTTCAATGTTAGTAAGAACTATACCTCAGTAGAACGAAAACTATATATCACTAAGCTGGTAAGTAAACCTGGTAAGAGATTTAAACAAATGATGTTGTCCTCAGGTGCACATAGCACCTTTTTTCACATGTACAGGTGGCCAACTTAGTCCTGCGCAAAAATTTTGTGGTGTGTGGAGGTGTTTGGCATTTCATCCGTAGTAAACAACGTAGTTTTATGAATGAATCCCTCAAACCGAAAGGCGTGTGAAAGGAGGGACATGATTGGTCGAGGTGAGGAATATCGTGAAGTTCAATTTTCTTTCATTTTTGCATTATTGCAGGTTAGTATAATTTCCAGAAAGTCGTTGAGTATTAAGGAAAATTAAATACAGATGTTTCTAATTAACATCAATACATAACTATACATAAATATATAAATAAACATAGCAGGAAGGTTAGTGTGGTGGCGGCAGGAGGGGGAGAATTCGAATCAGTTCAATCGAGACGGTGCGGCGGGACTACATACAGTAACTAATAAGTGAATGGTTGTTTTCAAGATGCCTGTATACTGATTACAATAATTTAGCTTAAATAGTCTGTAGAAAGTAAATTGCTTAGTAATATATTATTGTGCGGACTTATTACCAATAGTATTGAGATCTGAACTTATGCCTGAATGAATTTATAGTTTCTGAAATATCTTAATTACCGTCTTAAGCTTTATTTGTATTAAGATTGCAAATAACCTATACCAAAAGCTCCCTGGTATAGTATGGATTTTTCCTCTGTGTATGAGAGGTCCTTCTTAACCTATGCAATAGGATGACGCCAATAGCAATTGAGCAATCCTAGCAATTACCAGAAGATTGTAAGAAATATCTAATGGATTGTCACGCTAACTAATTCACTATACCGTACTTGTTAGTCTTTTTTAAAGGCCCATAAATTGCAAAATCTTTTACATACCCAAAATGAGCCTCTTTCGTCCTTCCACACACACACTGTTGTGGAGGTAGTACAAAGGAGTACAAAGGAAATCAAGCAACAACAGTTCTAGTGACCCTTCTAGGCTGCTTGTCCTCCAAACACTGAGGATCAAGTGTCCAAACAGTGGTTTAGAGTGGGTAAGGGAACATTGGAAAGGGAACTACTGCCCTGCCACTAATGTCCGTGGCAGGACTAGGAAGTTAGTAGGGGACATATGAGTTAGTAACTGAGGGGAGGATAAAATAAAGTTATTAATTTACAAACGCAGTCAGTCGCGGGTTTGATGCGAGATATATGTCTAGCGAAGTTTAAATGAATCAACGGTGCTGCAGTCTATAACGTCTCGGGGAAGCCCATTCCACAAGTTGACAACTCGATTGAAGAAGAAGTTCTTAGATTCGAGTGAGTTAAAAGATTTACCAATAATTTTGCAACCGTTTCCCCGCGTGTAATTAGATTGGTCGATAGTGAAGTACTTACTACAGTTCATATTGTCGATGCCTTTGATGATTTTGAACACTTGAATTAAGTCACCTCTTAATCTGCACTGGGTTAAAGGAAATATATTTAATTCTCTAAGACGCTCTACGTATGGTTTGTTCTTTAGGCTAGGTATCATTTTGGTAACTCTACATTGAACTCGTTCTAGTTTGTTTATGTCTTTTTGGTAATAAGGGCACCAGCATTGAACGCAGTATTCCAGAAGAGGGCGGACTAAGGAATTGTAAAGGGTTAGGATAACGTCTTTGGATTTATGCTCAAATGACCTGCCTATAAAGCCAATTATTTTGTTTGCCTTCTTAACAACTTCTGAACATTGTTGACTCGGTTTTAGGTTACTCGATATTGTTACTCCCAGATCGGTTTCTCTGTTTACATTCTTAAACCGAGTGCCATTCATCGAATAGTTTGCTTTCTCATTTAGGTATCCGATATGTAGTACTTTACATTTATCCGCATTGAAACTCATTTGCCAAATTTGGGCCCAATGTGACAATTTATCTAGATTGTGTTGCATGTTGTCAACTTGTTCTTTTGAGAGTACGCTATTTGCAATTATTGTATCGTCAGCAAATTTTGAGATTGTACAGGTGAGACCCTCATCTATGTCGTTGATGTAAATTAGAAAGAGAATTGGTCCTAGTACCGATCCCTGGGGTACCCCGCTACTTACATTGGTCCATTTAGATGCCTTACCGTTTATGACTACTCTTTGCTTTCTGTCGCTGAGCCAATTTTCTATCCATTTCAACACACCGTCTTGTATTCCATGTGCTTTTAGTTTTAGCAGTAAACGTTTGTGGGGAACTTTGTCAAAGGCCTTTGAAAATCAAGGTATATAATATCTACAGCTTTACTCTCATCGTAGAGGTTGAGGATATCGTGGAAGAAGTCTAAGAGGTTTGTTAAACAGGAACGTTTTTTACGAAAGCCGTGTTGAGTATCTTTAAGTATGGTATTTTCCTCTAAGTGATTTACGAGTCTGTTTCTTATGGCCGTTTCTAGCATTTTACATACAACTGATTGGACGATAGTTACTGGGTAGGGATTTGCTGCCTTTTTTGAATATCGGTGTTACGTTGGCTATCTTCCACTGATCAGGCATAGTTCCAGACTGCAAGGATTTATTGAATAGTAATGTCAGTGGTTTGGAGAGCTCATCCCGAACTCTAGGCGAGATTGTCCAGGCGTTTTATTTACCTTGAGTTTATCTAAACAATTCAATACTTCTCTCTCTGTAACGGTGATATTGCTTAGAACATCTGAATTATCAATCTGAATCGGCGATGGTGTAGGGATATCACTGAGGTCTTCTGTTGTAAAAACTGATGCAAAGAAGGTATTGAGGGCATTACTCATTTGTACTTCGTCTTTGGTGTATTCTCCATTTTCATCGACTAACGGTCCAACAGTTGAAGTAACTACTTTTTTCTTTCTGATATAACTATAGAATTCTTACGGGTTTATTTTACTTTGATTCGCAATATGTATCTCTAAGGTCTTTTTACTTTGCTTAATTAACTTTTTGGCTTTGCGTCGTAGCTCTACAAATTTCACCTGTTCTTCGTAATTTTGTGAGGATTTTAATCTATCATTAGCAAATTTGTTAGGAAGCAGGCAGTTTGAAATATCTTTATTCCACCATTTGGGCTTATTATTATGGCCTGGATGCCGTATTTTCGATGGTATGCAGTCATGCATTGCTTTTAGGTAAGTGGTTTCGAATAACTTACAAGATGTATTTATGTCGTTATTGTAAATTAAAAAGCTCCAGTCAGTTTCTTTAAACATAGCTCTAAGTTTATGAAAGTTTGCTTTTTTGAAATTAGGGACTTTTTCGATGCTACTATTTGGTTCGTTACTAGTAAAGTTTAAAGTGAAAGTGTTCGTACGATGGTCGCTGTTACTGAATTCATCACCAACATTCAAATTCTCTATTAATTCTTCTTTTGTTGCAAGTACAATGTCAAGAACGTTATTACCTTAGGGTCGGTGTTCGAACAAATTGATAAAGCGAACTCTCTTGCAAGTTCGTATACAAGTCATGTCCGGAGTGTGAAGTAAGAGTATCGCCCCACTTGGTCACAGGTAAATTAAAGTCGCCAAAAAATACGGTATCTTGTGAGTTACTTACATCTGCAATTTGTTCATAAATTTCTCGGTCAGTTTGCACTGATTGAGCTGGAGGTCTGTATATTAATGCAAGTATTATTTTTGTACCTTTATTATTCTTTATTAGCACAAAAGATGTGTCGACGTTCACAGTTTGAGGTTTTGACAAGAGGGTCGGGTTAAGACTTTCTTTGATATAAAATAAAACGCCACCTCCATTTTTATTTATTCGGCTTTTCTCAAACATTATATAACCGGGAAGTGAATACTCTGCTAAAAAGTCTCTATCTTCTGTATTGAGCCAAGATTCTGTTATACCAATCACATCATAATTTTCAGTAAACACTAGTTCCTCTAAATCTGAAAATGTATTGCGTATGCTACGAGCGTTTGCATAGAATACCTTTAAAGTTGCGGTTTTAGAATTCAAAGAACGTTCTTTAATCAAATTTTTGGTTCTGGTTGGATCTACATTTACATTCATGGCTGTCATCGGTCCTCGGTCGTTATCTTTGGCGGTTTTGAATTTGGGTCGTGTTGGTGGAGCTTTATCCAAATTCGCGGTGGTGGTGGTGGTGGTGGTGGTGCGGGCGAGTGCGGGGGGTAAACTAGCACATTGTTGAGTGACTAGTTGCTACTTTTAGGTAATTGCCACAATTGCATTGCATAATGTAATAACATTAATATACTATATAGAATTGCAGGGATTTACAGTTTATATATTAATTTTACCAACCAGGGAGTTTACTGCACTCCGGTACTAATTTGGTGATAACAACACAGGTACCGGGTATCAATCAAACCCATAAACAACAGCATTCATTGAATCAGACTACCAGATAACAATGTGATCGGCTTATAGTGAACAAATAAGGATAGGATCATAACATAGTATGGAGCAGCATAACTTCAGATACGAAGGAACAAAATACACTGCCACTTAGAGGTCAATAGAATATTTTTACTAAATAGAATTTCCGAACACACGGTAAAATTAGACATTCGATTCATACTTTGTTTATCTATATTGTTATGCCCTGTTTTTCTACAGGTTTAACTTGGGTAATGTGAGTTCTAACTGACAGGGTATATAAGGCTGCATGCACAATACAAGGTATGAGGAATAGAGAACACAAAAGAAACACACAGTAACAAGACATACGATCACGTTTATTGATATACCACTTCTGAAATACTCGTGCAAGACAAATGATAGAATTGAACAACACTAGCATAAGTGGATCTGGATGGAGCCTAGTCTCCCACTTCCAACGTTCAGGTATTAATCTTCTGATCACTGGCTTATATACCGAAGACCATCAATGTTACTTATAGATTCATATTCACTGTTAGATTTATTACTGGTAGCTCTGGTGCACAAGTAGTAGTTCACAGACTAGATTAGACACGCGTATTTTAGAGCACAGGAATTCTAGTAACCTCAGGGGGTACTGATCTAAGTTTTATATTCTTATAGCAGAAACACGTAGAACGCAAATCAGTGGGCGAATATCAGATATCACTAGGGTTTCTTGTAGGTAATAATATCTGGATATATGGGTAATTACGAGAGTTAATATCGCCTGTTAATTAATGAACACTGATACGCTTAGCACTTCCTAATTGAATGGTTATATGTGAATGATACTGGGGCAAAGATATAGCCACTTCGTAGAAATATTAATATGTGAGTCTCTAAATAGTACTGTAACACTGTAGTACTGATAGAGTGAATCTTGGGTAATATTTGATTGGTCTGGTCCTGGTTATCTTGCGTCCGTGATGTTGGGGGCTAACGACTGGTTCCGCGGCCGTCCAGGTGGGCCATATGTAGGAAGTTCTCAAGTACGTGGACAGGTCCTTCTATCCAAATCTGCCACGGAGTCTGCCAGCTCTGGAACTCAATTCTCAGCAACCAACAAGGATAGAGCTCGAGGTTAACTCTGGTGACCAACCTGGGTTGGTGTTTATCTTTCAACTGATTTTACTGGGGGCTGGAGCTGGGTTTCTAGGCTCGGTTTTGGGCCCTGTAGGCCATAGGGACTCGAGTCTTATGGACTTATTTGAGCTCTCAATAGATACGGGGACTAGGTAAGGTGGTGATTACTGTTGTTGTTGTTGTTGTTGTTCCCCAAGCTGCCTGGCCGAACAGCCCCAAGGCCCTGAGCAAGGCCAAGGCCATAACCGAGCGCCCCAACCGAGTACTGTTGTGGCACATGGCTATAGGAAGCCTTCATAATATGATATAACTGAGCCTTAGTAAGAGGTACTATTTTGGCTATACTGGAAGTATTTAGGGGAGAGAGACTGGATCTACTTTGCGAGGAGGATGGGGACAGCTGTGATAGGAGCGTCTCTCTTAGATTGTTCAATCTTCATTCTATGGTATAGCTAAGGTGCTAATTTAGTGATCAGAGTATGCAAGAAAGGTAAATGGGTTATTGTGGTTTAATAAAGGTTAGTAAAGGGGTTAGTCATGCATGGTTAGTTAATTGATAGGAAGAATTCCTGTGCTACCTGGCAATGACCCGGAAGTCAAAACAAGGGTCAGGTATACCTCCGCAGGGGTGGGGGTCTCCCTCCTCGGGTGGGTAAAAAGGGGTAGCTGGGCGCCCTCTCTCTGGGATGGTCGTCCGGCGGCTGTGGCTAGGGGCTTGCCATATCACAAGTGTTTGTAATAACCCTCTGTTTATGAGACAGATGTGGGTGTCCTTAATACCAAAACCGAAGGTGCCTTAGCTAGCTGGTTTTACTCGGTTGGTTATTAATTGTATGGTTTGCTGGATGTGGTGGAGACTGGGTTGCTAACTCTGCCACATTTATCTGGAAGTATGGCAATAGAAGTTAGTTACTGGCGAGGCGGCTAGCCTCGCACCGACGACCATTGGGTGCAGGGTTGTGAAGGGGTTGTAAGGGAATAGATGGCATGCAAGGGGTTAGTAAAGCTCTAATGTTGTTCCGGCCTACTAAGGGAAGGTAGGCTGGATAGGAGTATATATATAAAAGGTTGGAGAGCGTTAACAACGGAAAAATCAAAGATCTTCAAGAGGTATGAGGGAGAGGGGGGTCGTACAAGAGTCGAGGAGCGCGGGGTGTTAATGAGAGGGGGGGAGTTCAGGGGGGGCTACGTGGAAATTTTACCCTAAGGTCTCCGGGCGTGGGGGTGGCATTAGGCTACAGTTGATATTGGAGTTTGAAAGGACACTGAAAGTATGTTAGCCAAATGCTACCGGGGGATGCAACTATGGGGTGGTATATGAGTCTGGAAAAGATAGAATCATGTGGACTGTGGGGCTGTTGGGGGAGAAGGAGGTTAACTCTAAGTGTGTGCTTGACTGTGGATAAAGTACATGGTGTATTATTACTCGTCAATACGAGGGGTTATGGACCTATTATTTGACACGATTTCTTGTACGTCTAGTTGTCCCTGGGAACTGCGGTTTCAAAGAAAAGCGGCAGTTCGTAGGGGTACTTCGTTATTGTTTCGAGGTACTATGATAGACAATGGAAAAGAAAGGTTATCTATACAATCTCTGGTTGGGGTAAGCATTAAGTTATAGCATGGTGCTAACATCTTTAGTCATGGCTGTCTGGCGGGTTGGCATTGGCTCAACCTAGGGACAGGGCATGGGTGTGTTAATATGAATGTGTATTCTTGTTCATCATCATGTAGGGAGAGTCTGGTGGGTAAGAGGTGTAGGACACGAAACAAATTGGAGTAGTGTGGACTGTGGATACGAAGGAGGTGATTGGAAGACGTATAACAATTGTGGAAAAGTAAATGGAAAAGATGAACACAATGGCGGATAAAGATAACTAACCTAAGGATTGAATACATAGATTTATGGGGACGATTGGTCTTCAGAAACTTAGTCTGGCAAGACAAGGTATTTTAGGGTATGTTGATATTAATAACTAACCTAAGGATTGAATACATAGATTTATGGGGGCGATTTGTCTTCAGAAACTTAGTCTGGCAAGACAAGGTATTTTAGGGTATGTTGATATTAATAACTAACCTAAGGATTGAATACATAGATTTATGGGGGCGATTGGTCTTCAGAAACTTAGTCTGGCAAGACAAGGTATTTTAGGGTATGTTGATATTAATAACTAACCTAAGGATTGAATACATAGATTTATGGGGCGATTGGTCTTCAGAAACTTAGTCTGGCAAGACAAGGTATTTTAGGGTATGTTTATCTTAATATCCTAACTTAGGGACAGGGCATGGGTGTATTAACTTAAGGTGTTTTTATGTTCATCATCAGGTAGGTAGAGGTGTAGGACACGAGGGGTAGTGTATACGCGAGGTGGGGTTGTGAATTGTAAATGTGTTGGTTTGAGGCTAGGCGCCGCGCCGCTCGTGACCTAGGATAGTGACCCTTAATGCGCTGGACATAGGGGTGGCATCTCCCTACGATCGAACAGGTAGAGTGGTGTGTGCAGCGGGGCGTGAAGGATAAGTGGACAGGATGACCCAAACAGGGTACCCTGAGCAGAGGGTCATGAAGCAAAATAGAGTAGTGTGGATTGTGTATACGAAGGAGGTGATTGGAAGACGTATAACAATTGTGGAAAAGTAAATGGAAGAGATGAACACAATGGCGGATAAAAGATAATTAACCTAAGGATTGAATGCATGCATGAATGACGACATTATAGCCGTCGTCCTAATAAGAGGATGAAACCTGGTTGGTCTGCACGTGGCACAATACGACACAAGGACAGTGCCGCTATGTCGTATCAATACTGGTGGCATACTCCGGTTAATATTATATAATAATATACACTTAGTTACTAGAAGAACAAGGCAAGGGGGCGACTGAGCACGGGGGTACATATATCTATACTCGTCATGGAAAGGGAGATACGAGGTAACTTTCCTGCATCTCTCCTGATAATCGTCTGCAGATTGGTCATAGTGAGTTTATCCGAATTAACAGGCCTAAATCAATACAATAACTGGCATAGGGTTATCGGGTGTATAGAGTCGTGGTTAAAGGCTGGGAATCTATAGCTTCCACAGGAGGTTAGAGACTTAGAATTGGGGGGCTATGATTGTTAAATAACTAAATACAGGGCTGACGTAATCACGATCTGATTTGGTGTGAAATGGAAGTTAAGGTGTCTTAGATCGCCTCGAACCTACACAATGAAAGTATTATAGTCTGTATGGTGGTTACCTAATTAAATACATACTTAGGCGGTACATCAAGAATATCAGTGAGTAAAGTATTGTGGTTTGTATATTAGAAGACTGTGATTGAGAGACGTATAATAAGTGGAATGAATTGAGAGAGAGAGAGAGAGACCAAATCGGGAAAGGAAAAAGGGGCCTGGGATCTCGTTGGGGATGGTAGTTTCGCTCTCAGGATTTTCGTTCCTGTGGCTCGTTAGGGTTGGAGGTTTCGCTCTCAGGATTTTCATACCACAGCGTTCCTGTGGCATTTTACTTCCGTCGCCTTTATATTAGGTACGACCTCGTACCTCAAGGTTGGAGTACGTAGGTTTGTTTAGGGGGGCCAGGTCAGGTCGGTGAGGGGGTTAGGTTGGAGGGAAATGGCAGCCTGTCGGTGAGGACGAAGATTACTGTCATCCCGACTAGCAACAGACAGTTCAGAAAAGAGAGACAAAAACTTAAAACATTTTATCCTGGAATGTGAATAATATAATGAAATTAGGAAACAAAATTACTCAGGCCATATATCTAAGACACTGGAAACTAATAGGAGAGTTACTATTCAAGAAAAAAAAGGAACGAGGGAAGAAAATACATAGATGTTGGAAAAGGAGAGAAAAGATGATAAAAGAACTTGACGAAAGGACAGATAATTAAGAACACAGGAAAATTATGAAGAGGTAAAGCGTTTAACAATGTATAAAACAAATTTAAAAGATAGTCAGAAAAGTGTAGGTTAACAAGAAAAGTAGTATGACTAAGGGAAAATAAATATAATATAATTATACAGTATATGGAAAACGTGTAAATTTATAGAATCATGCCCAATCGCTTAGGAATTGAAAACAATCAAAACAAAATCCCATGGAAAAAAAATCCAGTACAATAAGATCCTCATCATCATCAAGGGGGGGGGGGGTTATTTAGGGTCGCCGTTAGTCTTGGTGAAGGTCTGGTTTATTGGAAGGGGGTGGTGGTGGTGGTTGTGGCTTTGACCTTGGGGGTTCACTTTCACTTTGGAAGGGAGGGGTGGATATATCGTTAGGGCTGCTGTTCGGAATGTGGGTCTAGGTGAGAGCTGGCCCGGGGCCAGTTTTGGAGGGAGGTTTAAGTGGTTTCGGTCGGGGGTAGTGATAGGGGGGGTTTAAAGGTGAAACGGGCAGGTCGAGTCAGGGTTGTTGTTGCGGAAGATGTTGGTGCTGGGGAGGGGTTGAATTGTGTAGAGAGTTGTGGTCGTGAGTGGGGTTGGGGGAAGGGTGAGTAAGGCTGGAGGTTGAGAGTTTACGATGATTGGGTGGTTTGGAGGTTTGGAGTGTGGGGATATGATAGGGAGATGGTGGGGGGGTCTGGGCAGGCAGGGTTGTGGTTTGAGAGGGGTTGAATTTGGACTGATTTTATTTTCGGGAGAGATGTGGATGGGATTTCCAGGAGTGGTTGAAGTTGAGAGGTTGATTATGTTGTTTGGGGCGAGAGAGAGAGTAGTATTTTGGGGGTTAGCCAAGGTGGAAAAAGTTTTGTGGTTGGATTGGGATGGGCGTGGTATTTTGTCGAGCGGGATCTTTGGGGGCGGAATTTGGGGCGGATGGGGTAATGGTGAAGAGGGGGGTAAGATAGGGGGGGAGAGGAGGTAGGGGTTATGTACGGGGATGATTTTTCGTTCTGAATGTGGTCGTGAGAGGTTAGGCTGGCAGGGTGGGAATTGGTGGAGGTTGAGAGTTTAGCTGGGATAATTATGGTGGGGGACCGACTGGTGAGCAGGTGCTCGGTACGCATGAGGGGGGGAAAATCACTTTGGTGGGGGTCACACGTGAGGGGGGGATTAACGGCGCTTGTGGGAGGATCAGAGTGGTGAGGTGTGTCGGTGGCAGTGACGGTTTGTTTAGAGGTTATATGGGATTGGTGGGTTTGTCTGTCATGAGGGGGTAAGTCAAGTGTGGGGTTTTGGAGTTTTTTAGGGGTGTGAATTGTGGGGGGGTGGAAGGGAGCTACCGACGGAAAACTGTCACAAGGGAAATTTTGTTGGTGGGGGAATAGCTGAGCATTTCTGGGGGCATGGGGAAAACATTGTTGGGTACATAGGTTGGCATTTTCCCTGGAAACATGGGTATATAAATATTTGTTAGAATGGTTGTTACATACATCCGAGTCTGTCCTGGAAACATGGGAGGATTTATCCTGGACAGATGGGGGTCTGGGTGATTGACAGGTAAATTGTGGGATGGGGTGAGTAGGTCAGTTTGGAGAGATTGTTGCGGAAGAGATTTGTCTCGGACAACAATGGAATTTGGTAGGATGGATGAAGGAGACATTGATGGAGATTTTGGTTCTGGTGCTGGATTATGGGGCAGAGGTAGGTTGGTGAGCGGGGGTGTTACTGGAGAGTGGATTCAAGAGCGGTTCGGGTAATGTTGGGGAGGGTGACAGGGGGGGGGGGGAAGAGGAGGTAGGCGGAGCTGTAGCATTCTTGGTTGATGCGGGTGTTTGAAGGGGTTCACCGAGGTTGGGCATGTGGGGAGATGATGGTGGGGGGTGTGAGGTTGACAGTTTTGAGGGGGGGACAGGTGATGAATATGAGGAAGTGAGAGGTGTGACAGGTTGTTGAGGGATTGACGGGGGTGAAGGTTGGTCTTGGGTGACAGGGGCATGTGAGAGAGTGGAAGGGGGGCTCATTTTCTGACCAGCATTTTTTAGGGGTGACATTGAAAGAGAATTGGTTACGGTGGGGGTGCCCATTTCTGCGTGCTGTGGTTTGTTGGCAGGCATAGACAAAGGATGGGGTTTATGGGGTAACACAATTGATGGAAGATTATCGTTGGTGGATGGCTGGGCAGGGGAAAATTTAGGGATGGTCAGAGAGGATAGAGGCAAGGAAGAGTGCACTGGGGTTGGACTTTCACCGGAAGTCATTTTGGAAGGGTGCACAGAGTTTTCTTTAGGGGGATGGAGGGACTTATCAATGATAGTGTTCAGTGGAGGAATACATTTATTTTCTTGGATAGGGGCTGAAGGGTTGGATAGGGGATTCATCGAACTGAGTTGGCATTTTTCTCTGATGGAGAGCATATGTTCTTCGAATGAGCCGTACGGGTCAAGATGGGCGGTGATGTGGGGTGGGAGGATGTCTAATAATGCGGTGAATAATAGTTCATTTTGTTGCTCGTCATCTTCAGAGCTATACAAGGTCCTCACGTATCTGTAGAGTTGTATGAGGGTCACATTTATATCCCCTTCATACTTGATCTCGTCGACTTTTTTTATTATTTCGGGGGTGACGAGGGAACCCAAAAGTGGCCCTAAGGTCCGGATCACGAGGGATCGAAACTGGTTCCAGGTAAACTCTGGCGTTACCTGTTCAACAATTTGGGAAACGGCTTTTCCCAACTGCATAATGTGCAATAATGCAACGGCGATTTTGTCGCGGTAATTTTGAAGTGCCACATCTAACATTGGCTTTACTATGTCTAAGTAAGTGGCAATATCATACGTGTTTACATCATACTTGGGAATGTGTGTGAGTGTCATTGTGAGCTGCCATTTTTGCGATGTTCCCATTGCTTCTACTGTTCCAAACTTGCAGTGTAATGCAACCTTTTATCCGAATCAAGAAACACCGCTGCCGCCAATGTTATGCCCTGTTTTTCTACAGGTTTAACTTGGGTAATGTGAATTCTAACTGACTGGGTATATAAGGCTGCATGCACAATACAAGGTATGAGGAATAGAGAGCACAAAAGAAACACACGGTAACAACACATACGATCACGTTTATTGATATACCACTTCTGAAATACTCGTGCAAGACAAATGATAGAATTGAACAACACTAGCATAAGTGGATCTGGATGGAGCCTAGTCTCCCACTTCCAACGTTCAGGTATTAATCTTCTGATCACTGGCTTATTTAACAGGTTTATATACCGAAGACCATCAATGTTACTTATAGATTCATATTCACTGTTAGATTTATTACTGGTAGCTCTGGTGCACAAGTAGTAGTTCACAGACTAGATTAGACACGCGTATTTTAGAGCACAGGAATTCTAGTAACCTCAGGGGGTACTGATCTAAGTTTTATATTCTTATAGCAGAAACACGTATAATGCAAATCAGTGGGCGAATACCAGATATCACTAGGGTTTCTTCTAGGTAATAATATCTGGATATATGGGTAATTACGAGAGTTAATATCGCCTGTTAATTAATGAACACTGATACGCTTAGCACTTCCTAATTGAATGGTTATATGTGAATGATACTGGGGCAAAGATATAGCCACTTCGTAGAAATATTAATAAGTGAGTCTCTAAATAGTACTGTAACACTGTAGTACTGATAGAGTGAATCTTGGGTAGTATTTGATTGGTCTGGTCCTGGTTATCTTGCGTCCGTGATGTTGGGGGCTAACGACTGGTTCCGCGGCCATCCAGGTGGGCCATATGTAGGAAGTTCTCAAGTACGTGGACAGGTCCTTCTATCCAAATCTGCCACGGAGTCTGCCAGCTCTGGAACTCAATTCTCAGCAACCAACAAGGATAGAGCTCGAGGTTAACTCTGGTTACCAACCTGGGTTGGTGTCTATCTTTCAACTGATTTTACTGGGGGCTGGAGCTGGGTTTATAGGCTCCGTTTTGGGCCCTGTAGGCCATAGGGACTCGAGTCTTATGGACTTATTTGAGCTCTCAATAGATACGGGGACTAGGTAAGGTGGTGAGTACTGTTGTGGCACATGGCTATATGAAGCCTTCATAATATGATATAACTGAGCCTTAGTAAGAGGTACTATTTTGGCTATACTGGAAGTATTTAGGGGAGAGAGACTGGATCTACTTTGCGAGGAGGATGGGGACAGCTGTGATAGGAGCGTCTCTCTTAGATTGTTCAATCTTCATTCTATGGTATAGCTGAGGTGCTAATTTAGTGATCAGAGTATGCAAGAAAGGTAAATGGGTTATTGTGGTTTAATAAAGGTTAGTAAAGGGGTTAGTCATGCATGGTTAGTTCATTGATAGGAAGAATTCCTGTGCTACCTGGCAATGACCCGGAAATCAAAACAAGGGTCAGGTATACCTCCGCAGGGGTGGGGTTCTCCCTCCTCGGGTGGGTATAAAGGGGTAGCTGGGCGCCCTCTCTCTGGGATGGTTGTCTGGCGGCTGTGGCTAGGGGCTTGCCATATCACAAGTGTTTGTAATAACCCTCTGTTTATGAGACAGATGTGGGTGTCCTTAATACCAAAACCGAATGTGCCTTGGCTAGCTGGTTTTACTCGGATGGTTGTTAATTGTATGGTTTGCTGGATGTGGTGGAGACGGGGTTGCTAACTCTGCCACATTTATCTGGAAGTATGGTAATAGAAGTTAGTTACTGGCGAGGTGGCTAGCCTCGCACCGACGACCATTGGGTTGTGAAGGGGTTGTAAGGGAATAGATGGCATGCAAGGGGTTAGTAAAGTTCTAATGTTGTTCCGGCCTACTAAGGGAAGGTCGGCTGGACCTATATCGGCTGGACCTATATAAAAGGTTGGAGAGCGTTAGCAACGGAAAAATCAAGGATCTTCAAGAGGTATGAGGGAGAGGGGGGTCGTACAAGAGTCGAGGAGCGCGGGGTGTTAATGAGAGGGGGGGAGTTCAGGGGGGGATACGTGGAAATTTTACCCTAAGGTCTCCGGGCGTGGGGGTGTCATTATGCTACAGTTGATATTGGAGTTTGAAAGGACACTGAAAGTACGTTAGCCAAATGCTACCGGGGGATGCAACTAAGGGGTGGTATATGAGTCTGGAAAAGATAGAATCATGTGGACTGTGGGGCTGTGGGGGGAGAAGGAGGTTAACTGTAGGTGTGTGCTTGACTGTGGATAAAGTAGGGAAAACATGGTGTATTATTACTCGTCAATACGAGGGGTTATGGACCTATTATTTGACACAATTTCTTGTACGTCTAGTTGTCCCTGGAAACTGCGTTTTCTATGAAATATAGACCAAAGAAAAGCGGCAGTTCGTAGGGGTACTTCGTTATTGTTTCGAGGTACTATGATAGACAATGGAAAAGAAAGGTTATCTATACAATCTCTGGTTGGGGTAAGCATTAAGTTATAGCATGGTGGCTAACATCTTTAGTCATGGCTGTCTGGCGGGTTGGCATTGGCTCAACCTAGGGACAGGGCATGGGTGTGTTAATATGAATGTATATTCTTGTTCATCATCATGTAGGGAGAGTCTGGTGGGTAAGAGGTGTAGGACACGAAGCAAAATGGAGTAGTGTGGACTGTGGATACGAAGGAGGTGATTGGAAGATGTATAACAATTGTGGAAAAGTAAATGGAAAAGATGAACACAATGACGGATAAAGATAACTAACCTAAGGATTGAATACATAGATTTATGGGGGCGATTGGTCTTCAGAAACTTAGTCTGGCAAGACAAGGTATTTTAGGGTATGTTGATATTAATAACTAACCTAAGGATTGAATACATAGATTTATGGGGGCGATTTGTCTTCAGAAACTTAGTCTGGCAAGACAAGGTATTTTAGGGTATGTTGATATTAATAACTAACCTAAGGATTGAATACATAGATTTATGGGGGCGATTGGTCTTCAGAAACTTAGTCTGGCAAGACAAGGTATTTTAGGGTATGTTGATATTAATAACTAACCTAAGGATTGAATACATAGATTTATGGGGCGATTGGTCTTCAGAAACTTAGTCTGGCAAGACAAGGTATTTTAGGGTATGTTTATCTTAATATCCTAACTTAGGGACAGGGCATGGGTGTATTAACTTAAGGTGTATTTATGTTCATCATCAGGTAGGTAGAGGTGTAGGACACGAGGGGTAGTGTATACGCGAGGTGGGGGAAAGGGTTGTGAATTGTAAAGGGGTTGGTTTGAGGCTAGGCGCCGCGCCGCTCGTGACCTAGGATAGTGACCCTTAATGGTGTAGGACACGAAGCACGACACGAAGATGTCGTCGAATAGGGGTGGCATCTCCCTACGATCGAACAGGTAGAGTGGTGTGTGCAGCGGGGCGTGAAGGATAAGTGGACAGGATGACCCAAACAGGGTACCCTGAGCAGAGGGTCATGAAGCAAAATAGAGTAGTGTGGATTGTGTATACGAAGGAGGTGATTGGAAGACGTATAACAATTGTGGAAAAGTAAATGGAAGAGATGAACACACTGGCGGATAAAAGATAATTAACCTAAGGATTGAATGCATGCATGAATGACGACATTACATCCAAAAGAACACAATGAGTGCCCCCTGCGTCATTTTTGCTAATGTGGTAGAACAGTTGATAAGTAAACTGGGAGAAGAGATTGTAAATAATCTGGGCAAAGAATTGGTCAAAGGCGAACATTTGGTGGCGAGGAGTTCGATCGATAATACTCTCAAGATGATGGGGACTTTATCTGCAGATTCGGCTGCTGCTGCACCCACTATAGGTGACGAGGGGGCCAGGGCCGCCGTGTACTCCGCCTCCTCCTCCGCTTCGCCACTCGCTATGAGTAATGTACGCGAGTGCCTGTACTGGTCGCTGCTACAAAGAAGCGGTGTTAAACATATGTCCTCTCCGATCATGTCCGACAGTATGCCTTTCTCGTCCGATGCTTCGGGAATTATCGATTATGACTTTTTACTCTCCTCTTCAAAGATGTCGTCGACACAAAAGGAAGGCAATAGCCAGAAAAAAGGCATCCACCAAAACGGCCATAATTACAATAGCTACATTAAGGGACTGCGGCATAATCTGACTAGGATTTTTGCTGCCATTAGTCAAAGAGTGAGCGACGTGGAATTCAGTTCTATTCTGAATACAATGGAAGCTAATCTGCGAGAAGAAGAGTCGAGGAACAGTCACAGACCTCCCATGACCAATACGACAAAGACCGTCACGGGTCACGATCAGTACATGGAGACCCTCAAACGCGAGAGCACCCAGTTGCTTGCCTTCATGAGAATTCTCAAGACTAATATTGTACCGGCCTTCACCTCTGGGATTCTGGGCGAGAAAATGGTCATATACCTATCCCTCATCAGTGGCCGGTCTCGACTCGAAAACCTATTCAAGTATGGATTGACCAACTCCAGTTCCGGGGATCTCAGTCACCTCAAACCCATAACACCCACCCCCAAACACATAGAGGACACCTTCATGTACAGGAGGGTGCACCCTGTTCTGATGATGGCCTTACCCAAAAATTTCTCCGCCCTACTCCAACAAGAACAGAGTGATCCCGACCGATTTATCGGTTCGCATAAAAATACCATCGATATCCTCAACCACCCCAACACGGTACACATGGCGAGGTCTGCCCGAGGTTCGATTGGGGCGGGAGGTGGCAGCGCGCTCGGCATCAACATATCCTCCCTCATCCTACATGAGATGATGGTAACCACCGTAGACCCAGTGGTTGATAATGCAACGAACGAACAATTCCATTCTCCTTTGATCAAGGCACCGGTGATGGTCATGAACCCTTTCAAACATGAAGCCTCCGGCCTGTCCGGGAACCTCGGCCTATCTCCTCTTTTGGTGACCAGGAAGAGCAACAACGGCGGAAAGAAAGGGCGGTTGGCCAAGTGTGCGTATCTGCAAGTCTCCATGCCCACCCAGTTATCAGGACTCGTAACTAATACTGGAATCTGTCAACCTGAAGAACGGCCAGGGGAAAAGTTCAAATTCGTCAGAAGAGACGGGAGTCCCATCTATTTAAATAAGATGATGCCGTCGGTCATGTGTTCGGACGCTCGCACTAACCTACTAGACGTGTTCTCTAGGGCCCATCTTCAGATGGAGGACATATGAGTCAAGTTTGGTTACGCGCCTGAAATCCTGACGGCGGTGGCAGTCGCCAAAGGTGTGACCGTTAAGGAAGTCATTCAAGAAATGTCCATCAGAAGTTCGACGACGGTGAACAGCACTGAGACCCAAAAATCATCTATAGACAAAATTACCGGTGATGTAATAATACAAGGAGGAACTTTTCCCACCGTCTATCAACCTCCTCACCCCACCACCTCCATAAACTGGGGAGGCGACAATGGCAAACTACAGGCTAGGCTGTTGCCCTTCTTCATAGCCTCCAACCCTCTGAGTGCAGCCACCATGAATGGAGTCCCCCTAACCACCGAAGGCTACCTTTTAGCTTTACAGAAAAGGAAGAAGTGGGCGGGAGTTGTCGACAACGGATTCGAAAATGGCCATTTAGTAGGCGATGCAGCCATGAAGGCAGTGTCCCATCGTTTGTCGGCCGACGTCGAACCACTGAGGGAGGCTTAGGGATAATTACTAAAGTTACAAGGACGCTTTTCACGAGCAGCCTCCACCCTGAAGAAGATGATCCAAGAAAATGAAGACAAGTTTAACGAAAGAAAACATTCGACAAGTATGGTGGTTAATCGTCTTCAAGAGAATTATGACACCATTAAAGAGAGCATGAAGGTGATCCGGGACGAAACAGCCAAACTCGTGGTCACAAGCGATTTGGTGACAGGGGGTTACGCTGGCGACCCAACCATAGCCCTGGTGTCCCCTTTCAGGAACGAATGTTTCGGTATCATAGGTGCCATATCGGGGCCATATTGAACGGGATTCAGTTCCCTTATAGGGACGAGACAGTCGGGCATTGCTGCCATCAATAGTGCCATCCGAGATAAGGTAACCCTGTCCTCTTCAGAGGGACAGGTCATGCCCGAACACAATATAGTCTTTGGTACCGGCGAACATTTATTGGCCGACAGTGACAGTATCGCTAATCACATTGCCCGCCACGGCGGACAATGTGATGGCTCTTGCGATTGGTGCACGGCAGTAATCAATCGTATATTTGGAGATTCCGTCACCCGTACCGAGGAGCAGCAGAACACTCTCATCGGCACCGGAGTCAGAGCGGCCAACTACCTGAGTGATATCATAACGACCTCCGACTTGAAAAAACGAGCGGTCTCCCAATTTCTCCTGTCCAACACCGTTCTTCTAAAGGCGGTGGCTTCGGCATTATACTCTTCTGATGGTGTTGGCTCTGTCACGCCCTTGCCCGACTTCATGGGCAGCTTCAGGGGTGAGCCGTCGGCCGGAACATTGTTTATCAGTTGAATACAATGTACAGTACTAGACTAGTAGTTTAGGGAGGGTTGTAGATTGGTACCAATAAAAATATAACAAAGAATTAATTGATATTTATTCACATTACATACATCCCTCTGCATTTTCTTGTCCAATTGATTTATAGGGGTGAACATTGGTTAACCCGCTGAGCCCCAGCTAGTTATAATATTTTGTTCACCCCAATCCCAAGCGATTTTGATTTTTTTTTTCTAACTAAGAATAAAAAGAAAATAAGATTTTTGTTTGTTTTTGCTTACCGATGATTTTTAGGGGTCCTAAGGGCGGGGGGGGGGGGGGGTCCTGAGATGACAGCTGCAGTTTGGCCCGGTTCATATATCCCGCCCGCGCGGGCAGGCTGGGGAGCCCGGCAGCCAGATGTACGATGAGTCGAGTTTTCGGGTGTTTGGTCATTTGCATACCACCCGAGTATCTTGTGTGCCTTTATAGTTTATATTATACCACGTATGTATCAATAATGTCATAATAAGTAAAGTTCAAGTGTAATAAGTGCACATATTCAAGTGATATAAGTGTTCACTCGTGGCAACGACTCCCACCCTACATACAGACAGACGGACACCAGGTGACAGTCCTCACTCCCGCGCTCTCTTCCCTCTGTCAAACTTTATATATACATTAGGACAGCACTTCACTTTAGTTGTCTGACACTGCCACACTGTCACTTTATATATATAGAATAGTTTACCGTATAGTTTACTTATATTATATCATTTGTAGGCACTTTTTAGTTAGAAATATTGGCTTTCACATTGTATTTTTGTTAGTTTGCACAAGTAAAATGTATCTCACTGTTATTATGGAGTTATAGTTTATCACTTTATACAGTTATTATTTACACTTGGTATTTACACTTGGTTTAGCATCTTTTTTCGCAGTCTTTTTTATACACTTAGAAGTGTTCAAGGGTGTGGTGCTCGGTGAAGCAGTCCGGGTGACACAGTGCAACATTACACTGCCTGCAGAAATTGCTGGTGTCAACAAGCTTAGGGCTCCTTCGTGTCGTGTTGCGACACACATGACACCGCCTGCGGGGTCTCGCCTGGGCTTCAGTGGCTGGCACATACGTGGGGAAATGGCGTTCAGTGAGTCTGGCAATCCCTTCTGCCGCTGGCTGACGATGTGCTGGTGGTTGCGGGTTGCGGGGTTGAGTCATGTATGTATGCAACATCTCTCTGCTCAACTCGATGCAGAAGTCCTCCATCGTCTCTCGCTTGCCAGTAATTGCATGGTGGAGAATGTGGCAGTTGTACTGGGTGATGTCTAGGAGATGGAAGAACAATTTTTTGTACCACCTCATAGTCTTCCTTGCACATTCACACGAAGCGATGACAGCATCGGACTTGTCAGCCAGCCGCATGTTGATATTATAATCACAGATTGCCTCAGGCTTCCGGATTATTTCCCTTGTTGCTCGGTCACGTCGTCTGCTGTTTTGGAAGATTGGTTGGTGGACTGTTGTGAGGACGTTGACGTCCCGGTTATCGATCCAGGATAACAGGAGGACATTATTGGCCTGCAGGTAGATGATGGAGCCCTTTTCCGGCCTGGGTAGTAGATTGGGCATGAATATTCTGTTCCTCCTGGACGGTGCCACACACGCCTGTTGTGCGGCTATACAAGAACTTGGCAAGGGAGGGGCTGGTGTACCAGTTGTCCAGGTACAGTATGTGGCCCCTGTCCAAGTAGGGCTCTATCAAGGTGATGACAACGGCCCCTGATATACCATATGTCCTCGATGGCACCAATTCTGTCTTCTTCCCCATATACAGAATGATGTCCTGGATGTAGCCGGTCAAACAGTCACACATGACGAAGGTCTTCAAGCCATACCTATGACGTTTGCTGGGGATGTACTGTCGGATGCTGATGTTTCCCCGCCACAGTAACAAACTCTCGTCAATTATGAGTTTCTGATGGGGTTTGAAGGCCGCAGCAAACTTTATCTTGAGGTACTCAAAAATTGGTCTTATCCTCTCCATGGGGTCCTTGGTGTTTCTGGGGAGGTCCTGGTTTCTGGTATGGCTTGCCAGGCTGTCAATGAAGTGCAGGTTCCCCATGATTGCAGAGAATCTGTTCCGGCTTATGATCTTGGCAAAGATAGGGGTGCGGATGAGGGGATCCCATGACCAATATTTCCTGATTGACGATTTCGTCGTCACCCCCATCAGGATCACGATCGCCAAGTAGGAGTAGAGCTCTGGGATTTGGAGTGTTTCCCATGACAGCCTGGCCGAGTACCTGGATTGTTCCTTACCAGCCATAAAGTACCAATTATACCAGTTAGTCTGGTCCACAATTAGTCTCATCAGGTTGGCAGTAAAAAACTGCAGAAAGATGTCCAGTCTTGGGGTGTCAGGTCCTTGGTGAGGGAACGTAGGGCCGGCAATCCCTGCGCCCACAAATTGCCAGTCGGTGGGCTGATACCGTTCCCCATCCTGCCAATCCCAAACATCAGGTACTCCTCCGGCACCTTCGTCGTCGTCGGCATCAGGGTCGTCGGGATCCGGGTCACCAGGGTGGCGAGGGGGCGCAACCGTGTCTCTTGCCACTGCCCTACCCCTTGCCCTTGCCCTTGGCCTGCCTCCTGACGGCCGCCTGGACCCACCTGGCCCTCTCGAACCGCCAGTGGGGGGGGCTCTAACGAGGGTCACCTTACCCACCCGTCTTGGACGCCCACTTACAACCCCACGCCCGGGAGCTGGGACTTCTGCGGGAGGATCGAATGGAGGTGGTGATGGTGTTGGTGTGTGGTAGGGCACTGGTCTAGGAGTTCCGGTGGGGGTGTAGGGTAGTGAACCCGGTGATGGTGGGGGGTAGTCTGGTGATGGTGCTGGTGGTGGTGTGGGGATGCGAGGCTCTCCCCTGGCCGCTGCAGCTGCGTCTTCCCGGGCTGCCATAACTGGGAAGAGACGCCTCGCAACCATCCGACGTCTTTCCACTTCCCTTGGTGGGGTGTCGGGAACCTCCTCTTCCTCTTCCTCTTCACTGGATGGTGGTGCGGCATCTCTCCTGCGAAGCCCATAAAAATATTTGGGCTTTGCAGCTTTGAGAGGTGAGGGCTTCCGTGGTGGTGGTGATGGGAGGCGGCGAGGAGGGAGAGCATGAACGTGGCCTCTCACACTCGCGGCCGTAGGGGCAGGCTGGCGGTGGTGTAGGGGAATGTCCAGGAAGGCCATAGGGTCGTCTACTTCTTCCTGTAGCTCGACCTGATCCCCACTTGCTGGGGAGTCCTCTATATCCCTTGCCCTGGGAGACATGGGGGAATGGTAATTTCTAGCCTCCCTCTCCCTCATTTATTCAAAACTGAGATGCAGTTCTCGTATAGGGATGTAAGGTGCCTCCTGATTCATAGCGGCATATTCCTCCCTCCTCGGGAAATATTCCTCTTCGGAATCATCGAGGCATGAGGATTCGGTGTCAGAGTCTTCCTCGTCACTTCGTAATAGGATTTCGTGGGCTTCATCAATGGTAAGGCCCTTAGCACGGGGTGGGTTACGGCGTGGAGGTTGTTGGGACATGGTGATCACTCGCGGAAGACAACGGGTATACTGAATGTCCTTTTTCACGCACTAGGTCAAGCACAGAGCATCCTTTGGTGTTATCATATCTACCAGCCAACGAACTTTTCACTACAAATTTCAAGGCAATATGACATAGGACAAGACATTATAAGGTCTAAAGTCGCGTGACTAAGGAATGTCACACCTACAGAGATATAGATTAGTCTACCATATACACAACTCATCCAGGCACTTCCTAACATATGCACGTAGTAAATAAGGTCCAAAGTCGTTTTGACAGATGCTCCAAAATCAAAAACATCCTACGGAATATCCTATACCATTTTTAGACCAAGCCGCACCATACAACCTGAGTAAATAAGGTTCAAAGTCGCGAGCCAATATGCGCATATATGATTTTCTCACGCAGCCTGTAGCCTCTAGGCAATACTAGGCATGGTCAGGTAGACCCATACAAAGGTCTCATACACCATCCAACCGTGTCTGACACAAATCTCAAGCCAAACCCGACCATACGACCCGAGTAACTAAGGTTCAAAGTCGGAGCGAAAAGGTGGATAATTACGCGCCCCTAATCCATCCCACCATCCAGCCGCTCACCCCACCTACCCATTTTCCCGCCAACCACTGGTTTCCCATATTGTATCGAATACCCTGCATCATTTTTAGGCCAATAGTTACCATACCACCTGAGTAAATGATGTCCAAAGTCGTGTGGCAATATGCGGGTATACATAAATCCGTTTATTATCCATCACCCGCTCAGAGTATGTTCATGTACACCGATAATACGTATAAACAATGACATCCTACAGCTCTGACACAATTTTCAAGCAAAACCAACCAATACGACCCGAGTAAATAAGGTCCAAAGTTGCGGTCAAAAAAGGTGGTTCAGTACATGCCTCTCATCCACCCTGGTTCAGCCGCACGACCCACCAAGCCATTTCGGCCGCCAGTCCCGCCTTCCCAATACCCTAGAGTGTACGCAGTACCATTATTAGGCATTTCCTTACGATACCTGCCGCGTAACTTATTTTAATATGCCGGACGCACGTGATGCGTCGGTGGGAGCTGGTGGTCGAACAGTGCCGTCGCATCATGTGCGTCGCTGGGATCCAGCGGGTTAAGAACGTGTACGAGAGCGAGGTGGAAGGAAAGAAAGGGAGACGTAATGATGTAGTGAAGAAGTATATATATATTTTTTTGTTTTTTTAAGAGACAATGAATGGAGGAAAGAAAAACACAGATAAAACAAAAAGGTCCATGTGCCTAAAGGCATCCTCCATTCATAAAATGTTTGTAACAACTGGATTTAAACATTTGTAGATTGTAAGTTTGTGGAAAGCAATTCGAGGGAAGTGAATTCCAAAGAGTAGTAGCTCTGGGGATAAATGAATTCTGATAAGCAGAAGTTCTGCATTGTGGAGGAGAAAGTGTAAATTCATGGGCGCTCTCAGCTGCCCTAGTTCTACGGGGAAAGATGTGGAGAGGCGGCACAATTGAAGCAAGTTCCTCGGAACAATTGCTGTGAAAATATCTGTCGAATAATGCAAGGGATGCAACGTTTCTTCGTATGGATAATGTAGGAAGGTCCTGTGTGATTGAGGGTTATTTATTAATCTAATGGCTTTATTTTGAATATTGTCCAACTGCCTCAATGCAACCACTCCACTTCCACCCCACAGAGGTGAACAGTAATCCATCTGAGAACGCACATGACTTTTATATATTACAGCCAATTGCTCGTCAGTGAAGAATTCTCGAACTCTGTACAGGAGTCCCAGTTTTTTAGAGGCATTCTTAGCAATGCTTCTAACATAATGTGTCCAGCTCAAGTTAGTAGTTAATGTTACACCGAGAATCTCAATACTAGGGGAAGTGGGAATATTTACATCATTAAAAAATATATGGGAGTCAGTGAGATTCTGTCGGTTAGAAAATTGAATGTACCTGGTTTTCTGTGCATTAAAGGAAACTAGATTATTTTGTCCCCATTCATTATTTCTAGAAAGGTCCTGGTTCAGAGAAATTGCAGTGTTTATTTTTGAATTTATAAGATCGGGTTGGGTGAAAAAATTGGTAAATGTGAAGGAACTGTGGAGTGTTGAGTCATCTGCGTAGGAATGTATTGGATTATGAGTGGTAGATATGAGATCATTGATATGAATGAGGAACAGAGTTGGGGCCAAAACTGATCCCTGGGGAACACCAGCATTTATTGAGTGAAATTGAGAATAAAGGCCATCTACCATTACACATATTTTTCTGTTACTACGAGAGTTGCAGTTGGGATGTGTGTACATGCTTAGATTGGTATGCAGGATTCGAAGTTGCATAATAAATCGTAGGCAGTGTCCACCATTCTTTAACTGTCTTCGTGGTGCGATGCATAAGGTGTTGATTTTCGGTGTGAGCATCCTGGATTCGAATCCACGGACTGCCACATGTGTTTGTAAATTTCATTAATCGATTTTAGGAGTATAGTTGGTTGTTGGAAGGAACATAATAAATGAAGATAAGAAGAAATTAGTGGAACTAATGATGCAAGGCCGTAGTGTGACAACTTCGACAATAAGGATTGATGCCAGACTCTATCAAATGCCTTTGATATATCCAGTGCTATTGTATGTGTTTCACCATGTTGGTCTGTAGCTTGGTTGATTTGATGCGTAAGAAGGCAAAGAATGTCTGCAGTTGATCGACATCGTCTAAAACCATATTGCCTATCACTGATTAATTTATTATTCTCAAGATGCTTAATTATGTGATTATTTAATATAATTTCAAAGACTTTACCAAGAGTGGAAGTTATAGCTATTGGTCTGTAGTTTGATGGATCTGAAGAGGCACCTTTTTTAGGAACTGGATGGACGTTTGCTTCTTTCCAGGGTACTGGGAAGTATGAGGTATGAGTACACAGACGGATACAGGAGCGAGCACCAAGGAGAAATTCTTAAGTACTATTGGAGGAATTTCATCTGGACCAGGAGCCTTATTTACTGAGAGATTCTGCAAAATAGTGTTGACATGTCTGATGTGGATCTTAAGTGAGGGAATTTCAGGCAAATTAAAATTAAGTACAGGGACATCTTGATTTATTTCATCTAAGGTTGAGTTGGTGGAGAAAATATCCGCAAGAAGGTTAGCTTTACCTTGTGGGTCACTTACAAGATTGCCAGTCGGAGATTTTAATGGTGGAATGGATGAAGCAGTAGTGAAGTTGGATTTGAATGAGTTAAGAGTAGACCAAAATATTTTGTTATCATTTGGATTATTTAGAAGTTTATTTGCCTGCTTGTGGAGAAAAAATGATTTAGTTAGGTTTAATACAGTTTTGGCATGATTTCTGATGTTTCTAAAGTAATTAAAGGCTTCATGTGTTTTTGATCTTGTGTATGCATTGTAGGCTATTGCTTTTTGTTCAGTTACTCTAGCACAATTATGGTCAAACCATTTAGGTGAATTAGATCTTTTACTGTACTTTTGATGAGGAATAAAAGTTTCCATTCCAATTTTTACAAAATCTTGTATGTGGCTCAAGGTGGAGTGTGCATCATTAGAAAAGAAAGAGGTCCAGGGAATATCAATAAAGAACCCTTGAAGACCCTCCCAGTCTGCCCTATCGTAATGCCATTTAGTCACCAAAACAGGTTCAGAGTGGGAAGGTGTGGTAGGTGATAAGACAGGTGGCCTGTATCAGACAGTGATCAGAAGATCCAAGCGGGGACCTCACTGTAACATCATAATTTTCTGAATTGATTGTTAAAAATAAGTCCAGTAGGTGGGAATTATGATTAGGATTATCTGGTACACAGCTGGGTTGGTTGACTAGTTGAGTGAGATTAAATGAGTCTGCAAATAGCTCACATTCAAGACCAGCATCATAAGTCCTGGCTGAATGAGTGAGCCATTCAACATTATGGACATTAAAATCACCCAACACAGTGATTTCAGAAGAAACATTTAAGTTGAGGACACTGAGTTGTGAGGACAGAGAATCAAAAAGACTTTGCTCTGGAGGAGTATTTGGGGAACGGTAGATGCAACATATGTATTTAAATTTACCAGCAGAAATTAATTTGTATATAGAATAATCAAAATAGGGACAATTGAAACTAGTAACCTCCTCCAGGGCAATTTCAGATTTTGCGAAGCAACATACACCTTCTTTAGGTCTGAAATTTTGGAGCAGTTGATAACCTGGAAAATTAAATCTAGACATGTCAGATCTGGATGTTACTTGAGTCTCTGTCAAAAAAAGGAGAGTAGGGGATTCTGCTTGAAGAAATTGGTGTACAGAATTGATGTTAGAGTGAAGTCCCCTTATATTACTAAAGAAAAAGCTGCACCGACGAGCAGCTTTGGGACGTTGCAATGCTCTTGACATGGATGAAGGCGGTGCTGGTTGGGAAGGTCGTCAACTGACTAGGGACAGAGGTCCATGGGGGCGTTTCGTTCGTGGCCACCCCTTCGAGCATCACGACGTCAGGCAATAGATAGATAGATAGACATTACCTACCAATGAAGTTGAAAATTGAAATGGGTGTAAGAAGTTGACTGAGTGAGGTTAGGAAAGCCCACAGATGCTGACATATTGTTTTATTAATGGGTGAAACCGAGGTACAGGTGCTCATGGGAGTCATTAACAATCTAATAACCTTTACTCATGGAGGCATTGAGAGGATTCAAGATCAACATGTAGAAGTAGGATTTTGGATGGCCTGTCATCAATACGTCAAAGTGGCAATGATTTTGGATGATCACAATTACCCGTTTCTAACCATCAATCACAAGACATACAAGGTGACTCAAGGTCCCTACTTAGAGCAGAGTGAGGCTAGTACCGGTAACACTGAGTGAGATTGATAAGATATTGAGTAAGAATAGATGTTGATGGACATAGCATGTGGTTAATAAAAGTTTATTGAGGTGAGCAATAGTTTATTAACTCTTAGGCTCCAGGCCTTTAAATCACGCGCCAGTCACCCCACCTGGGTATTATTGGCAAAAATATGTCTTATACCATACTCGCTGTATCTCTGTAAATATGACACATAGAAAATTTAATCAAATATTATGATCACGAAGCTTCATTCAGCTTGAAATAGGAAAACTTTTTTGCCTTCTAATTAGTTTTGTTGGTGTGAGCTAGGCGAGAGTAATGAAAGTATTTACGGTTTGAGTTACATATTGAGCACAAGTGTTTATGCGGATATGTGCGGTCCACGCGATTAATGCTCATTTTCTGTGCATATGTTTGTGTGTCAATGTTATGGTCAGGGTTGAGGCAAGATGTACACACTGACAATTGACAGGCGGCGTACTGACGCGTGTCGTGTGGCAGGGAGGAGGGTGGGGAAGATGGTTGGGGAGCTTGTGGGGGCAGTAGGGAGAGGCTTCTGGGGGTGTGAAAGGAGATCGGGAAGGTGGCTAATTTATCACTAGGCTGACATGGCCTGCACAAAATTTGACTACATGCAGACGCCATGTGGCATCAACTGGTTTTGTGGCATTAAACACGTATGACACCATATGGCATCATCCAGGTTTTAAGGCTTTTATAGTCTTTTGAGATTAACAGAAGTCAAGCAAAATAGATTTAAGGCAAATGAGACTGATTAATATTGTGGAATTTATTAATATAAATAATACCAATAAACTACGGGTGACGCATGATTGCGTCAAGGGGGGTTGTGTGCCCAGTAACGTGTCCGTGTGTTCGCACCATGCAATCGAATTCTATACAGGCCCTATAAGTCTAGTTATGAACTAGGCTTCATCCCAATCCCCTTCCGCACCCCCACAAGCCTCTCCTTGATTCCCCTCACCCACAAGTACCCCAAATCAACTCTCATAACCTCCCTCCCTATAATGTAACACACATCATTGCACCACACTCCTTTATCAGTGAGTGACTGAGTGAATATATGTGACCTTGAGCTCGCCTCACCCTTAACTACAACATAGACACACACATACATACGCACATTCAGGAGTACCTGTACTGACCGATTTTCCCTCAAACATGAATGGCAGAGCAAAGGAATTTGTGGAAATGCTTGAAAGAAGAAGAATGTATGTATGCTGCACCCAGAAAACCCAATGGAGGGTGTGTAGTGCGAAGGGGGTAGTTGGAAAAAACAAGATTCATATGCCGGATCTACTGGAAGGCGATGAATCTGGAAAAGCGAAAGGAGGAGTGAGTGTCCTGGTATCTGAAGGGTGGAAGAAGAGTGTGATTGAAATAGAATAAATGGAAGATTGATTGTACAGAAATTAAAAGTTAGTGAACAAATTATGAATGTGATATCAGCATATACCCCACAGGTTGGTTTGAACATAGTGCAGAAAGAGGTCTTCTGGGACGACCTGATCAGTGTCGTTTCAGCCCTCTCGGAGTATGGTATTTCAGTAGTAGGTGGAGACCTGAATAGGCATGTGGGAGCATGTGGTAATGGGTACAAGGGTTTGCATGGTAGAAAAGGGCACAGAAAAAGAAATCTATAAGTCGAATATATACTGGAGTCCTGTGTTGCACTCAACATGGTTGTGTGTACAACTAAGTTCAAGAATAAGCTGAATCATTTGATCACGTACAGTTCTGGGGGAACTAGTAGCCAGATAGATTACTTCTTGGTGAACAGGGAAAACGGAAAGTTTGTTTTGGAAGTAAATATCATTCCAAGCAAAGAATGTATCTCCCAACATAAGCTATTCTGTGAGTTGAGCTTGTGGCGAGATCCTGTGCGCAAGAAGGAATATATGCCCAAAAGGAAAGTAGGGTTGTTTAATAAATCTGAATACAGGGATAGATTAGCAGCAAACTGGAGCAAATGGTTAGGAATAGGGGCACTAAGCCAAATGATGTAAACAGTCAATGGAACTTCCTTGAACGTAGCCTTCTTGCTACCATTGACAAATTATGTTATAAATCTAAGGCTCCCCCCCAGGCATAAGACTTCCCAGTGGTGGAATGACTCCGTTGGAAATGCAATAAAGGAGAAAAGATATTTCAAAGCATGAAAGAAAAGAAGCAGCAAGGAGAAATATCTGGTGGCTAAGCGAATTGGAAAAAACACAAAAACAAAAGTTATAATAGGCAAAGAAAATTACACACAACTTGGTCATAAACCGATTAACGCGGAAAATCCCAATGGAATCTTAAATTTAGCTAGGCGAGTTAAGGATGACAGTAGAGACGTGGTAGTAGAAAAGTATGTCAGGAATGATAATGGGACAATTGTTTACGCTGACAAAAATATCTGAGATACTTGGAAGGTAGCCTATACTATAAACGATTACACAACATGAAGTTTGAGTTAATAATATAAGAGGGGACCAGGTGCCAAAAGAAAATTAGTTATACTCTGTTTATTTTTAACTGACGGTAAATTGCAAAAGTTCTCATCAAAATGACTCCGTTATTTTGAAGATTTGGTAGTGAAATAGGGTGCTAATTATATAAATTTGGTATTAATATGATGCAAGGGCACAGTAGTTTCATATTTTTCCATTAGCAGCTGCTTTCTCGATAGGCCCTATCGAGAAAGCAGCTGCTAAGGGATTCAATTTATCGTCAGTTCAAAAGAAACAGAGTATAGTTGAATGTATATCTGTATGGACTAATATATATGCATAAATAATTTATAAATTATACAAGAATAACTTCCAAATTAATTACCCACCAAATGTGGGCCATTGTCTCAAAACGCAAGACCACACAGTAATTTGATTACCATCAGCATGAAACTATTGGTCATACAATGATTCATTGGAAAGCTTATAAACAATATTTCTAAAATAATCGCATTATAACCTCAACCTCAGCATTTCCTCAAATTCTGGAAATTTTGTAAAAAAAAAAATCACCTAAGTTTCTAATTGCCTAATTCCAAAACTAGATACTGTATAATATATAGGCCTATATAGGCATATATATATATATATATATATATATATATATCAAATGTTGAGATTAAATTAAAGAAACACCTTTTGTAAGTTGCTTGAATACAAAAATATACAAATATAGGGTACAGTATTTTGTTAGAGATTAATTTTTAATAATGGTATAATTTTTACCCTATTTTGTCCCTTGATCCCCTCCCCCCCCCAAAAAAAAAGGAGAAAAAGAATGACAGGCATCATCTTTCATAGTCCCCCTATCAATGTGCCAAATTTCATTCAAATCGGACTAAGTCCACCAACACCATCGGGAGTAAATATTGGGCGATCACCTTAACCCATACCATACCGTAGGATACAGTAATAAAAGCCCCTGCAGTCCCAAGCACTGTGGCAAAAATGGCAAAAGAGACCACCTTTTCACCTCAAGCGTGAGGCAAGACTAGCCCTGCCACCCTTCAGCGGATCTTATATATTATATACTGTGAGAAGTGTTACCAACACGGGAACAGTGCTCAAAAGGTCGTGGTAACTGGTACAGGGTTGTACAGGCAGTTACAAGGAAAGCACATTACTGACCAATATACTCGGGCCTGGGACTGTAAAGGTTAAGAGTAAATATAGATAAAACGTAGGTCTTACATAATAGATTATGGCTAGGAAAAGTAGAAAAAAGTGGTGTATACCCATGCACAGTATGCAGATAAGAGGTGGATGCGAACTCAATTCAGTGAAGCGTTTGCCTCTTCTGGGTACACCACGGGAAGAAGCACTGCACTAGAATAAAGGGACCTCTACCGAGGAAGAAGCCCGATGTTGAGAAATTTGTATGTATATTATGCTAAGGTGAGCTTGTGATCAATGTGTGGGGCCAAACTGCAAGATAGGATATCTAGTGAAGACCTGAGGAGATGGTTAATTATCAAGAGTATCAGTGATGAAATGCATACTAGTAGGCTTGGATGTGTGGAGAGGATGGATGAACTAAGTTAGGTGAACAAAATAATGAGGAGGGAGCTGCACCATGGGGCAAACCAAGAAAGACGTGGGATCAGAACTTATGACAGCTCAGAACAGGGCTCTCTAAAGCACTGCCATTAGGACGTGTGACCGGAACCGCAGTCTGTGGTGAGCACTTGGTCTTTAAATTTATGTATGTATGTAAGCTATGTATATGGACGAGTCTTCATAATGGGTGAGTATCAGAGTGGGTGTCAATTCTTATCTTCATTTTAAATATTATGAGCAACAATATTATAAGAGTGCGAAGGCAGCATGGGCAAGGATGTACATTACCAGCTTGTTTACTTTCAAGTCTCATATTCGCGCTATAGTTCCTTATTTGCGTCACTTAAGATATACCTAGGACACGTTATATGAAGGTAGTTCGGACAGGGGAAATTGTAGGGGTTTGAAAATGCTCGATCTAGTCCTGAAAATCAGCAAAGGGTCTTTAAATGCATGATCAGGAAAATATTTGCCATCAGCGACATGCAGTTTGGATATATGCCGGTATGTAGCACAACTGATGCAATCTTCATTCTTAGGCAACTGCAAGAGAGGTTCTTAGAGAATAACAGGAATTATACCTATTTTTTGTAGATCTGGAGAAGGCCTTTGACTAGGTGCCAAGGGAAGTAATGCAGTGGGCTATGAGAAAACTAGGAGTAGAAGAGTGGTTGGTGCATGAGATAATGAGAATGTATGAAGGGTCACGGGTAGCAGTTAGAGTGAATGGGGTCCTGAGCGAAGAGTTCGCAGGGAAAGGTGGAGTATATTAAGATTCAGTGCTGAGCCCATTACTGTTTGTTTTGGTCCTGGAGGCTTGGAGGCTCTGTCAAGGGACAGACTCCCATTGGAGTTTTTATATGCAGATGACTTAGTTCTTATCGCAGATAGTGCGCAGAAAGCAGAGGCAAAATTCAAAATATGGAGGGAGGGTATGGCAAACAAGGGTCTAAGAGTTAACATAGATAAAAACAAAGGTCATGATTAGTGGAGTAGGGCATGGAAATATGGAAAGAAGCGGTGACTAGGCTATCCATGCACATTATGTGGGAAGGGGGAGGGAAGTAACTCAATTCAATATTGCGTCTGTAGTGACTGGGTACACAAGAGATGTAGTGGAACTAGAGCACCTTTGACAAGAATCATAGACTTTGAATGTGCAGTGTGCAAGGAAGAACTTGTGTTAAATTACCCGCCTGTTAGTGTTAATTTTGACAGTGTAACGCTGAAGTGTGTGAACACATTCTGTTATTTGGGCGATACAGTTTCTGCCAGAGGAGGCGCTGAAGCTGGCTCCATTTCTAGTCAAAAGTGGCTGGGAGAAGTTTAGAGAGCTGTTGCCACTTCTGACCATGAGAAGACTCCCACTTCACCTAAAAGGGAAGGTGTATGCCTCGAGTGTTAGGAGTGTGATGACCTATGCCTCGGAGACATGGCCGGTTAAAGCAGAGGATATCAATAGAATGGAACAGAATGAGAAGAGAATGGTGAGATGGATATATGGGGTTAACCTCAGGGATGGGGTATCGAGCGAGGAATTAAGAGGGCGTCGGGGTGTCAGTGAAGTGATGCGCAAGAGCCAACTTGGTTGGTTTGGACACATGGATAGAATGGATGATCCGAACTGGGTGAAGAAATGCCGGACTGTAAACGTGGGGGAAGCTGCGCGTAGGGGTAGACCTAGAATGATGTGGGATCAGGTACTCCGGTCCGATCTCAAAATAAAGAACTTGACAACAGAAGCAGCCCTTGACAGGGCCGCCTGGAAAGCCGCCATTTAGGATGTGAGACTATAATAACAAAAATTGTGGACAAAATGATCTTTAAATTTGTATGTGCTTATACAGTATGTATCTATATCCACACCATACTGCTCTCGTACTTTCTCATTCGTCTCTCTATCCCCCCCATGTAACTCCGCACACACTTCTCAAGTACCAGTACAGTAACTAATTTTCACCCCTCTCTCTCCAACAACGTCAATGCTTCACTCCCGTACGATAATGTCGGGATTGCCACACTATCATGCAAGAACCTCTTTACTTCCATGTTGACCACTCTATTTCTTGTAACTGCTTTCAATGTTCCTACAAGCCTCTTCCCTTGTTGCACCCTCTCCCACACTTTTTCATCCATACTCAACATACTACCAAAATGACCTGACATTCTCCATAGCCTGACCATTAACCTCACATCACACTCTGTGACTGCACCCCTTTCAAAGACCACAACCTTACTCTTCCCTGCATTTACCTTCATATTGCATTTTCCACATTGTTCCAAACATAGTTACCTAACCCTGCAACTCCCATTCACTATCGCTCATAAGAACTGTATTGTCAGCAAGCAACAATACAGGCAACATTTCCTTCCCTTATCAGTAGTACACCAACAACCACTGCTCTTCCTTGTATTTCTTTCATGACTCCAGCCATATATATATATATATATATATATATATATATATATATATATATATATATATATATTGAATGACCATTGGGACATCACACACCCTAGCTTGAATGGGAGATGGGCGTATGTATTTGCTCATTGTTTATTTTTTTGTATTTTATTTTTGTTTATATATATTATTTTGGGGTTTCCTCCCTAGACCTCCATCCAGCTGTAAGAAACACCCCCTAGACAAGATAAATTTTTACATTTTTGGGATGGATGTAGTTTTCGGGCGTAGGGTCGTCATGTTTACATAGGGCGATCGCCGCTGTAACTTTGCGTCAATTTTGACGGCGAATTTTTTCGGTTATTTGCCCCCTGCTGTCAATATATATGACGATGACAATATGTCATGGGGGGTGAGGGTGGGCAAAGCCCCCCCTCAACATATTACTGTATCTAATGGCATTACAGATAGACGGGAACATGATAGCAAACGTCCGACGTCACCGCCACCGCCGCCGTCATGTTTACATTTGTTGATCGCCATAGTTAAATTCGCGTCTATTTTGACGGCGATTTTTTTCGGCTATTTGCTCCCTTCTGGCACTATATATGATGATGACAATATGTGAATGCCCCCTCAGTATATTATTGTATCAAAAGGCATACAAAATAGACAGGAACATGATGACAAGCGTCCACTACCGCTCCGCATAGTGTAAACAATGGTGGCGGTACGCCTGCACTTAACATTCTTGCCCATTTTTTTGGTAGAAAAATGTACCGGTTGTTACTCTTAAAATTACAGGCTCGTTATCATTCGCCCGGAATTTATTTTTACCTGTACCTAAATTGCACGAAAGATCTTAATATTGACAAAGAAATGGGGCGTATGTCTTAAAAGTACCAAACTAATGGGCCGAATGTCTTAAATTCTAAAAAACAATGGAGGGAAACACGAGGGAAAAGGGGGCCAGAAAAACCTACCCATTTCTCCGTTCTCGCTGTCACTCTCTCGATCACTATCCTACTGTACCGGTACATCTTCCCTACTACGCTTAGAAGACATATTCCCCGGTGATTACCACACACTCCTCATTCTCCTTTAACCTTATACAAGGGGACTATTATGCCTGTCTTCCAGTCATCAGGTGCACTTCCCTTCTCCCATACTAGTTTACACAATGTCCATAACCATTCAATCACTACTTCACCACCATACCTCAGCATTTCCCCACACACTCCATAAATTCTTGATGCTTTCCCACATCTTCACTTTACAATGCTACACACACTTCTGACCTGATCCCACCTCCTCTTCCATATTTAATTAATGGATCTATCATATACAGGTACTGGTACATTTAGCACTAACAAATCTTCTGATATCAAAGTCTACTTAAGAAAATGTAGGGTGTTTCTTTAGTCTATTTAACCCAGTGAGACCCAGCATCGCACGTGTTGCGTCGGCAGTGTTTGATCACCAACTCCCAGCGACGCATCACGTGCGTCCGACATATAAAAAACACTTACGTGGCTCGTAAGGTAGGAAATGGCGGGAGAATAGGAGGGGGAGGTACCGTAGTGTGTGTGGGAGCCGGGCCAGTAGGTGTGAGCGGGCCGAGACAGCCGCGCGGCTGGTGGTGGTGGGCTTAGTGGGGATAGTTTACACCCTTAGTTCACCGCCACTTTGAACCTTCATTACTCCGGTCGTATGGGAGCTAGAGGCTTGAGATTTATGTGAGACACTCCTTAGGATGTATGCCGTACAATGCCATACTCAGTTTTTACCCTAGTGCTCCCGGGCGGGTGGTCATGCGGGGGCGACGAACTATTGAAACCCCCCCCCCCCCCAAATGACCGAAATGAGTTTTTTTTTTCTTCATTTCTCACCATTCTCTTCCATTTTGGCTCAACAAATTTTTTTGAGGCTCCCCCCCCCCAACCCCCAACCGGGGGGGCCCCCCCCCCCCCCCCCCCTCCCAAAAAAAAAATATCCGAGGTGATTTTTTTTTTTTTTTTTTTCATTTCTCATCCTTGTCTTCCATTTTAGCAAACAAAAAAAAGAAGTAAAAATGGCTTGGGACTGGGGTGAACAAAATATTATAACTAGCCGGGGCTCAACGGGTTAAATACAAGAAAGTAGGCTATATACTGTACAGTATATTTTGAAAATTATTATTTTTTTTTTTCGTAATACCATTTCTATTTAGCTAGTCGTCTGCCTAGCTCAGTTGATAACGACCCATCCTACCACCCAGCTGACTAAGGTTCAATCCTTGCTCAGGTTGACAAAATGTTCTGATATAGCCGGCAGTTAAAATGTTTGACCAAGTCCTGCGAGGAAAAATCTCATAATTTATGGAAGCAAATGAGCTCCACAATACTGGTCAGCATGATTTCAGAGTGGAACGATTGTCATGACTCTCACAACTGCTTGAACATTATGAACAAATTCCCTAGAAGAAAAGTAACACATGAATGTCACAAAGGCCTACCGATACACGGATTTTGCAAAGGCATATTAACAATATGTTAACATTTTGGCAAGAATGTAGTTACCGTACAGTACTGGGTGTACCACCCGCCTTATTTACACTATGTGGACGCTCACGATCATATTCCCATCTATTTTGACTGCCGTGGGATACAATAATAGATTGAGGGGGAGGGGTTTGCCCCCATCACCCCCCAATGACTTTTTGTCATCATCATATATATTGCCAGCAAATAACAGAACAAAATAGACGGGAACTTAACCGCGAGCGATCGACCTATGTAAACATAACGACCGTTGGATCGTACACCCGTATACTACATCCTTCCTTAAATATTTACCGCGTGACAGCCAAGAGTTTAAGCAAACACTTTTATACGGTATTATATATTTTCTATATTTTTTCATTGATAGGCTATAGTGTTGTTTCACAGCAAGGAATTAAGTATTTATCCATTATACAACAATCTATATGCTAATCACCACCCCCCCTCCCCTTCCCTGTACCCCTAGTCAGAAGGGCTATGAAGATCAGGGAAAATGGAGAGTTAAAGAAGATAAAAAGGGAAAAATCTGACAATACTTTAGAACAACTCTTGTTTTATTTAGATATTTTAGTTTTTATTTGTTTTTATTTTAAAGGTTTATTATGGTGTATTGATTGTTAGCAAGTGAGGAAAGCAGTTATCATTGCCATTTTCAATGTTGTTGTTGTTGTTCCCTAAGCTGCCTGGCCGAACAGCCCCGAGTCCCTAAGGAAGGCCATGGACACGGTCGGGCTTTCCCACAGAGCTCTCAAGAAGTGTAGATTGTATTGTTGGCGTAAGTGATTGTGTGAAATGCAGTCTTCTATAATGTGTTTAATGGTATGGGGTGCTGTGCTACATTCCGGGCAGGTGTCGTCGACGGAGTCATCCAGTCTCTTCTGATAACTCAGAAGAGCTGATGGTGTCCGCATCTCAGCCTGGCCAGGTGGGCTCTGTCCTCGCGAGGAAGGGGGGATTTAGAATGATGGATTTCAGGAGATCGTGCTTGCAGCTGCGTGTTGTCTATGAGTGATTGGATGGAACGGCGAGAGATATGAGTATGGATGTGCTTCTGGAAGCTGGTTTGGGGTGGGCAGAGAGGGAGAGAAGACAGTATTTGTGTGTGATACCGTGTGCTGGGTGTTGTTTTGATATTTCTTGGTGTCTGTGGGTGTGTTGCCATGTAGTGTAGTGGGTGGTGTTGGTTCGTGGAGGCTGCTGCCAGGAATTGAGTGTCTCTCATGTCCAGATGGTCTTTGTTTTTGAGGACTTTGGTTTCTTGATGTACCGTAGGTGATCTGTAGGTGTAGTAGCTGTGCAGCCTGTGATAATTTTTAGGGCTATATTTTGAATAGTCTGTAAGGTCTTATGATGTGTTTCAGCTAGGTTAGAAGCCCAGGCCGGACTTGCGTATTCCATCACCGATCTTATGTATTGTTTGTAAACTGTGGTGGTGGTTTCTTTGTTGTGTCCAAATTGTGTGTGGGCAAGTGACCTGAGGGCGTTAAGTCTGGGTGTCAGTTTCTTTTTCAAGTTTGTGGTGTGCTGCTTGAATGTCATTAGAGTATCATGTGATACTCCTAGGATTTTGGGCGAGTGTGTGTGTGTGTAAGGGTTGTGCTGTTTATGGTGAGTTGTGAGGTGTATTTGTGTTCTGCTGTCCAGCTTGTAAGAAGGGTTGCGGTGGATTTGGCTGGGGCTAAATTGAGTTTGTAGTGCACCAGTCATGTAATGTGTTGAGATAGGGTTGAAGGAGACGTTTTGCTGTGTCGAGGTCTTGGTGTGTGCATGTGGGTGTGATGTCATCTGCATAGGAGGCTATGTTTATTTGGGGTGTATTGGGGTCCTGGAGTGGCGGCGTCTATGCCGTGGGACCACCTCCTGGAGCTGCCGACCATCGATGGCTGCCGACCCTCCCGGCCGGGGACAAGATCACCGACCAGTGGAGGACAGCCGGATGCCGACCTTGGGTAGCAGTTTCCGGGAGCCAAACAGCCACAACAAACCCCTGCCCCCTCCTTGGGGGCACGAGTCCTTGGAGCGGCTTCGGTCGTTCCGGGCAACTACCATTTTCATTGTTAATTGCAATTCCGATACCCCAACAATTTAGGGGAGAGTTTTGGAATGCGTGGTATTGGATGGGTGAAAAAATAGGGAAAGGATATAGTATCCGGGTATACAGTCGTCTTGTTTATGTAAGTTGTGTGCTTGCGGTTACATTTCAGTCATTTTGACTAGCCTACTACTGTATATTTATCTGTTATTTGCCTCCTGCTGGCAATATAGGCTATATGATGATTGAGCTTTTTTCTGCCTGAACCTTGTATCTCCTGTGTTTATTGGGGCCTTTAGTGCATTCAGTGATAGGGACAGTGGGCCTGGTGGTACCGTAATGATAATGGAATTAAATGCCCAGGTCTATCAAAACACAGCAAAGGCCAGTCAAGCCTACCGACGGCTCGTCGTGTCGGACAAAGCAGCGAAATTACGCCGATCAGTTAGGCTAGGCTATATATGACTGATTTTAAATAAAGTCTGTGTGGCAAGTAATCTCCTCATAATATGCATTTATAAGAATTCTCCTTAGATAATATGTATTTATTGGATGCATTTTGGGGGAAATGGGGATCCCAGAAGGGTGAGCCTGGTACAACTTAAGTCAATTTTCCAATGAAACCTATGTTAACTCCTTGCGACATATATGACGCGATCGCGTCATATGGAACTTATTACCAAAAACTCATATGGACTTATCTCCATGCCTCTCCAATAAGTTTATGACGCAAATTTGCGTCATATGAGCTCAGTAAGTCCGATAAGTTAGCTTACGATAAAACCGTTGGTGGCAACCTCAGCCTCCTCCGATAATTCTAACGGCCGCAGTGTTGTTGTGAGCGTAGTGCGAGGCAGTGGCAATGATCCCGGGGCTCCCACCTCCTCGGACTTATTGGAACATAATATGTCTGAAGGAGTTAAATAGTACCCACGTAATTGTGGAAGGGGGCCGGTACCACCTAGGCGTGAATACCGGGAGTACACTGTATGCCGTACGCTTGTGGATACGTTCGTCTAGTTTGATTTTTTTTTTTTTTTTTTTTTTTTTTTTTTGCCCGATAATTATTTGGAAAAAGCTCGATCACCACCTTACCGGGTACCGGTATTATAAATAATTTATTAGGGTCAATGCAGGTTTATGGAATCGTTTTACTGTACTCATGTCATGTATATTTAACTGTGGGAGAATGATTTTGATCACATATATATAACCCAATATTACTGGAAAAAACGATAAATCCCATAACTTTCAGAGCTCCCTCGGACGTCCTCGCTGTTTACGAACCTCTATATTATGGAATATAATTTATATTTACCCCCTGCTGGCAACATAGATGATGATTTCAATAAGTTATGGGCAGATGAGCCTCAACCAATCTTGTATGCCACATTGGAATTACAACAAGAAAAAGGAAAATACTGATTGCTCAAAATCTGGAGGAAAACACATGAAAAATAAGGATGCGAGCCTTTTCCCTTAATTACCCTTGCCCCCTGCTGGCAATGTATATGATGATGACAATAAGTCATGGGGGCACCCCATAATGGGAGAAAAGGCCCCCCTCAACTTACTGCATAACTGTATTCCACGGCAGTCAAAATAAACGCGAAAGTGATCACGAGCGTACTAGTACCAGTAACATAAACAAAGCGGGCGATACGCCTGAATATTACATCTTTACCCTTTGCCTCCCTCATCTTCCCATGACTTTTTGAAATTCTTATCCATGTTGCCAATACTTGGCCAAAACCTTATTTTCACAAATGAACCTATTGCTGGCTAATACAGGTACAGTTCTCAAATTCGATGGTCCACTGTATCTGAAGTAAAAACAATAAAAATATTGTTGCAATAGGGCCTAATCACAATTGCACCTAAAAGTCAGTAATACCCTTTTTTCGGTAAGGGTTGTGTTAGCAGGCGTACCATCCGATATGTTTACATAAGGCGCATGCTCGCAGCTACATTCACGTCTAATTTGACTGCATTTGTTTGACATTATTCCACGACCAGTTGTTATTTGCTTCTTGCTGGCAATATATATGATGACAAAAAATCATTGGGGGTGAGGGGGCTCAACCCATTATTGTATCCCACGGCCAGCTACTATTTGCCCAACAGCTAGCTGTGGGATACAATAATGGCTTGATCTCACCCCCATGACTTATTGTCATCATCACATATATTGCCACCAGGAAGCAAATAACAGCTGGCCATGGAATAATTTAATAAATAAAAGGCAGTCAAATTTGACTCAAACTTAGATGCGTGCGCCTTATGTAAACATATCGGCAATATGTTTACCGTTACCGGTACTAGTACGCTCGTGATCACGTTTGCGTTTATTTTGACTGCCGTGGCATACAATTATAGGTTAAGGGAGACATTTTCTCCCCTTACTGCCCCCATGACTTATTGTCATCATCATATACATTGCCAGCAGGGGGCAAAGGTAATTATAGGGACAAGGCTCATTTTTTTTTTTTTGTCATACGTTTTCCTCCAGATTTTGAGCAATGAGTATTTTCATGGTTTTTGTTGGGATTCCAACGAGGGATACAAGACGGGTTGAGGCTCATCCTCCCATGACTTATTGAAATCATCATCTATGTTGCCAGCAGGGGGTAAATATCAATTATACTCAATAATATAGAGGTTTGTAAACAACAAGGACATCCGAGGGAGATCTGAAAGTTATGGGACTTAACGTTTTTTTCCAGTAATATCAGGTAATATGAATGTGATCAAAATCATTCTCCCACAGTTAAATATATTTGACATGAGTAGCCTACAGTAAAAAGATTCCATAAACCTGCATTGACCTTAATCAATTATATATTATACCCGGTAAGGCTGTGAACCTTTTTCAAATAATTATCGCAGCAAAAAAGAAAAAAAAATCAAACTACACGAACGCATCCGCAAGCGTACGGCTTACAGTGCACTCCCGGTATTCGCGCCTAATTCGTACCGGCCCCCTTCCGCGTTAATGTGCACAAAATTTAACATAGGTTTCATTGGGAAATCGCCAGTCATACCAGGCTCACCAATCTTGGACCCCCATTTCCCCCCAAATACATCCAATAAATACATATTACAGTATTATTAATTATTAAGAATTCTTATCAATACATATTATGAGGAGATTACTTACTGGTACCACACAGACTTTATCTGAAATCAGTCATATATAGCCTAGCCTAACTGATGGGCGGATGCCCAACCCCGAAAGGAGTCAAAATAGTGGAGCTATCCCCCTGCGGCTTTCTAGGACTTTATTTTAAATCAGTCATACCTAACTGATCGGCATAATAACAATGCAGAACTTCTGCATATCAGAATTCATTTATCCCCAGAGCTACTACTCTTTGGAATTCACTTCCCTCGAATTGCTTTCCACAAACTTACAATCTACAAATGTTTAAATCCAGTTGTTACAAACATTTTATGAATGGAGGATGCCTTTAGGCACATGGACCTTATTGTTTTATCTGTGTTTTTCCTTCCTCCATTTTTTCTTAAAAAAATAAAAATAAAATAAAAATAAATGTTATTTACGGCAATATCTTCGGCATACAACATAGTTTCACCATAATAATGCATATTTCGCTGGTTGACATATTCATGGAGGTAGAGCTTACGATATAAAGTGAAAGTATTACATAGGAAGTGCAAAAAAACATAAAATCGGACCTGCATTAAAAACTGTAGCTGATGTAGGAACCAAATCACGCGTGATGAAAGTAGACAAACTCTCTCAGTTTCACGCAAAATCTCGGGGCCTTAGGTCCCATACGTTTCTCAGGAAATGCACTGTCCGAACCATCCTTCCGTCCGAACCATCACCGCTCTCCCCTACTATTTTGATAGCATAGGCTTTTACCCACTCCACCCAGTGAAATCCGAGCCAACTTTCGTTAAAAGTTGGCTCGGGTTTTTAAAAAATCTGGTTTTAGGCTATGGGTCTCAAAAATGCACAAAACCCGAGCCAACTTTTACTTACAAATGCAATAGCCTATACGGTATTCGCTTTATACGCTTTTTACCCCTCAATTTCCCTATTCTTCATAGCCCTTCCCACTATCGGGGGCTGTGTTTTTAGTTTCTTGGATAATGGGTAGGCCTAGACCTAAATAATAATTTCCTTGAACAAATTTTATTATAGAAAGCTTAGGGATGGATGACAATATGTCATGGGGGTTGAGGGGGGGCAAAGCCCTCCCTCAACATAGGCTATTATTGTATCCAAAGGCAGTCAAAATAGACGGGAACATGATGGCAAAGGTCCGACGCCAGTCACGCCACTACGCGTAGTGTAAACAAGGCTGGCGGTACGCCCGCACTTAACATTCTTGCCAAAACTTATAAACCATAGGCTATAGCCTAGGCCTAGGCTAAATAACAAATCCCAAAAAATCAATAATTGAACATTGCTGTGGTCCCTAAAAATATATGCCTAGCATAGGCCTAGGCTAGTCAAATTGGTTTAAGTTACCGAACAACCAGTGATGGTTATCGATGATTATTAGTGTGTTATCACTTTCATGAACGATACTTTGTTGGTGTATATGTACTTACCGTCGCAAATTCGTTATAAGTGAAATACGAGAAACTGTAAAAAATACCTCCCTGTCGATGGCCGCGGCGCAATAGTACACAATGGCCGTCGTTCGGGAGCTCTTACCCTCAAGCTTTCAGTCGAACGTCACTACACCTAGCGGTCTTTTTATGAATCTTGAACCATAGCATGAACCAATCACAATGCTTCTCGTCACTCATGGAACGAATCACAGCCTTCCATCAAATTGTCAACCAATCACACACTCTTTCAGTCATCACGTCACGCGGCACGTCCCTCGCCAGGCCAGCCCGGCTCAGTTTGAACATGGAGCCCCTACATTGAGGTCGTATGTGCTACGATTTTTTAAGGTAATTTGTTGTAGTTTTGTAGTTTAATTTCCCGGATCAGTCTCATGATGGAGCTCGTATGTGGTGGCTGTAGTCCTACACCGAATGCTATTATTAAGACTACGCATTTTGAGAACATTCCTAGCCTATTTCGTCTATGGGACATAATTATACTAGGTGTTAGGTGAAGGTAATGTTAGGTTCTTTGGTTAGGTTAATGGCAAAAGTTGGCTCGGATTTAAGGGATTTAGAGGGGGTGTGGGGGCAGCAGCCCCCACCCATTATAATAGATTAGGTTAGGTTAGGCTAATGTTAACCCCATAATACTAGGTTAGGTTAGGTTAGAATTTTTGGTTAGGTTAATGACAAAACCTGGCTCGGATGTCATGGATTTAGCGGGGGGGTGGGGGCGGCAGCCCCCTCCCATTATACTAGGTTAGGTTAGGTTAGGTTAGGTTAGGCTAATGTTAACCACATTCTTACTGGCTTTATCCACGTTGAAAATTAAAAAAAAACAAGCCAACTTTCGAAATGAGGTTACTGTGATTTTGGACTCTGAAAAATTGAAAAACCCGAGCCAAGTTTGGTCAAAACTTGGCTCGGGTTTTTCCATTTTCAGGTTTTGTTACTTTTAAATATTGTATTTTCAGAGTTCTTCCAATATTACCCCTTTATTTACGCCTTTTACCCCGCAATTTCCCTGATCTTCATAGCCCTCCCCACTATCGGGCGCTGTGTTTTAAGATTGATGGCTAATGGGAAAATAGTAAAATGCGACAGTCCTTGGTATTAAACAACACTGTGTATCAAATAAAAAATAAAAAAAACAACAAAAAATAACCTGAAAAACTCGTCACTGGTTGGTGATAAACATTTACCGTCAAATTAAACATAGGCTATAGCCTAGCCTTAATTTAAAACTAGGCTAGCCTAGCCTACATACTCATAGAGCTGGCTACCAACAGCTCGATGTTTGACGGTTCATATTCGATATCTGACGTTATATATTCGAAATTAGATATTCATGAATGTTAAAAGATTCTATTGACAAGAGGTGTAGGTTAGACATAGCCTAGGCTAGGCTTAGGCATTGACACAACCGTTTTCTACCTCTCAACGAAGCATTAGGTAGGCCTATACTAGGTAACAATTATATATATAGGCCCAATACCTTTCTTTTGGCCTCCACGCTCACTAATTACTGCACATTATACCCTAATTATCCTTCAGTGGTCATTCACTGGTATAGTAAATGCTGCTAGTTCCGTTATAATGTTTTCATCGAACCGGACAGGACCAAAGAAGAAAAAGAGCATGATTATACCTTGAGAAAGGAATTAAGGCAGAGAAAAGAGCAAGGAGAAAAAAACTTAATTATACGGAACAGGAAAATTGTGGCAATGAAGTTGGAGATTGCCAGAGGTCCACAAGGACCCAGAAAGAGGAACCAATAGTTCATCAAGGTACCGGTACTGTAAATAGTGTAAATAGGCCTATTCCAAGCAATGTGAATAGAGGTTCTGGGGCTAAAGTTCATTAAGAGTTTACCTTTGAATGCAAGGAGTATAATAAATAAGATTCCTGATCTTGAGTGTTTGGTGTATTAGAGGGAACCACATATTGTCCTAAACACTGAGTCCTGGGCAATGGACAAAATAAAGGATGCCGAGCTAAACATAAAAGGATATGATATATTTAGGAGAGACCGCAGTAATCAGAGAGGAGGTGGATGCATAATTTATTGCAAAACATGGATGAGGGCAACATTGGAGGAAGATTTGTCGTGTGTGGAGAATGTTGAAAGTGTTTGGTGTAAGTTCAAGACGGTTGTGGGCGAGATATTGCTAGGTGCCTGCTACCTAGTTCCTAATTCTACAACGGAAAAAGAAAAAGCTCTGTATAGTAACATTCAACGTGCATGTGATATGAATGAACTTGTAATTATTGGTGGAGACTTCAACCATGGAAATATTAACTGGAAGTCACTTTATGGAAGAAAGGAATGTGAAGACCTGATTGATTTGGTGATGGACAGATTTTTAACACAACATGTTACGGAACCCACAAGAGGCGATAGAATTTTGGACTTGGTACTAAGCTCGAACCCTCACCTAATTGTTGATATATCTGTTTTGCCACCACTGGCCTCAAGCGACCACAACATTGTTGAATTCAGTATTAATGTGGAAACAAGCAAATCAGAATGGAAAACAGAAGTTTTAATGGTGGCAATGCGAAAGTAGTGACTATGCGAGTTTGGGGCTGGTACTGTGTTCCTAGGCTGCATATCACAAATATTATTCAATTAAACCCTTTAACCCGAGAAAGAAAAAAATACTCATAGGTTTGGTGGTCTAAGGCGAAGGTCCTCATAAGATCCAAGGCCTAAAAAGAGCCTTTTAAAACAACCTAGTGACACTCAAAGCAAAGCAATATGTGATAAGGAGATAATTTTCTTCCATTACTTGCTACCATTCCTACATATGTGTCCCCCCCCATTTTCCCCCCTCCTCAGTTATCACCTATTTTTCTTCTTATTCCCCCTTTTATCAGGTAATTTTCAGCGTGAATTTCCTTCCCGCGGTCTCTATAGCATGGGCAAGGCATCTAGAGATACTTGCCACAGAGAGACTTCTACTTAGAGCTGTTAGTGTCGCTTGAGAACTCTGGAGGAGAGGATATAATGCCGCCGCAGCTCTCCCTTCATGAATGGACCGGTCGGCAATAATATGTCTTTTTCATCCCCCAAATACTGTTCCCACTTGTTTGATTGCTCTTAAATGTTAATATCTTCATTTGAAACGTAAAATAGGCGCATATGAATAAGTTTTAACGATATTTATGATAAATTGACGCTTTTCATCGGGAATTAACTAAAATACCTCCGCATCGTGGTACGTTTCATATACCATAGTCTAGCCTTTGCCGGGTTAAACATTTCAGTAGTCTATAGTAGGCTAGTCTATTACACTAAATGGGTTAACCACTTCAGCACCAAAACAGATTTTACCTTTGATTCTGGCTGGAATTAGATGATTTATGCATTTTATGATATTAAGAGGGTTTTTTGATATCGTATTTACCCATTTGAGTCTTGGAAGTAGATTATATACTAAAGAAAATCGTCTAATGATAACCAGCATATGATGAACATTATGTATATTGTGAAGGGTATATAATCTACTTCTACGACTTAAATTGGTAAATACAATATCAATAAACCCTTTTAATATCATACTGTAGGTACTTCTTAAACTGCATAAAATCATCTAATTCTAGCCAGAATCAAAGGTAGCTTTTGGGTTCTCGAAAGCCCACCAGACTACACCATAGCATTTGAAATATAAAAGCTAAGTATCACAACTCTATTGAGAGACCTTAACTTACCTTGCCAAACTTAACCCATAATAGCTTAATTCAATCTTATTCAACTGACGAAAAATGAACTTAAATATGGATATTTCAATGTTACAATCATACAAAGATGGCAACCTTTGAGAGACAAATGGCCGCCATCTTGCAGGCTGTGACACAAAACCTTCATATATACCTTGATCCCCATATTAGGTCGTAGTTTCGCATCTAATACCTAGTCTATTCTAAATTCCAGGATAATCTTCAAGGACACTACATCCGCCTTATTAGAAACAATTTATTAAGGAAAATAGGGACCAATAGACTCGCCATATTTTTCTCATTATAGTCCGCATTGAGGAATTTTGTTATCGACACTTGAAAAAACCTGATTTCACAGAAAAATACACCAAAAATCTGTCAAAGATGTCAAATAGCGGGGGTGTGGGGGCAGCAGCCCCCACCCATAATACTCTAGGATAGGTTTAGGTAAGGTTGCTAGGTTAGGCTAATGTCCTTCCAAAGGGGTATAGGCTAGTAAACACTAGGATAGCCTATACCTGGTCAGAGGTAAGAAGAAGAAGAGTCCTGCTGTAGTCTCCTTGAATGCTACCAATTCCAACACAATTTCTAGATAAGTATTCCCAATGTTTGAAATTCTGTGTTAATAGGAACACAGTGGCTTCAATTGCGGGATCAGTCACCTATCCAGTAATGTAGGCATACAGAGATTGAACATCGTTGCCAGATACAAGAAAGCTTACCAACAAAGATAAATTGTATTTCCATTTGTGAATTTCACCGGTATATTCCAAAAGTAAATAGGAAAGTAATCTGATTAGAAAATGTTAATATTAAATAGCTCTGTGATCTTCATTAAAAACATATTCTGCAAGACACTAGGTTCGTTTTATGGGTGGTTATGGCAACAGTGTCTCCCTCACAAGCTCAAACATTTTGTCAACATGGAACTCGTGAATAAGACTTACCATAGACTTACCATCCCCGCCTGGGGATGTGAATCCATCATGTGATCACATTTTAGGCGGACGGTTGATGACTGGGGCAGGAAGCCTTCGCTGGCTCTTGTATTGCCCCCGTATGTGCCTGAACAGTTTTCCAATTAATTTCTTAAAACCGTTCGTAGTTGATGCCAAGACTGCCTCCTCCGGCAGATTGTTCCACTCATCCACTACTCGCTGGGAGAAAAAGTACTTTCTAATGTTGAGTCTGGATCGTTGCTTGTAGATCTTGTACTGGTGCCCCTTACTAAGTTGGTCCTGTGTTGATTGTGAAGAAGTCCTCAATTCTCAGTCCCTCCATACCGTGCATTATTTTATGTACTTCAATCAAGTCCCTCCTCAGCCTTCTCATCTCCAGGGACATTAAACCTGTTTTCCTAAGACGGGCCTCATATGAATCTTGTGCTATGGCAGGGATCATCTTGGTTATTCTCCTTTGGACACCCTCCAGTAGATTTACATCCTTCTGGTTATAGGGTCTCCAGGTCTGGGCACAGTACTCCAGATGTGGACGCACCAGGGACTTGTACAGGCTTGTAATGTTGGTCATACTCTTATCCTCTATTGTTCTCCTTATACTCCCCACTATTTGGTTGGCCTTCTTGACGATACTGGTTATATGTTCGTCTGGATTGCCTTGTTGATTGCCTTGTTGATTATAACGCCCAGGTCTTTCTCACTGTCGACATCACTAATCTCATGACCATCCATCGTATACTTATGCTGAGGATTATTGTGACCCAGATGAAGGCATTTACATTTGTCCACATTAAATTCCATCTGCCAATCTCTTGACCATTTCTCTACTACGTGTAGGCTATTTTGAATGTTGTCAAGGTCCTCTTGACCAGTGATTTTGCTAAATAGCTTGGTGTCGTCGGCAATTTGAGTATTTCGCAAGCTAGGCCATCGTCAATATCGTTGATGTACATCAGGAACAGCAAGGGACCCAGCACAGATCCTTGAGGGACTCTACTTAGGACATCTGTCCATTCCGACCTGTGTCCCCTGACAACCACCCTCTGTTTTCTGTTGCTTAACCATGCTTTTATCCAATCGGCGATGCCTGAACCTATTCCATGGGCTCTAATTTTCATGTCAAGTCGTTTGTGTGGGACCTTATCAAAAGTTTTTGAAAAGTCCAAATAGATAACATCAGCGGGTGATCCCTCGTCCAGGTACTTCGTAATCTTCTCAAGAAATATCAGAAGGTTAGTCAGGCAAGACTTGGTCGGGAGAAATCCATGTTGCGATCCCTGTATCAGGTTGTGTGTCATAAGATGTTACATTACATCATCCCGAATCAGTGATTCCAAAATTGTGCTTACCTGTGAAGTAAGGCTAATCGGTCTATAGTTGGAGGCATGTCGCTTAGACCCCTTTTTGTAGATTGGTGTTACGTTCGCTCTTCGCCAGTCCTCAGGTATGTCGCTAGTAACCATGCTTGTTTTAAAAATGTCACTGAGTGGTTCCGCGAGTTCATCTGCCAAATTCTTCAGAACCACTGGGTGAATCATGTCATCTCCCCGGGACTTTTCTGATTTTAACTGTTTAAGTTTGATTCTTTCCTTGTCAATAGAAAGATCAACTGAGTTCAGTATGTTTTCACCAGTGTAAATCTGCCTTGGTTGCCTGATGTACTGGTCATTCTCCACCGTAAAGACTCTCACGAACTGTTGGTTGAAGATATCGGCCATCTCCTTCTCATCTGATACTAATATATTGTCACTGTTCGTTAGCGGATCCACTGTCTCCTTCACTGTCATCTTACTCCTCGCATATCGATAGTAGGCCTTGGGATCTTCCTTTATGTTCCTAGCCAGACGGGCCTCGTATCCCTTCTTCGCAGATCTTATTTCTCTCCTAGATCTGTTCATTGCTTGCTTGTACTTTACATAGTATTCTTGCCTCTTCGTTTCCTGGTATCTCTTCCACCATCGTTTTTTATATCTTGTTGCCTTGTGTATTTTGTTGTTTCCACCACACTGGCTTTGTTTTTACAATTATCTTGGGTATTTTTGGAACGTATTCCTCAACCAGGTTGTTATAGACATTCTTGAATACTTCCCATTTCCCGCTTGCAAATAGTCTACAAATTTGTCCTTCCAGTCAGTCCGTCTCAGCAATTTCTTAATTTTCGAAAACTTGGCCTGTCTATAGTTTAACACAATAAGAGCGGGTGGTGGAGTATATTTCACCGTGCCGCCCAGCGTTTTTTTTTTTACCATAAATGGCCTTGTTTCCGTGCTCTTTTTCATGCATAAACAAGAGCCAGAGTGTAATACAATTATGTATCCCTGAAAGGGCGTTAATTGAGCTTTCCAATGACACCTGAACCATCCTTCTACAATCACTGGTTGTCTTGCAACGATCGTGCAACCGAAGGGCAAAATCGCTAAAATACGGTCATTTTGTTACATAATTACGTGTGTAGCAAGGGGAGGGTGGATGTGTGTGGAGTACATGTCAGTAGGCCCATGGAAACCGTGGCGAGCGGTCATGAGGCAACCTACGCTCCTCCCGTCGTTCGTCTCTCTCTCAGAGCCAATATTGCGCCAAAATTGCACACGGACTCAGGTCGGGCCCCGCTCTTTGGGCTGGTGTTCTCTATACGGACTAGAGTCGGGCCCCGCTACGAATGGGTTAAGCATCGATACCAACAAGAGAGTCACCCATCCCAGCAACCATCTTCCTCCTCTACTGTACATCCACAAGATAAAACGGAGCTAAGAGGAGACTAACAGGGGAAACTAAAGCGCCAGCCCCAACCAAGTCGACGTTCCATCACAGCTTCAAATATTTGCAAGCAGCTCTTTTCCCCACACACGCCCAACAACCCTTGGATTACAACAAACGTTCCATCTCCACAGCGTGCACCAGTGGGAAACAGCAAATGCCCCCTCAGTCCTCGCTCTCCAACCTAAATCGATGCGAGAATGAGACGCACCAAAATGTGGATGCACCCGTCACTTACACTCCCTCAAAAACCCATTTCCCCTACGATAAGCTCCAGGCCCGGATGACAAAACATGAACGAGTGGTCATAAATAAATAAACAACCAGATGCAACTGCTGCACGACCCTCAAATAATCAACAAGATACATCACCACATTCGCCAACTCAAGGTTCTCTCCTACTGTATATCCAGTTCAGTTTATATTTGTTTATGATATTTTCAACTGTAAAATCTTTCTGCCGGAGATGCCCCAACTGTGACATCCCAGCCAAAAGAGACACTACTTCACCCAGCTCAACCCTTGTCAAACAATCAGCCTGCTGGCTTGACAAAAGCTATATTTGGTTGCTTCACAGACAGTCCTAAGGTTAGAGTGGACATTAATTAAGCCTAAAGTGGGAAAGGCTTGTCACAGTATCAACTGGGAACGAGGTCACATATTTTATAACACTTGCTGTCCAACTCTTAACTCAGTGCCGAACCACGTAAGTTATAACGCTTGTCGGAGAAGTGAGGTACTGGACGTAGACCCAGGCACCAGACGAGTATCTAGACACGTAAGCTATAACGCTTGGTGTCCTGATCGTAACTAAGTGCAAACCCGCGTAAGTTATAACGCTTGCCGGAGGAGCACGGTTCCTGTATCTGAGCCAGGATAACTTAGTGTTGTTGCTAAGGTGACTCAGTTGCCCTTGCCTGGCGCAGAGATACCTAGTAACACACAGTCACTCTCCAGCCACTCTTTCGTCAACCACTGACGAGGAGCGACTAGGGCGGGTTGGCTTACCAGTCACCTCTAAGGTAGCTTACCCCTAACTCCCGGAAAGGCCTTGGTCGTTTCGGTAGTTGAGGAGAAGCTGCCTTATCTCCACAACTCGAGTGTACAGGAGGACCAGACAAGACGGGACGATAGCCACCAGCCGGCAAAGGACTCCAGCCGCCCTATAAGTCAGAGCGAGGACCCCGGAAGAGCCACCCGAGACCCCCAGGACCTGTCTCGAACACTGTTATTCGACTTGTATGGCACTACTTGTCTTCAATAAATTAATTCTGTCTTTAATTAATTTATCATTTCCTAACTAAAATATATTGGACCAATACTGGCTGCAAGATTTAGGGTTATTGAACCAATACATTAACATTTGTGTCGGCCTGTCTGAATAACTGTTCTAAACAATTAGCCCATTTAGTGAACCAGATTGAAGGATGGGGTGCAAACGGAAAACTAAAATATAACAGGATGATACTGGTAGTCAGAATTATGGTTAATGGCACACCGAGTGAACCACTGAATCAAAATATATATATTTTTTAGTCATTGACCCAATACATCTTGTGCTGCAAACTAATATCTAAAATATAATGAGGCATTACTGGCAGCCTGATTTAGGGTTAAAGGCCCAGTATGTGAACATTTGTGTCGTTATGATTACAGTTCACCATAACTGACCTCCTTGGAGCTAGGGCCAGTACTGTACCATCAAAGGCCTATGTGCAAATGAATAACTGAAATACAAAGGGACGGTATTGACAGGATACTGCCTCATTATTTGAGTTTTTCTAACATCTTTCCTTACTAACTCTTGGTCATCCTCGTTTGGGACTTTGGTGAAACATTTTCTATTGTGCTAGACATATCGAAAGTCTTCGATAGAGCCATTTTATAACGGTTGTGGACGGCCATTGCTCACTTCCTCAACCTATCAACTCTGTTGTTCCTCAAGGTTTTCTCTTATATCCAGTTCAATTTATATTCGTTTATGATCTTTTCAACTGTACAATTAGAAGTCCTATCCACTCATATGCTGATGACTGTCACTTTACCTTACACTATTCAACTTTTTTTCTACAATGCCCCACCATGCAATCACTCCAAAACTCAGGTAATGAGGCCATAGCATGCCTATTTTTTTATCTATCAACTGTTTCCAATTAGGCAGAGAAAATCCTGTTACTTTCAATACTTACAAAACCCAACTTCTCCACCTACCTACCAGTCACAATCTTCCAAATGACCATCCTTTTCTCATCAATAACACATACTTCAAGCCTTCATCATTTGTCAATATTAATGGTTTCTCATATACAGTATATATTTTGTTTACTGATCATTCTTGGAAAGGCCATATCACCACTCTTGTTGAAACAGTTCTCAGCAGTCAAGTATGCTCAACCGTTTTCATGGGTTCCCTACCCCTGGACAGCTTCTTGCTCTGTACAGGGACACAGTGCGCCCATGTATCAAGTATGTACTGTTCTCATGTGTGAGAAGGTTCCACCCACACCCCAGTTTTAGAAAGGGTAGAGTCAATAGCATTTCGTCTCATCAACTCACTTCCACCTACTAATTCCCTACAATCTTTCACTATGTGCCACAATACTGTATATCTCTCACTCTCCCATTACTATTACAATAATCAGTGTTCTCTTAATGTATGCCTCCTCCCTTACAGAGAGTGGGTGGCAATTGCCACCCATGTGCAGTATGCAGAAAAGGGTACGGGTGCAAACTCAATTCAGAGTATCGTCTGCCACTGCTAGGTACACCAGCGGTTGAATTCCATGGAACGGTTTGTTTATGGTATGTGCGCAAGCCATCCGGCACTTGTTGGTGGCCATGTTTGTTACATTCACATTTGTTCTATCATACTGCACATGTCCGGCAAAAGCTTTTGTGTGTGACCCCCCCTCCTTTATCTCTCAAGTGACCGTAACAGTTGATGAGAAGGCTGCCACAGGTGAGGCGGTGCCTGATGGTGGTTGAGGGGACAGAGATGAGCCGGTTAGATGCCCGGAAGGTGACATAAACGCTGCAGCTAAAAAGGAAGTTGTGAAGAGGGTTTATGCGTGGAAGAAGAAATTGTATAGCATCTTACTATATATTCTGAGAAAGTATCCTGGTGGCCTTCAGTTATTCCTGAGGAGACCCTTAACCCTTTCACGCTTTTATGTTGCAGAGGTTGCCAGATTAGCAATACTAAATAGAGTTCTTTCACTCTTATAATTACCTCTCCAGAATTAGTTTTCTGCCCACAGCTAACTCAAAGACAACTGCAGAGGTTGAAGTAACTAAACTAAAGGTTTCTAAATATCCCTGATGGTAACAAAGGCTTTAAAGTATCCCGAATAGGCTCAAAATCGCGTCAAAAGCGTGAAAGTGGTTAATATACTATCTTATGTATATTATGCTTAAAATTAATAGTCAAAGGCGGAAAATGGGGGATTTTGTCAAAGGGCCCAAAGTAGTTTGGCCTTTTTCCCAGAGACAATGGACTTTGCTGTTATCGGTTTTGGGGTTAGCAGCAGTTTGGCTAGACTAATTGAATCGCTACTCACAAGGGCCCTCTGTTTGCATAGTATGCAAAGGTAAGCTTGTGTTCAATTACCAGCTCGTGAGTGTTAACTTTGGCAATGAGTCACAGGCGATGGTGGACTTGTTTTGCTACTTGGTAATAATAATAATAATAATAATAATAATAGTTCTTAAAGCTAGCGCATGCTAAGCTAGCTAAGGATAGCTCAATAAAGCCGATTAGGCGTATTTCCATTGGGGTCCTGTACTACTACCCCATCCCTTTGCTCATGAGGGATGGTAACGACTCAGTGCTTGTGAAAAATCTTTAATGCGCCGAGCGTGGGCGCGAACCCGGGCCTTCTGGGTGGAAGTCCGAGACGCTAGTCACTACACCAAGCGAGCCGCTTGGTGGTGGAGATACCATCTTTGACGGTGGTGGAAGATTCCGCCTTCCCTTGAAGGGAAAGGTGTATGCCTCATGTGATAAAACCGTAATGACATCTGCTTCAGAAATATGGCCTGTCAAAGTGGATGATATCAACAGAATGAAATGTATGAAGATGAGAATGGTGAGATGGATGTGTGGGACCAATCTGCAAGATAGGATACATAGTGAATAATTGAGGAGACGGATAGATATCAAGTGTATCAGTGATGAGATGTGTACTAGCAGGCTTGGAGGGTTTGGAGATGTGGAGAGGATGAATGAACTAAGTTGGGTGAAAAGATGCAACATGGCTGCCAGGAATGCAGCCATTATGTTTATTTATTTATTTCTTATTGATGTTATTCATGCTTCAGGTATATTATATAGTGGAGCAGATAACTGCAAATTTCAGGAGAATCGTTCATTTCCGGAAACAAGCACCAAATTTGGCACACATACTCCTTGGGGATTGCTCTTTTGATAAAACCCGTCAGCCACCTAAATATTCAAGATGGCGGCCATTGTTCAAGATGGCCGCCATTGAATATACAGAAGTATTGCATTTCGCAATAAAATCGCAAAGACTTGTCCTATTTGAATGATCTTGGTGGCACATCATACTTTTTTCACTATGTAGAATCCGAATTTGGAACCATGGACTTACTCACTAGCTTCCTTGTACCATAATATCAGTCCCGGAATCCTAATATTCTGCTAAATTAGAGGTTCATGTTACGTCTGACTCGGCTAAAATGCATGGTAGTGTATATCGTAGTAGTGTTAGAGGTTTAGTATGTGTAGCATCTTCCTGTACAAGGCTTCCAAACTGGACATGACACGATGCGGTGGGGGGGGGGGGGGGGGGGGGGGGACGTGGGGAGACTTGCGGCGGAAGGTGGTGTAGAGTAGAGAGCGGAGCGGATGTCACAGCCAGGGTACACTGGTGGCACAGAATCAGCATGGGGTTCAGTATCAGCTGAATAATTTTTTAGTGTATCTAAATAATTAGTTTAGTGTCCAAAACATAGATGTTTAGTTAGATAGCATTGAGTGTGCGCAGGGACAGGGTGTGCCAGGGTAGACGGGGGGCTTTACATTGCTTTGCATGTAGTTACCTGGATGGTGTACAGATCGCACAGGACTTAAATGATACTGGATGAACGATCGGGCTAGGTGTAGGTCATATATTTTTATTCCCGAACCTAGTCGTATCCCATACCTTATTGTGCATGATTGTGATCAAGGTGGTAAAAGGATAACCCCTCGGCCTTGATTCACTGAATACAGATAATTATCATACTGTGATTATCTGTTATATCTGTTATCATATAACATACTGTGTTATATCATACTGTGATTATCTGTTATATACTGTGATTATCTGTTATCTATTATATCTGTCATACAGATAATTATCATACTATATTCACCAAGATGGCAAATACAGATCCAGGACCGTCTAAATTCCGGACTGACTGGAGCAAGTGTTGTCTTTGCCAGTAGAAGAAGAGTGAAGAGCTCAGGTCACCACGTGCACAACAACCACAAGAACATGATGGCTACACTATGATTGCGACTACTATTCCCCTCTTTCACGCAATTAATGAGATTCCTATTGTTCTGTATCCAGCCAGACTTGATGATGGTGGTGGCATTGAAGAAGCTCTGAGGAGGAACAAGGCGCAGTATCACCAAAGTTGTTGCCTTATGTTCAACAACACGAAACTGGAGAGAGCCAGAAAAAGAAGAGCAGAGAGTGCTCAGCCAGTAGAATGCCAGACCAAGCTGCGTAGAACCAGCCTTGAAGGCCAAACGTGTTTCATATGTGACAAAGAAGCCCCATCCTCTGAACTCGGACAAGTTATGACGATGAACCTCAATAACAGACTTAATGAATGTGCCCAAACTTTAAATGACGGAAAACTTCTTGCAAGACTCAGCGGTGGAGATGCTATTGCACAGGAGCTCAAATACCATTTTGCATGCTTGACAGACCTGTACAATAGAGAGAGGATGTACCTCAGAGCCACCAAGAGACTGGAACAGGAACGTGCACCCGAAGAGGATGCCCACCCACAGGCATTCTCAGAGCTAGTCACATATCTAGTGGAGACCACCAGATCTGGCGAGGGTCCTGCAGTCTTCCGACTTGCAGACATAGTTCACCTGTATGCCCAGCGCCTGGAACAGCTGGGTGTTGATGCACCTGCTGTCAACTCCACAAGACTGAAGGAAAAACTGCTGTCAGAAATACCTGAGTTGGAAGTGCACAAGCAGGGAAGGGATGTTCTTCTGGCTTTCCAGAAAGATGTGGGCTTTGTCTTGTCAGAAGCCTCTGACTATTATAATGAAGCTAATATCCTTGGCAAAGCAGCTAACATCTTGCGAAGACATATGCTGGACCACAAGTCCACATTTGATGGAACCTTCCGTGAGGGGTGCATCGAGCAGGCCATTCCACTCACTCTTCTTCAGTTTGTGGCCATGCTTGAACATGGAGCGGACATCAAATCTCAACTGAGGTTTGGCGCATCAAAGACAGAGCTAGCAATTGCTCAGCTGCTTCAGTACAACTGCTATGCAAGGTACAAAGAAGGAGCAGCAACTCACAGACACTCCAAAGACAGAGAGACCCCATTCCTTGTTTACAAGGGGATGTCCATCTACACAAAGACCAGAAAGAGAAAGTTGGTGGAAATGCTTAACGAGCATGGCATCAGCATTTCATACGACAGGGTGCTACAGATATCTGCACAGCTGGGAGATACAACAGTCAGCAAGTACATGGAGGATGGGGTGGTCTGTCCACCAGTTCTGCGAAAAGGGCTGTTCACCACATCAGCCATGGACAACATAGACCACAATCCCACTGCAACGACAGCGACCACTTCTTTCCATGGAACCAGCGTCTCTGTTTTCCAGCATCCAACCAAAGAAGACAAAGGTGAAGAGCGTGGACAGCTGAAGTTCGGAGAGGAGAAAGTGAAGACAGTTCCAGAACTTCCAGACTCCTTCACCAATGTCCGGCCCGCCTTCTTCACCAAGAAGAAACCCTCTCCTCCCCAGAGTGGTGTGACACACCCAGACACCAGTCTGCTGAGGCCACAACTGGCAATGGAGTATGAGTGGCTGGAGAAGGTCACTGTGACAGATGGGCCAGTGGATGTGACTTGGTCAGCCCACCATGCTTCACAGAAGAGAGGAAAGCCATTTGAGGTCAGCATTACATCACTTTTGCCTCTGCTGCGAGATCAGGCCCACTCGGTTGCTACAGTCAAGCATGTGATGGACAAGATCAAGGAGATAGTGGCATTTCTGAACCCCGGTCAGGTGCCAATCATTGCTGCTGACCAGCCAATATATGCAGTAGCCAAGCAGGTCCAGTGGCACTGGCCTGAAATCTACGGTGAGGACAAGTTCGTCATAATGTTCGGAGGCTTGCATATTGAGATGGCGGAACTGAGGTCCATTGGAACTCTACTCCAGGACAGTGGTTGGACAGGAGCCCTCTTGGAGGCAGGGATAGCATCTCCTGGGACAGCAGATTCATTTCTGACAGCTTCGAGCATCACTAGGACACGACAGATGCACCAGATAACAGCATGCAGTCTGTACAAGCTTCTGAAGGCAGCCCACATGGAACCAGAAATGCAGACTCCTGCCAACTGGGGCTGGACCAAGAAAGGAGATTGTGACGTTAACCACTCCGTTAGAACCGCATGGCTTGTCCTACAGTGACTCGCTAGGATCGCCAGGGCAGTGGATGGGGCTACAGTTTGTGTATTAGAGTGTGCTTTATTTCATGTGAAAGCTCGTGTAATGGGCAGTCCAGAAAGGCTTTATATATTTAATTGTAAAGTATATGTTTTATCATTAACTAGTAATGATAGGATCTGGGAGAGAGAGAGGGAGTAGAACAGAGTGAGAGGGGGCGCGCAGTGTTTTTTGTCCCGCTCGATGACGTCACGGCTGGCTGCCTCGCGGGGGGTTGGTGGAGAGAGGCCCTTACCATGCTGTAAGCTTTGCTAGTGGTTAGATGACTTGTAACCGCTGTTTTCCCACGCGGCTCGAGCTAGTGCGAGTATATATACAGTTCCTCGCCACTCTCTCCCTCAGATCTGGTTTCTAGAACACACCCATCTTTTTTCCCTTGCTATCTGTCCCCGCTCCGTACCTGAGAATCTTTTCCTCTGCCTATCTCTCTCATTTTCAATATCCTTCACCACCTTTTATTAATATTATACCCTCTCTGGTTAACTCTGCAAAATCAGCTTTATGCTGGCCAGTTGTATTGTGTTAAGGTCTGATATAGCCTATGTATGTTAGTTGTTAAGATAAGTGGATCACGAAGCATTGGTTGGCATTTATATTGTTTAGTACTGCTTCCTTTAGTTATTAGTGTTCTGCTGGATTAGATAATGCTAGACTAGGAGTCTGATATTATAGGTATTGTTTCCTATGAGTGCTGGCTTCAGTTAAAAGCGGCACGACATACCTGAGAACTGGAGTTGATTGAGTAAATTCTAGTCTGTGTGCCATTGAGAGTAGAGCATGCACGAATGAGGGTTTTTTGCCTATACCATTCTGCACTGTTCTAGTCTCGATTGTTTGTCTTTGAGGTACGCCAGGAGAACGCTTAATACTTCGGTATTAAGGTTTCTCAAGAGAGCTACCCTTCATTATAACGTAATATTTGACGCACAGACTTGAGATTTGCACTAGGCTATGCAGCATGCCATGCGCACCAGTATCTCGTATCATTGACTCTAGCTAGACTTTATCAGTCACAGTAGACATTAAGTATATTAACCTAATTACTCTTTTTATGTATACCCGTTTATGATTACACAAGCATTTCGCAGCCTAGTTTGATGTATTGAGACACAAACGACTTAGGCTCTTTTTGTTGATAGGAATACTGCATTGTCGTGGCGATTATTATTATTGTTGTTGTGTTTAGGATATTCTTGGCTCCGACGGCATTATATATTCTGCCTTTTTGTGTGCATAGCCTGCACGAGCATTGTTCCGCTGCCTGCCTTTTTGGGTTCCATTTCCGATACGAGCATCTTTATAGCATCTAACATTTAAAGAAAATTCCTTGTTAGTGTTGAAGGACTTTAGTGCACTTTCTTTCATGCAGGAGTGCCTGACATTGATTAAAGTAACGTAAGCTGTAACTTCTCTTACCACCTTACTTTGCATACCATAACCAAGCACCTTCGGTTATAGGTAGTAATAGGCTGTTTTCACATAACATTAAGCCTAGAGTAGACGCACATTTATTGAGAGTTTGATAGCCTATTATTGCATATAGAACTCTGTAGAGTATTTGTGTTCTTTGTTCACTGGGAATATACATCAGAGGTTGGAGCTAGCGCTTTCCGTTGTAACATTTATGCCATTACTAGTCAAATGAATAAGAGCCCTGATATATTTGAACCCCAGTCGTAACAAATGGCGACCTTACCTAGGATTTGGTGAACCTACATTTATTAGCAGGGAACATTTGTTGTTTTGGGGAATATTTTGCGGGGATCAGCAAGAATTTTTTTGTTTTGCAACATAGTATAGCCCTTGAGTATTTTCGAGAATTTTTGTGTGTATATCGAGGTATAAGAGTTTGGGGTGCTTCTTTTCTGAATATTGTGGTGAGAAATTTTTGTGAGCATCATGTCTTATACCGGATCAGAGGAGAATGGAGACACAGTACGTAATGTCGAGACCGAGGAACAGCAGTATGATGATATGGTTAATCAGGTGAACTGTGAGGAGGATGCTAGGATATTTTTGCAATGGCCTGTTACTGCCGAGCGGTTGGAGGGTATGGAGCGGTACGGTCTTCAATGCCTGGCCACAGCTATCGGTCATGCGGGTACTAGCGGCATGACCAGGGATAACTTGATAACGTGTGTACTGGGCAGGGTGACTGGTGAGCGAGATGGGTTGAGTGCTCCGAGCCCTTCGGCCATGCTTCCCCTACACTCGACTCCCAGCCATCCCAGTAGTTTGCCGACCCCGGGTACGCTTCCACAGTTGGGTGGTGACTGGCAGGGTGGGTTGCCCCTGGGGGGACCACCGGTAATTTCAAATATTGTAGCACCTTCACCTCCTCCAGGGTTAACTCCAGAATTATTGTATCAGCTCGAATTAGCTAAGATTCAACAGCAACAAAGGGCATGTGAGCTTCAGCTTCAGCAGCAATTAGAATTAGCCAAGATAGAAGAGAGAAAAACTATCAGTCAAGCAAAAATCCAAGCTGAGTCGACTAGGTACTGTGCCGACATGGATGTAGAGAAGTCGCGAGTAGAGACAACGGGACAGCGACTTGGGGCGGGTAACCGTGTTCATGAGCAGTCTCTCTCGCACTTATTGAAACTGGTTCCGGTGTTTGATGAGAGTGGTGTAACAGAATTTTTCACACGCTTTGAGAAGAAGTGCCAGGAACACCAGTGGCCAGAGAATAGATGGGCAGCACTTGTATCCTCTAGATTAATAGGCAAGGGTCTTAAAGCCTACGATGCGTTACCTTTGGAGTTATGTATTGTGTACGAGGATCTCAAGGAGGCTGTCCTGAGGGCTTACGAGCTGCAACCAGAAACGTACCGTTTGAAGTTCCGCGGTGTAACTAAGGGAAGAGATAGCACCTTTTTGGAACACGCCCGGGACTTGTCCGATGCTATGGGGAACTGGCTCCCTTCTGAGAAGGTAACAACGTTTGATGGAGTTAAGCAGTTAATGATGTTGGAGCAGTTCTTTAAGAGCACGGGCGGTGATCTAACTTTGAACTTAAAGGAGAAAAACCCAAGAACTCTAGTAGAAGCAGTAGAAATGGCTGATCTACGGCTGTCGTTGATTCGGGGTTGCGGGTCCTCACAGAAGTACGATGCAAGTGCTAGGGACCGTTATCCTCCCCCTCCCCGTAGCAACGACACATTTAAACAAAAGAGCAATGAAACTAAAACTGAAGCCAAACCTACCACCACACCGTATGTGAAAAGTCAGGGGCCTTTTACATCACAGTATAAGCCGAAACCGAAATTTATGTGTTTTAGGTGCCACCTGGAGGGTCATAAGGCAAATGAGTGCCCTAGTCGACCTCCTCCGGCAGCCGTGTCTTTTGCTCACGGCATTGGTGTGTTCAAGAGGACATCGGAGTTTGTTAGAGGCATTTCTTCCGAGGTAAATACACTGCCAGTGCAGAAGGATCCAGAAGGCTTATTCCCTGTCCGTGATGCCTTTAGTGACCACAGGGGACTCGGTTGTGTGGAGTGGGGGGATAGAAGACATGAGGTGAGAATTTTGCGTGACACTGGGGCATCGCAAACACTGTTGAGAAATTTCACTGGTAAACCTGTCAATACGGCGCGGGTGGTTGTGGTTCAGGGAGTTAATGCGACAAGGTCATACCCGCTTGTGAGAATGAAGGTGGAAGTTGATGGTGTGACTCGTGACCTGGATGTAGGAATTGTGGAGAAGTTGCCTGTTGGGGGCGTCGACCTCCTTCTTGGCAACGACTTTGCGGGGCCTACTTCTGAGACTCCACCCTTAGTCGTTGTCGAGAAGCCGGCCGACGTGAGTAGGGAGGAGCAGGAGTGGGTTGAGAAGTGTCCGGTGCAGCCTATGGCGTGTGTTGTCACCGGAGATTCTGCATCCAGGGAGTCACATTCTGGTCAACAATCTTTAGATCAGCGGGGGAAGGGTACCGAGAAGGGGTTGGAAGTTGATGCGGTTGAGAGTTTAGTATCAACGGACCTTCTCGGGGACTCATTATTAGGACCACATTTCGAGTCTGGAGAGGACCCAGTAACTGTTCCTGAAGGGGCAGAGGATGGGCTTAAAAAGACGAAAGAGTTGAAGGAGGACAGTGATGCACAGTCGGGAGATGTAGCAACAAGGTACCCTGACGCGTACCCTATGAGAAAGGGGTCGGCGAAAACGGTGGTCCGAAGCTTGCTAGTGTATTTTTCCCGGTATGGTTACCCGCAGGGGATTCAGTCAGTCCGGGGACCCAACTTCACTTCTAGCCTCTTTGTACAAGCAATGCCGCAGCATGGGATTGTTGGGGTTGTGTCATCTGCATATCATCCAGAGAGCCAGGGTGTGTTAGAGCGATGGCACTCAGCCTTGAAATCTGTGCTTCGTTGTTGTTGCTTTGAGAGTGGGAGGGATTGGGATCTTGGCCTGCCATGTGTTTTGTTTGCTGTGTGGGAGGTACCTGGGGAGATTTTGGGATTCAGCCCTAATGAGCTCGTCTTTGGACACCGTGTCAGTGGGCCTCTCCATATGGTTGAAGAAGTATGGGAGGGCGCAAAAAAAACTTGTTCTATGCTCAAGTGTGTCCTCAACAGTCGAGAACGGATGTTGCGCAGTCTGGAGTTGGCTGGCCGTAATTTGACTAGCTCTCAGGCCCTCAGGAAGGACAGGTACGACCTCAAGGTTGAACTCAGGGAGTTTCACGTGGGTCAGGAGGTGTTGATTCTACTGCCCCTTGTAGGTCACCCCTTATCCGCGAAGTACGCTGGTCCTTATAGGGTGGTGGAGGAGCTATCGGACCTGGTTTACTTGGTAGCCACTCCAGACAGACGGAAGCGCAATCAGTCATGTCATGATAATCCCGTGAAGGAGTATGGGAGGCACCCCCCCGAGCCTCTCACTGTGCCTATGATGACGTTTAGCAGTCAAGGTGGAGAAGGAGAACGGGACAGTCAAGCTCAGGTGGAGGATAACTGGAAGGATAAGAAGTTCAAATGGGCGCCTGAGTGTGAGAAGGTGTTTAGAGAAGTAAAACACCTGTTGTGCACTCACCCGATCCTCAGGGCCCCTGACTTTAGCCTACCTTTCCAACTAGCAACGGAGGCTAGTGGTGTGGGGGCTGGTGCCGTCCTTGTGGAAAAGGACGATGATGGGCTGGAGCATCCTGTTAGTTTCTGCTCGGGGAAGTACAATTCGGCCCAGGGGAGCTGCTCTGTTGTCGAGGAGGAGCTGCTGGCGGTTGTGCTTGCGCTGGGGCATTTCGAGGTCTATGTTCCAGCCTATGGTCCGGTCGTTGTAGTTTACCCAGATCATCACCCTCTCAAGTTCTTGGACCAGTTTCACAATCGGAATATGAGGCTGACCAGGTGGTCACTAAGGTTATTGGTATATAACCTGGACATACGCCATATTGCCGGTTGTGACAACGTGGTTGCAGATGGTCGTTCAAGGGTATATGATCCTGGGTAGATTGACACACGGGTAGCCTCCTGCTTTAGTTTGAATAGTATTTTGCGCTGGTGCTTGTTGGCTCGCGGTTGTAGCCAAGCGTATTGGGTCGTAAAGCAGGAGTTGAGCGTTTGGTATAGAAGAACAAAAACTAGGCTTGCCCCTATAGTGCAGCCGAAATAAACAAATTATAAACATAAAAATCAAATAAAAACTCTTTCTTTGATAGTTGATTTTTTTTTAGTATGTTATAGCAGTAATTCTGAGTTGCCATCCTCTCAGAATGCTGGGCTAGAGAAGCTCGCTCTTGAGGAGCATAACTACATATAATTTAACCTATGGTGTTGGGGAGGGTTATAATTTTGAATTTTTTTTTGTTGAAGAACTGTGCCAGATATTTTACTGCCGCTGGGTGATGGGAAGTGGAGATATAGCATGGGTTCTAACCATCAGATTTTTGTGAGCCTTGGGGCCTCTGAGAAAAATCTTGGGGGGGGGGGTGTGACGTTAACCACTCCGTTAGAACCGCATGGCTTGTCCTACAGTGACTCGCTAGGATCGCCAGGGCAGTGGATGGGGCTACAGTTTGTGTATTAGAGTGTGCTTTATTTCATGTGAAAGCTCGTGTCATGGGCAGTCCAGAAAGGCTTTTTGTTTTCACCCATGTCAAGGCTTTATATATTTAATTGTAAAGTATATGTTTTATCATTAACTAGTAATGATAGGATCTGGGAGAGAGAGAGGGAGTAGAACAGAGTGAGAGGGGGCGCGCAGTGTTTTTTGTCCCGCTCGATGACGTCACGGCTGGCTGCCTCGCGGGGGTTGGTGGAGAGAGGCCCTTACCATGCTGTAAGCTTTGCTAGTGGTTAGATGACTTGTAACCGCTGTTTTCCCACGCGGCTCGAGCTAGTGCGAGTATATATACAGTTCCTCGCCACTCTCTCCCTCAGATCTGGTTTCTAGAACACACCCATCTTTTTTCCCTTGCTATCTGTCCCCGCTCCGTACCTGAGAATCTTTTCCTCTGCCTATTTCTGTCATTTTCCATATCCTTCACCACCTTTTATTAATATTATACCCCCTCTGGTTAACTCTGCAAAATCAGCTTAATGCTGGCCAGTTGTATTGTGTGTTAAGGTCTGATATAGCCTATGTATGTTAGTTGTTAAGATAAGTGGATCACGAAGCATTGGTTGGCATTTATATTGTTTAGTACTGCTTCCTTTAGTTATTAGTGTTCTGCTGGATTAGATAATGCTAGACTAGGAGTCTGATATTATAGGTATTGTTTCCTATGAGTGCTGGCTTCAGTTAAAAGCGGCACGACATACCTGAGAACTGGAGTTGATTGAGTAAATTCTAGTCTGTGTGCCATTGAGAGTAGAGCATGCACGAATGAGGGTTTTTGCCTATACCATTCTGCACTGTTCTAGTCTCGATTGTTTGTCTTTGAGGTACGCCAGGAGAACGCTTAATACTTCGGTATTAAGGTTTCTCAAGAGAGCTACCCTTCATTATAACGTAATATTTGACGCACAGACTTGAGATTTGCACTAGGCTATGCAGCATGCCATGCGCACCAGTATCTCGTATCATTGACTCTAGCTAGACTTTATCAGTCACAGTAGACATTAAGTATATTAACCTAATTACTCTTTTTATGTATACCCGTTTATGATTACACAAGCATTTCGCAGCCTAGTTTGATGTATTGAGACACAAACGACTTAGGCTCTTTTTGTTGATAGGAATACTGCATTGTCGTGGCGATTATTATTGTTGTTGTGTTTAGGATATTCTTGGCTCCGACGGCATTATATATATTCTGCCTTTTTGTGTGCATAGCCTGCACGAGCATTGTTCCGCTGCCTGCCTTTTTGGGTTCCATTTCCGATACGAGCATCTTTATAGCATCTAACATTTAAAGAAGATTCCTTGTTAGTGTTGAAGGACTTTAGTGCACTTTCTTTCATGCAGGAGTGCCTGACATTGATTAAAGTAACGTAAGCTGTAACTTCTCTTACCACCTTACTTTGCATACCATAACCAAGCACCTTCGGTTATAGGTAGTAATAGGCTGTTTTCACATAACATTAAGCCTAGAGTAGACGCACATTTATTGAGAGTTTGATAGCCTATTATTGCATATAGAACTCTGTAGAGTATTTGTGTTCTATGTTCACTGGGAATATAAATCAGAGGTTGGAGCTAGCGCTTTCCGTTGTAACAGTTATGACATTACTAGTCCAATGAATAAGAGCCCTGATATATTTGAACCCCAGTCGTAACAAGATCTGTGGCAGATCGTTTGGACAGAGCTCCCACCCATTGCAGAGAGTTGCCAGCAGCTGACCAAGTGTGGATGCAAGTCGGAATGCTGCGGTCGATGAAAATGCTACTGCTTTGGTCTGACCTGCACGGCACTGTGCAGCTGCAGATGCGAGGTTTAGAAGCGTTGTAGTATACTCATCCAGGCAGCAAGACAATAAGTGACAAACAAGTATAGGCCTACTACCTACATGTACATCCAATAATATATCGGACTGATGGTGCCTATGATATGGGCACTTTTTACCCTAATTATGATTCCGGGACTGATATTATGGTACAAGGAAGCTAGTGAGTAAGTCCATGGTTCCAAATTCGGATTCTACATAGTGAAAAATGTATGATTTGACACCAAGATCATTCAAATAGGACAAGTCTTTGCGATTTTATTGCGAAATGCAATGTTTCTGTATATTCAATGGCGGCCATCTTGAAAAAAGGCCGCCATCTTGAATTTTTAGGTGGCTAACGGGTTTTATCAAAAGAGCAAACCCCAAGGAGTATGTGTGCCAATTTTGGTGCTTGTTTCCAGAAATTAATGATTATTCCAGTTATCTGCCCCACTATATACAGGTAACGTCAGTATTATGCATTTATATATTATCCCTTCTATTTTTTGTTCTATGTGGAAGAGGGAGACAAAAGGCAAAACTGCCTGTGACGAGTGCCTGCCCCAGAGTTGAAAGAATGACAGGGCCAAAATCAAGGAATGTTCGAGCCAAAATGTCTGGACATACAGAGTTTGAAGTAATTTAAGTCATAGGATGAGGGAAAGATGGATTCCAGAGCTCAGCTGCTGGAACTCAGCTGACATCCTATAAAGAATATTCTAGCTACTATTAAACAATTGTTTTCAGTATAAAATTAACATTCAGCAACTATCAGGCTTCGAACTATCTCGATCACTTAACCTGGGGAGCGCGCCATTGAGGTAGGGGCCAGGGTAGCTTGGTGTGAAGTAATTACCAAATAATCGTGTCTCTTAGAATTGAAAAAATCCACTTTAACGTCTTGGTAATTGATATCTACATTCGCCAATATATACATTGAGGTAGGGGCCAGGGTAGCTTGGTGTGAAGTAATTACCAAATAATCGTGTCTCTTAGAATTTAAAGAAATCCACTTTAACGTCTTGGTAATTGATACCCGCATTCGCCAATATATACATTTCCACACCCCAAAAATGTGGGTGTGGTGTGGTAGTGGTTGCGAGTTGAATATATGGCGCGCATAGGCGCGACACAGCCCGGGCGAGCGAGTGTGTGAGAGTATGGGCGGGCATGAGGAGGGAGGGAGGGGTGATTGATAAGAACGCTCTATATCTCGCCTATAAAGCACTTTTATGTCTCCAACTGTGCATAAACTTGAATGAAGAGGCACATGTGAAGAATAGACACCTATAAATCAAGTGTACAGAAGAATGACGGAAGATGAAAGGGAAACTAATAGTGAGCGGAGGAGGTGGGAGGCTGGCAAGGGAGAAAGGTGTCAGGATACAGTGCGCATTCACGGGATGGGACGTTCAACTATATTCACTGCAATGTGTTATTGTTGTATTAGACTACACAAAGATAGTGTTTGAAAGGAATAGTGCATGTATTTTCGAGGCACATGTGAAGAATAGATGCCGATAAATCAAGCGTAAAGAGGAATGACGGAAGATGAAAGGGAAAGTAATAGCGAACGGAGGAGGTGGGAGGGTGGCGAGGGAGGAAAGTGTCAGGTTACAGCGCGCATTCACGAGACTCTCGACCTTATACACTGCATTGTGTTATTGTTGTATTAGACTACACATAGTGCTTGATAGGCATAGTGCATGTATTTTTGGAGGTCAATATCAATAAATTTTGTTAGTAACGCAAGTTATAACAATATGACATCTTCACGCAGTATTTATTTGCAACTCATGAATGAAAGTTTAACAAATTCCTGTGTACACAGGGGTGTGCCTTTGGTAACCATCCAGGAGTCTGTCGGTCAGCTCGACTTTACGGCAACCCCTAAAATTTGAGGTGGCCTGCCATGTTTCTCGAGGAGCCGGTAGGCAACATTGTAGACGAACTCCCGAAACTTAATTATTTTGTTCGGGGACATGTCTTTCTTCATAAGCCACAAGTTGTAGGCGTTGAACTTTGTGATGTCGACCATGTGGAGAAAAAGCTTGTGATACAACTTCACATTCTTCCCAGACACCCAAAGCCTGCAAGTTGGCAAGCTGCCTTGTCCACCAGGTGAATGTTCTTGGTATATACTACCACCTTATCAGGTTTCTGTATGGGCTTCTTGGTACGGTAGTGGATTTTACCAGTGTCCACTTGGGCACTTGTGTGAACAGTAGAAAGCAAATGGAATGGCCGTCTGTCATTCCATTTTATAGACACGACTTTCCCAGACTTCTTCAGCTGTTTGTAATGGGTCTTCCTTTTTTCATCTTTGCTGTTCCTGTTACCGTTGTCGATGCTCCTCTGCCAAGTCGTCCTCAGAAGGGGTGTCAGTGGAGGAGGGGTCGTCCAGGTGAATGCGAGAGCCAGTTAACTTGGGCATGTACTTCCTGATATATCTGACAGTTCCACATAACCCCATCTGGTTGTCATAAAGAAACTGACAGAGAGCAGGACTAGTATACCAATTGTCGTTGTACAACGTGTGCCCTTGCCCATGTAGGGCTCCATTATCTTCTTGACTATGTGCTCTGACATGCCTAAGGGATCGTTGGCACCGACTCTAGGAATATCTATATCTGTGCTGGTATAGACGATCATGTCAAGCACTATGCCTGTCTCGCATTCACACAATACAAACAGCTTGATTCCAAAGCTATGCCTCTTCAAGGGTATGACTCTTTGAACAGCAGGCACCCTTTAAAGAGCACTAGTGACTCATCAATCATCAGGTTGTGAAAGGAGTAGAAATACTTCTTGAACCTTTGCAATAACATGTTGAACAGATGCCGGACTTTCCAGATTCGATCATCTGTGTTTGGATTTTCGTTGTCTGCAAAGTACAAAAAGCGCATCAGCCAAAAAAAAACTTCATGAGTCATGTATTTCTGGAAAATTGGGGTGTTGATGAGTGCGTCACATGCTTCTGGCAAAGAGGCATGATAAGCAACATTTGCAAAGAATACCAGGAATTTTGTTACAGTTATATCACTGCAGGCGTGAATTCTTGCCCTCGGTGAGATTACATCAATTCTTTCCTTCACCCAGTGATATATAGTATGCATTGGTTTGGGAAACAGGATCTGTCGTCATCTCCAGGTCAAAAAATGCGCAGAAATCACTTTCATTTGCCTGGTCTATTCAGGGCCAATCTGTAGTTGACCAAGATTGATTTGCATCAAACTGGAGTAAATCTGGTATGAAATCATATCCTTCGGACCAGACAAATGAATAAGCTGATGCCTTACGAATGAGATCAGCTCCTTCATCAACATCAGCGTCTGCGCCGATGTCAGACAGCTCGCTGTCGTGGTCACGAAGCTCCAACAAGTCCTCCTCCTCCTACTCCTCCTCATCTTCCTCCCTGAATTGGTGGCCATGATCACACTCTTTCCCACTTTCACCGCCCCAACCAAAGTTCCTAGCATCGGGGAGTTCCCTTGAGGCTACTGCATTGTCATCGTCAGACCCATCAGGAGGGAAGAGTAGGGCATCAAACTTTGACGGTGTCAATGTTTTCTTGATGTGAGGAGATGGGCCAGAAGCAAGGGCGTGGGCGGTAGTGTAGGGCCAGCCATGGTGTGCGGTGGTGCAGGGACGGGCGTGGTTGGTGGTAGTAGTCGAGGTGGGAGGTGTCACATTATTCAGTGTATACTGATAGGCATGACCCTTCCCTTTCCTCCCAGCTGCGCCCGCCCGCTGATCCTGCATTCCTAGGATGGCCACTTGCTCATGGTGTGGTGGTGAGCATCGTGCGCGTTCCACGTACTGTTGAGGGGGTGGTGGTGGTGCTGGAAGGGGTGGTGAATGAGGAGGCAGAGGCCAACGACCTTTTGGCATGTGTCGTGCCTGTTGCACATGTCTTGCCCCCTCCAGCACGTGTTTTTCGTGCTCTTACTGCACTCTCCTCTTCTGAACTACTGTTGCAGGTGCATAAGAAGGAGGGCTTCCTGATCCTTCCACGACTGCTAACACCGCCCATAATATGGTTGGGCGAATCAGCTGAGCGCGAGTCAGAGGGTCGTGTGTGCTCCATGGGAAATGAGAGCGTACGGTGGCGAGGCGGGTGGCGGTGTGTACTATCGAGATTTGCCATTGCATGGCTATTTGTGGTCCAATTTGTAGCTGCCTAGACAGCAGGAGACTAGGAATCTTCATCCCCTTGTAAAATTCTCTAACTCAACGAGTCAGAGAAAGGGGCGAGGGAACATGTAAGTGATCTCGGACCCTAAGAATTTGAACTTTAAGGGTTTATGTTAGGGCTCTGTCTCCCCTCCGCCCCCCCCCCCCCCCCCCCCTGCCCAGCGATGGGGTATGTGCCTGAGTATAAACATATACATACATACATATACATTTGTAACTTACTGATGTTGCTATTCACAATTAAGGTATGTACAGACGTCGTCAGTATATTATGTTTACATTAAAAAACTATGACGTTATCAATGACCATCCTTTTGTGTGTCAAATAGGTTACTGTCTTACGTAATATATCAAAACATAGCCATATTATTTGCGACTACTACTGTATGTGCAGAAAACGTTTGAGTGTATCCTTTGATATTGGTAATACAACTACGTTCGTAATGACCATGCAGGTACGTGCGAAAGACATTCCCCAAAGACGTTCAAAATGTTTATCCTACAAAGTTAATGACGACCATTTGGGGATTTCTAGAATACGTATAAGAATACGTTTGATGTTAGGAATATTATTACGTTCTTATTAACAAATTGTATGTGTACGAGATGCTGTAAAACATATATTTTTGTAATATTGTTAATCACAATTGAGATAGGTATAGACGAGGTCAGCATATTACGTTTACATTAAATAATACTATGACGTTATGAATGACCATCCCTATGTGTGCCAAATACATTACCGTCTTACGTAATATGTTCAATACGAAACTACGTATTTTCTGACTATAACTGTATGTGCAAAAAACCTTATACTGCAACGTTTGATATTGGTATTACAATATCGTTCGTTAGTAATGGCCATGCATGTACAGTATGTGTGAAAGACTTCCACAAAACGTTAATTATATATCTTACAAAGTTAATGATGACCACTTGGGTATGTCTAGAATACGAATTATAATACATTTTATGTTAGGAATTCTAGTACCATATTGTTCACAAATATTGTATGTGCACAAGATGTTGTAGTAAAACGTTTGTTATTTGTAACTTTTTGATGTTGTTAATCACAATTCAGGTATGTACAGACTATGTTAGTATATTACGTTTACATTTCATAACACTATGACGTTATCAATGACCTTATGCGTGTCAAATACGTTACTGTCTTACCCAATACCTTAAATACGAAACTATGTATTTTCTGAAATTTCCATAAAACTAGTTCATTTTTAATCTTACAATGTTAATGACGACCATTTAGGTATGTCTTGAATACGTATTATAATATGTTTGATGGTGGGAATTTAAGTACGTTATTATTCACAAATATTGTATGTACACAAGACGTTGTTGTAAAACGATTATTATTTGTAACTTACTGATGGTGTTAATCACAATTTTGGTATGTACAGACGACTTCAGCATAATACGTTTACATTTAATAACAGTATCACGTTATCAATGGCCATATTTATACGTGTCAAATACGTAAATGTCTTACGTAATATAGTAAAAACGAAACTACGTATTGTCGGACTATTACTGTATGTGCAGAAACCGTTATTTGGCAATGTTTAATGTTGGTAATATAACTATGTTCGTAATGACCATGCAGGTACGTGGGACAGGCATATCTATAAAAAGTTTAAATATTTAATCTCATAAAGTTAATGACAACCTTATGGGTATGGCCAGAATATGTAATATAATACGTTTGATATTGTGAATTTCTTACAATATTATTTACAAATAGTGCATGTGCACGAGATGTTGTAAAATTTGTATTATTTCTAACTTAATAATGTAGTTAATCTCAATTCAATTATGTACAGACGACATCAGCATATTATATTTACATTTAATAACAGTATTACATTACCAATTACCATCCCTATATATATATGTGTGTCAAATACGTTACTGTCTTACGTAATATACTAAATACGAAACTCTGTATGGTCTGACTATTATTGTATGTGCAAAAACCCTTATACGGAACATTGGGTATTGGTAATACAAGTACGTTTGTAATGACAGTGTAGGTAGGCCTACGTGCGAAAGACATTGCTATCAAACGATAAAATTTGTAAAATTATTACGTAAATGAACGACCTTTTGTGTACATCTAAAATACGTTTCATTATTACGTTTGTTATTAGGAACGTCATTACGTTTGTACTGACAATGTAGGTACGTGCGAAAGACATTTCTAACAAACGTTAACATTTTTAATATTATTATGTACATAACGACCTTTTGTATACGTCTAGAATACGTTTGTTGGGAAACGTGATGACAATGTCGATACGTGCGAAAGACATTTCTAACAAACGTTAACAATTGTAATATTATTACGTAAATAATGACCTTTTGTATACATCTAGAATACGCTTCATCAATAAGTTTGTTGTTATGAACGTCATTACGTTTGTAATGACAATGTACGTACGTGCGACAGACATTTCTAACGAACGTTAAAATTGGGAATATTATTACGTAAATAACGACCTTTTGTATACGTCTAGAATATGTTTCATCAATACGTTTGTTGTTGGTAACGTCATTACATTTGTAATGAAAATGTAGGTACGTGCGAAAGAGATTTCTATCAAACGTTAAAATTTGTAAAATTATTTCGTAAATAACGACCTTTTGTATGTCTAGAATACGTTTCATCAATACGTTTGTTGTTGGGAATGTCATTACGTTTGTAATGACAATGGAGGTACTTGCGAAAAAAAAATCTATCAAACGTTAAAGTTTGTAATATTATTACGTAAATAAACGACCTTTTGTATACGTCTAAAATACGTTTTATTAATATGTTTGTTGTTGGGAACATCATTGCGTTTGTAATGACAATGTAGGTACGTGCGAAAGACATTTCTGACAAACTTTAACATTTGTAATATTATTACGTAAATAACGACCTTTTGTATACGTCTAAAATACGTTTTATCAATAGTTTGTTGTTGGGAACGTCATTACGTTTGTAATGATAATGTAGGTACGTGCGAAAGACATTTTTGACAAACGTTAAAATTTGTACTATTATAACGTAAATAACGACCTTTTGTATACGTCTAGAATACGTTTGTTGTTGGTAACGTCATTACGTTATCATTAACCATTTTTTAATATGCAGAAGACGTTCGTATTCTATTACATAAATATGAACCATATGTGAAGGTGCATAGAACGTTATTGTATAACGTCTTTATTTGCTTATACAGCAACGTTTAAATTTTGCTAATGCTTCCGTTTGTGTTACATATTTACTTGACGTTTTGTTAACGTTGTTGTACAACGTCATGAATTACAAAATAACAAAATTTTATGCACCGAGTAACTACGACGTTATGATTTTGTCATAAAAATAGGTCTACATACGACGTATTTCTTACGTTGCTAAAACGTATTGTTTCACAACGTTATTGTGTTACCCTTGTTCGACCAACCCATAACGTACGTAGTGGGTACTAAGTGGGTATCGACAATGAATAGATACAGTCATAGACTGCAGTAGATCTGGACTGGACACGAAAATGGAACTTTGCAGTAAGGGACCCAAAATCGGAGAACGAACCCCCAAGTTCGAACCTCGAAACGGTGAAAATATAAAATGTTCGCGGTTTCGAGGTTCGAACTTGGGGGTTCGTTCTCCGATTTTGGGTGCCTTACTGCAAAGTTCCATTTTTGTGTCAAGTCCAGATCTACTGTAGTCTATGATACAGTAAAATAAATAACAATATTTGAAAATATGAAGAAGGCACAATAGATTTAAACAAGAGTACTCTTTTAACAAGAACAGTTAATTATAAAGAATAATAATAATAACAATAGAAAAAGTTAAATATTAATACATACAGACAAAAAGTAAGCAGAGATTATAATAGAAACTTCAAGTTAATAATGCTTGATTAAAATTATTGATATCAAATTTTAAAACTATCGATATTACTATTAGGGAAAGGAAAGTTTATTACGTTAAAATTAAAATCGTCAACTTTGTGGTATATTTTAAGTGTGCACTGTTCATGAACAATCTGTATACTTATATCAAGAAAATTTTCAACTTCATAATTTACTTTACCTTGTGTGAGGGGGATGGAATTTGAATACATTTGTTTAGCGACTTGATTAAAATTTAACATATTACAAACAAGAATATCATCAATATATCTACTATTATTACTTAACAATTTAGCAAGTGCTAATTTTTCTGGGATGTTATTTTTCTTGCTACTGTCAACTAAGTTTTTCATAAATTTAAATTCTAAAGCAAGCAAGAATAAGTCTGCAATTAAAGGGCTAGCATTTCCACCCATAGGAATTCCTAATATTTGTTTGAAAATGTAGGGCCCCAATCTAACAAGAATTGAAAAGGAGGAATTTAAGGGCATTTTTAAGTTTAGTTCTATCAAAATATACTGAGCTAGTGGGATCAAAGCTAAGTGACGCATTATTAAAATATGAATTAACATTTATGTAACGATTATGACTACTTTCAAATCTGTCAAAATGCAAATCTATAATAAAGCAAAGTTCTGAAAATACCAAATCTAAGGGCAAATTGGTATTCAAAGTTGAAAAGTCGAAGCTATGTACTGAGGTAACTTTCCGCATGGTATTGAGTTTATCAATAACTTCTACTGAATTGTCAACACTCCAATAATAGTTAATATATATATATATATATATATATATATATATATATATATATATATATATATATATATATATATATAGAGAGAGAGAGAGAGAGAGAGAGAGAGAGAGAGAGAGAGAGATGGAAAATATATGTTCTGCTAAATACTGGAGGTACTACATTTACGAAGCATGGTAGGCAGAATATATGCAATATACAGTAAGTGACTGAATACAATATAGGAATGGATATCCTAAGTTAATAATATTAGAAGATACAAGAAAATAATAATATTAAAATATTAGGTATACTGAATTAACTATTTGAATATATTAGAACAGGGACCAGTAAACAAAGGATGCGAGGAACAAAAATCCAATGAACGAGGAATATATGCACGAAGACGCTATAAAATAAACATGTAAGGGGAGTAATGCAAGAAAGGAAAGCCAATAACGTAGAACATTACAATGGAAGGAAGAATTAGAAAATAATTTGTATTTAATTATATATATTCATAGGATGAATGAAAGATTGATTGGGGGAAATGGGTACAGAGCGTACTTGTTGAGTAGAAGAAAAACTGAGAACATTTGAGTATTTGCGAGTTGATTGTCACGATTTTTGTTCACATATTTGAAGACAGATATGGAATCTATATGCTCTAAACAACATATTAACATTTGTTTCAACCCTCGGCAAAACCTAATAAAAAGTTGAAGTACTAAAATGTCTTTTTCGTAACAAGGTTATCAATACTTTCCTATAAACGGTCCCGATTTGTGGAGAGCACACTCACGTGTGAATTTGCTTGACCTGGTTACGATCCCAGGCAAGGCAGACATTTAGTGGGTGTGATTGTACGTCGTTGTGTGTTTCACATTCTCGCACCCAGTCGGGGGACACCTCGACGACGTATACAGACTAATAGCACACATAATAACAAAGCCACTCCAACAGCTTCCTCTCTCTCCAACACCCCTTCTCCTCTCTACACTGTTCAGAAAAAAAATAGGAAAGTAGAAAGTAGCTACGAGGTGCCATTGTAAAGGCTTATCCTTTAATACCTTCACCTGACTTGATACTCTCCATTTTACTTCGTCTCCCGAGGCCTGTCCACCACCTTTTTAGTCAACACTCCCTCCATCTGCCTATCTCTGTCGGAACTACAGGTGTTAAATTAATTTTCAGCAACGAGGATGGCAACCATGAAGGGCAAGTGAGCGAGAAAAGTGATACCTGGAACAGACCGAAGAGTTGCCAAGTGGCATTTTCAGATGCCTTATTTTCTCACTTTTGTGGATGTTGTTGTCGTTGTTGCAGAGCTCGCACTGTGCCCATACACTTGATGGTGTTAATGTCGATCTGCATCGTCTGCATGTCATCGGCTTAGCTATATAATTCGGCTATGCTTAACTTTTGAGCTTGAAATGAACACACATGGGTTTGGATTTTCAATTAAGATAAATATCGTAATAATATTGAAAATTTATGTTGGGTGACTCCCTCACGGCTCGGAGCCCTGTGATTGGCCGAGCCGCGCGCGCGGGAGGAGCTTTCTTAGCCCGCTCGCTTTGAAGTTCATATTTCCCCTCCTGCTTTATTATATCTTTGTAATATTCTCCTGGAAGCTTGTTGGAGATGTCCTGTAGTGGCTGACGGGAGTGAGAAGCTTGCACCATTGTAATAGGAGATCTGCGAACAGGATAGAATATACGTGTGCGAACTGGAAGCGAGTTAAACGGCGAGCGTGTACATGGAGATACCGCTGGCTCAAGTTCTTGCGTCATAGGGAGCCGTTGATTGGTCGAGAACGACGGTGTGGCAGGATTCCCAGTGACAAGATTTAGAGGTTAAACCTTGTCTCTTCACCTGGGCTAATCCCGTTTCCTGATTGGCGGACGGAATTACTCCTTTATATAGAATAATAATGCAGTCTCTTGTGGGTTGTAAAGTAATAAATCACTGTAGATGTGTGCTCACAGCTGTTTAGGGTATGTTTTGTGATTATTTATTCCCATTACAGTCATTCTATTTGTTTATAATTTCACCCCAACACCAAATGAAATTAATGAAATCACATACAGTATGTGATTCACGGGAGTCGAACCTGGGCTATCACACACACATTTTTAAACACTCTAACCATTACACCACCAAGACAGCTAAAGGTTTATGCACAAGCCTAGGACTTATTATCCATTTTCGAATACTGGATATTAATCTAATCATGTGTACAGTAGCCCAACTAAATTTTGCGACAAAATATTAGGTACGTGGCACCTGTCTAGTTTGCACTCCCGTCCCAAGCCCGTGTGGTCGGTAGCGTCTAGCAGAGACCTGTGGTGTCTAAGGCAGGCGCCACCGCCACCTGCGCTACCACAGCCAGGGCACACAGACACAGTACTCGCACATGATGGGCGCTACATATGACAATATTGCTATCATTTTTTGTTTGTATCATAATAGAAGGCTCTCTCTCTCTCTCTCCGTTAAATACAAATATATTTACGCACAACAAACTACTTTATAGATAAATTTATATACATAACTTAAAATGAATACAATGAGTTACATAGATTGTATTATATAATCTAGTATACACTTGTTAGTGATTGGTCTAGTCAGAACCCCTATTAAACACTATACTTGATGTTGGTGTAGAAAGTATTCTAGAAACGGGTAGTCAATCTCTACATCCATTTCCTGATCTACTCATATTTATATATTTATATAATATATATATATATATACAGTATATATATATATATATATTGTGACGTTGACCACTCCGTTAGAACCGCATGGCTTGTCCTACAGTGACTCACTAGGATCGCCAGGGCAGTGGATGGGGCTACAGTTTATGTATTAGAGTGTGCTTTATTTCATATGAAAGCTCGTGTCATGGGCAGTCCAGAAAGGCTCTTTGTTTTCACCCATGTCAAGGCTTTATATATTTAATTGTAAAGTATATATTTTATCATTAACTAGTAATGATAGGATCTGGGAGAGAGAGAGGGAGTAGAACAGAGTGAGAGGGGGCGCGCAGTGTTTTTTGTCCCGCTCGATGAAGTCACGGCTGGCTGCCTCGCGGGGGTTGGTGGAGAGAGGCCCTTACCATGCTGTAAGCTTTGCTAGTGGTTAGATGACTTGTAACCGCTGTTTTCCCACGCGGCTCGAGCTAGTGCGAGTATATATACAGTTCCTCGCCACTCTCTCCCTCAGATCTGGTTTCTAGAACGCACTCATCTTTTTCCCTTGCTACCTGTCACCTGCTCTGCACCTGAGAATCTTTTCCTCTGCCTATCTCTCTCATTTTCCATATCTTTCACCACCTTTTATTAATATTATACCCCCTCTGGTTAACTCTGCAAAATCAGCTTCATGCTGGCCAGTTGTATTGTGCGTTAAGGTCTGATATAACCTATGTATGTTTAGTTGTTAAGATAAGTGGATCACGAAGCATTGGTTGGCTTTCATATTACTGCTTCCTTTAATTATTAGTGTTCTGCTGGATTAGATAATGCTAGACTGGGAGTCTGATATTATAAGGTATTGTTTCCTATGAGTGCTGGCTTTAGTTAAAAGCGGCACGACATACCTGAGAACTGGAGTTGATTGAGTAAATTCTAGTCTGTGTGCCATTGAGAATAGAGCATGCACGAATGAGGGCTTTTTGCCTATACCATTCTGCACTGTTCTAGTCTCGATTGTTTGTCTTTGAGGTACGCCAGGAGAACGCTTAATACTTCGGTATTAAGGTTTCTCAAGAGAGCTACCCTTCATTATAACGTAATATTTGACGCACAGACTTGAGATTTGCACTAGGCTATGCGGCATGCCATGCGCACCAGTATCTCGTATCATTGACTCTAGCTAGACTTTATCAATCATAGTAGACATTAAGTATATTAACCTAATTACTCTTTTTATGCATACCCGTTTATGATTACACAAGCATTTCGCAGCCTAGTTTGATGTATTGAGACACAAACGACTTAGGCTCTTTTTGTTGATAGGAATACTGCATTGTCGTGGCGATTATTATTGTTGTTGTGTTTAGGATATTCTTGGCTCCGACGGCATTATATATTCTGCCTTTTTGTGTGCATAGCCTGCACGAGCATTGTTCCGCTGCCTGCCTTTTTGGGTTCCATTTCCGATACGAGCATCTTTATAGCATCTAACATTTAAAGAAGATTCCTTGTTAGTGTTGAAGGACTTTAGTGCACTTTCTTTCATGCAGGAGTGCCTGACATTTATTGATTAAAGTAACGTAAGCTGTAACTTCTCTTACCACCTTACTTTGCATACCATAACCAAGCACCTTCGGTTATAGGTAGTAATAGGCTGTTTCACATAACATTAAGCCTAGAGTAGACGCACATTTATTGAGAGTTTGATAGCCTATTATTGCATATAGAACTCTGTAGAGTATTTGTGTTCTTTGTTCACTGGGAATATACATCAGAGGTTGGAGCTAGCGCTTTTCGTTGTAACATTTATGCCATTACTAGTCCAATGAATAAGAGCCCTGATATATTTGAACCCCAGTCGTAACAAATGGCGACCTTACCTAGGATTTGGTGAACCTACATTTATTAAGCAGGGAACATTTGTTGTTTTGGAGAATATTTTGCGGGGATCAGCAAGAATATTTTTTTTTTTGCAACATAGTATAGCCCTTGAGCATTTCCGAGAATTGTTGTGTGTATATTGAGGTATAAGAGTTTGGGGTACTTCTTTTCTGAATATTGTGGTGAGAAATTTTTGTGAGCATCATGTCTTATACCGGGTCAGAGGAGAATGGAGACACAGTACGTAATGTCGAAACTGAGGAACAGCAGCATGATGAAAGGGTTAATCGGGTGAACTGTGAGGAGGATGCTAGGATATTTTTGCAATGGCCTGTTACTGCCGAGCGGTTGGTGGGTGTGAATCGGTACGGTCTTCAATGCCTGGCCACAGCTATCGGTCATGCGGGTACTAGCAGCATGACCAGGGATAACTTGATAACGTGTGTACTGGGCAGGGTGACTGGTGAGCGAGATGGGTTGAGTGCTCAGAGCCTTTCGGCCATGCTTCCCCTACACTCGACTCCCAGCCATCCCAGTGGTTTGCCGACCCCGGGTACGCTTCCACAGGTGGGTGGTGACTGGCAGGGTGGGTTGCCCCTGGGGCGACCACCGGTAATTTCAAACATTGTAGCACCTTCACCTCCTCAAGGGTTAACTCCAGAATTATTGCTTCAGCTCGAATTAGCTAAGATCGAAGAGAGAAAGGCTATCAGGGTATCTGAGCTTCAGCTTCAGCAGCAATTAGAATTAGCCAAGATAGAAGAGAGAGCCAAGCTAGCAAAAATCCAAGCGGATTTAGAGTCGACTAGGTACTGTGCCGACATGGATGTAGAGAAGTCGCGAGTAGAGGCAACGGGACAGCGACTTGGGGCTGGTAACCGTGTTCATGAGCAGTCTCTCTCGCACTTATTGAAACTGGTTCCGGTGTTTGATGAGAGTGGTGTAACAGAATTTTTCACACGCTTTGAGAAGAAGTGCCAGGAACACCAGTGGCCAGAGAATAAATGGGCAGCACTTGTATCCTCTAGATTAATAGGCAAGGGTCTTAAAGCCTACGATGCGTTACCTTTGGAGTTATGTATTGTGTACGAGGATCTCAAGGAGGCTGTCCTGAGGGCTTACGAACTGCAACCAGAAACATACCGTTTGAAGTTCCGGGGTGTAACTAAGGGAAGAGATAGCACCTTTTTGGAACACGCCCGGGACTTGTCCGATGCTATGGGGAACTGGCTCCGATCTGAGAAGGTAACAACGTTTGATGGAGTTAAGCAGTTAATGATGTTGGAGCAGTTCTTTAAGAGCACGGGCGGTGATCTAACTTTGAACTTGAAGGAGAAAAACCCAAGAACTCTAGTCGAAGCAGCAGAAATGGCTGATCGACTGCTGTCGTTGATTCGGGGTTGCGGGTCCTCACAGAAGTACGATGCAAGTGCTAGGGACCGTTATCCTCCCCCTCCCCGTAGCAACGACACATTTAAACAGAAGAGCCATGAAACTAAAACTGAATCCAAACCTTACACCACACCGTATGTAAAAAGTCAGGGGCCTTTTACATCACAGTATAAGCCGAAACCAAAATTTATGTGTTTTAGTTGCCACCTGGAGGGTCATAAGGCAAATGAGTGCCCTAGTCGACCTCCTCCGGCAGCCGTGTCTTTTGCTCACGGCATTGGAGTGTTCAAGAGGACATCGGAGTTTGTTAGAGGCATTTCTTCCGAGGTAAATACACTGCCAGTGCAGAAGGATCCGGAAGGCTTATTCCCTGTCCGTGATGCCTTTAGTGACCACATGGGGACTCGGTTGTGTGGAGTGGGTGGGTAGAAGACATGAGGTGAGAATTTTGCGTGACACTGGGGCATCGCAAACACTGTTGAGGAATTTCACTGGTAAACCTGTCAATACGGCGCGGGTGGTTGTGGTTCAGGGAGTTAATGCGACAAGGTCATACCCGCTTGTAAGAATGAAGGTGGAAGTTGATGGTGTGACTCGGGACCTGGATGTAGGAATTGTGGAGAAGTTACCTGTTGGGGGCGTCGACCTCCTTCTCGGCAACGACTTTGCGGGACCTACTTCTGAGGCTCCACCCTTGGTCGTTGCCGAGAAGCCGGCCGACGTGTGTAGGGAGGAGCAGGAGTGGGTTGAGAAGTGTCCGGGGCAGCCTATGGAGTGTGTTGTCACCGGAGATTCTGCATCCAGGGAGTCACATTCTGGTCAACAATCTTTAGATCAGCGGAGGAGGGGTACCGAGAAGGGGTGGAAAGTTGATGCGGTTGAGAGTTTAGTGTCAACGGACCTTCTCGGGGACTCATTATTAGGACCACATTTTGAGTCTGGAGAAGACCCAGTAACTGTTCCTGAAGGGGCAGAGGATGGGCTTAAAAAGACGAAAGAGTTGAAGGAGGACAGTGATGCACAGTCGGGAGATGTAGCAACAAGGTACCCTGACGCGTACCCTATGAGAAATGGGTCGGCGAAGACGGTGGTCCGAAGCTTGCTAGTGTATTTTTCCCGGTATGGTTACCCGCAGGGGATTCAGTCAGTCCGGGGACCCAACTTCACTTCTAGCCTCTTTGTACAAGCAATGCCGCAGCATGGGATTGTTGGGGTTGTGTCATCTGCATATAATCCGGAGAGCCAGGGTGTGTTAGAGCGATGGCACTCAGCCTTGAAATCTGTGCTTCGTTGTTGTTGCTTTGAGAGTGGGAGGGATTGGGATCTTGGCCTGCCATGTGTTTTGTTTGCTGTGTGGGAGGTACCTGGGGAGTTTGGGATTCAGCCCTAATGAGCTCGTCTTTGGACACCGTGTCAGAGGGCCTCTCCATATGGTTGAAGAAGTATGGGAGGGCGCAGAAAAACCTTGTTCTATGCTCAAGTGTGTCCTCAACAGTCGAGAACGGATGTTGCGCAGTCTGGAGTTGGCTGGCCGTAATTTGACTAGCTCTCAGGCCCTCAGGAAGGACAGGTACGACCTCAAGGTTGAACTCAGGGAGTTTCACGGGGGTCAGGAGGTATTGATTCTACTGCCCCTTGTAGGTCACCCCTTATCCGCGAAGTACGCTGGTCCTTATAGGGTGGTGGAGGAGCTATCGGACCTGGTTTACTTGGTAGCCACTCCAGACAGGCGGAAGCGCGTTCAGTTATGTTATGATAATCCCGTGAAGGAGTATGGGAGGCGCCCCCCTGAGCCTCTCACTATGCCTGTGATGACGTTTAGCAGTCAAGGTGGAGAAGGAGAACGGGACAGTCAAGCTCAGGTGGAGGATAACTGGAAGGATAAGAAGTTCAAATGGGCGCCTGAGTGTGAGAAGGTGTTTAGGGAAGTAAAACACCTGTTGTGCACTCACCCGATCCTCAGGGCCCCTGACTTTAGCCTACCTTTCCAACTAGCAACGGAGGCTAGTGGTGTGGGGGCTGGTGCCGTCCTTGTGGAAAAGGACGATGATGGGCTGGAGCATCCTGTTAGTTTCTGCTTGGAGAAGTACAATTCGGCCCAGGGGAGCTGCTCTGTTGTCAAGGGGGAGCTGCTGGCGGTTGTACATTCTCTGAGGCATTTCGAGGTCTGTGTTCCAGCCTATGGTCCGGTCGTTGTAGTTTACCCAGATCATCACCCTCTCAAGTTCATGGACCAGTTTCACAATCGGAATATGAGGCTGACCAGGTGGTCACTAAGGTTATTGGTATATAACCTGGACATACGCCATATTGCCGGTTGTGACAACGTGGTTGCAGATGGTCGTTCAAGGGTATATGATCCTGGGTAGATTGACACACGGGTAGCCTCCTGCTTTAGTTTGAATAGTATTTTGCGCTTGGTGCTTGTTGGCTCGCGGTTGTAGCCCAGCGTATTGGGTCGTAAAGCAGGAGTTGAGCGTTTGGTATAGAAGAAAAAACTAGGCTTGCCCCTATAGTGCAGCCGAAATAAACAAATTATAAACATAAAAATCAAATAAAAACTCTTTCTTTGATAGTTGAATTTGTTTAGTATGTTATAGCAGTAATTCTGAGTTGCACTCCTCTCAGAATGCTGGGCTAGAGAAGCTCGCTCTTGAGGAGCATAACTACATATAATTTAACCTATGGTGTTGGGGAGGGTTATAATTTTGAAAAATGTTTTGTTGAAGAACTGTGCCAGATATTTTGCTGCCGCTGGGTGATGGGAAGTGGAGATATAGCATGGGTTCTAACCATCAGATTTTTGTGAGCCTTGGGGCCTCTGAGAAAAATCTTGGGGGGGGTGTGACGTTGACCACTCCGTTAGAACCGCATGGCTTGTCCTACAGTGACTCACTAGGATCGCCAGGGCAGTGGATGGGGCTACAGTTTATGTATTAGAGTGTGCTTTATTTCATATGAAAGCTCGTGTCATGGGCAGTCCAGAAAGGCTCTTTGTTTTCACCCATGTCAAGGCTTTATATATTTAATTGTAAAGTATATATTTTATCATTAACTAGTAATGATAGGATCTGGGAGAGAGAGAGGGAGTAGAACAGAGTGAGAGGGGGCGCGCAGTGTTTTTTGTCCCGCTCGATGACGTCACGGCTGGCTGCCTCGCGGGGGTTGGTGGAGAGAGGCCCTTACCATGCTGTAAGCTTTGCTAGTGGTTAGATGACTTGTAACCGCTGTTTTCCCACGCGGCTCGAGCTAGTGCGAGTATATATACAGTTCCTCGCCACTCTCTCCCTCAGATCTGGTTTCTAGAACGCACTCATCTTTTTCCCTTGCTACCTGTCACCTGCTCTGCACCTGAGAATCTTTTCCTCTGCCTATCTCTCTCATTTTCCATATCTTTCACCACCTTTTTATTAATATTATACCCCCTCTGGTTAACTCTGCAAAATCAGCTTCATGCTGGCCAGTTGTATTGTGCGTTAAGGTCTGATATAACCTATGTATGTTAGTTGTTAAGATAAGTGGATCACGAAGCATTGGTTGGCTTTCATATTACTGCTTCCTTTAATTATTAGTGTTCTGCTGGATTAGATAATGCTAGACTGGGAGTCTGATATTATAAGGTATTGTTTCCTATGAGTGCTGGCTTTAGTTAAAAGCGGCACGACATACCTGAGAACTGGAGTTGATTGAGTAAATTCTAGTCTGTGTGCCATTGAGAATAGAGCATGCACGAATGAGGGCTTTTTGCCTATACCATTCTGCACTGTTCTAGTCTCGATTGTTTGTCTTTGAGGTACGCCAGGAGAACGCTTAATACTTCGGTATTAAGGTTTCTCAAGAGAGCTACCCTTCATTATAACGTAATATTTGACGCACAGACTTGAGATTTGCACTAGGCTATGCGGCATGCCATGCGCACCAGTATCTCGTATCATTGACTCTAGCTAGACTTTATCAATCATAGTAGACATTAAGTATATTAACCTAATTACTCTTTTTATGCATACCCGTTTATGATTACACAAGCATTTCGCAGCCTAGTTTGATGTATTGAGACACAAACGACTTAGGCTCTTTTTGTTGATAGGAATACTGCATTGTCGTGGCGATTATTATTATTGTTGTGTTTAGGATATTCTTGGCTCCGACGGCATTATATATATTCTGCCTTTTTGTGTGCATAGCCTGCACGAGCATTGTTCCGCTGCCTGCCTTTTTGGGTTCCATTTCCGATACGAGCATCTTTATAGCATCTAACATTTAAAGAAGATTCCTTGTTAGTGTTGAAGGACTTTAGTGCACTTTCTTTCATGCAGGAGTGCCTGACATTTATTGATTAAAGTAACGTAAGCTGTAACTTCTCTTACCACCTTACTTTGCATACCATAACCAAGCACCTTCGGTTATAGGTAGTAATAGGCTGTTTTCACATAACATTAAGCCTAGAGTAGACGCACATTTATTGAGAGTTTGATAGCCTATTATTGCATATAGAACTCTTTAGAGTATTTGTGTTCTTTGTTCACTGGGAATATACATCAGAGGTTGGAGCTAGCGCTTTCCGTTGTAACATTTATGCCATTACTAGTCCAATGAATAAGAGCCCTGATATATTTGAACCCCAGTCGTAACAATATATATATATATATATATATATATATATATATATATATTTTGTTTTTTTTTGTTTTTTTATAAGATGTTATGCGGTCAGGATTAGCGCCAAGTTCGCTGGCACCGGGTATATATTGTATGAGTTATCCTAAACGTTTCTATGTATTCGATGTTACTAAAAAAAAAAAAAATATATATATATATATATATATATATATATATATATATATATACAGCTAAATGACTAAGAGACTTAATTTGTCTGGACGTCAATAGCATCTGAGGTGAAGCCAATGACCTTGGGGACTAATAAATGATTGAGGTTTCAGAATGTTTGTGTGCGAACTGCTGCATGGATTCTTCCCCTGCCACCTCTTGTGTTGCATCCTTTCATATGTTTTCTTGTTGATACTCCCTATCCCTTGTGGGAATAAGGGCTGGCTACTGACTAAATTGAAAACGTCAAATTAAGAGGAGTATGCTGCTGTCACATTTGTTAAATGCTTAATCATCAATCTTGTAATGGAATTTAACCGTGTTGGCTGCGAGTGTTTCGCTCTCTATTAACCTTTCTTTTCCCAAGCATCTACTGTATCTATCTATCTATTGCCTGACGCCGTGATCCCCGAAGGGGTGGCCACGAACGAACCGCCCCCATGCACCTCTGTCCCCAGTCAATCGACGCCCCTCCCACCAACCAGCACCGCCTTCGTTCATGTAGTTCCTCACTCCATCCTTCCACCTCATATTCGGTCTACCTCTCCCCCTCTGTCCCTCCACCTCGCTCTCGTACACCCTCTTAGTCATTCTCTCGCTTTCCATACGTTCAATAATTATGGCCGAACCATCTCAAGTTGTTCCTTTTCACACTTTCCAGCACATCTACCTCCACACCACACCTCCTTCTTACTTCCTCATTACTCTGTCTATCCCTCCATGTAACTCCGCACGCACTCCTTAAGTAATTCATTTCCACTGATCTCACTCTTGGTCTGAGTCTCTCAACCAACGTCCATGCTTCGCTTAAGTCAGTGTCGGGATTACCACACTGTCATGCAAGGACTTCTTCACTTCCATACTGACCACCCTATTTCTTGTTACTGCTTTTAGCGTTCCTACAACCCTCTCCCGCACCTCTTCATCCATAGTCCCATCTTTACTCAACACACTGCCCAGATACTTAACCCGGTGAGACCCAGCGTCGCACGTGTTGCGTCGGCAGTGTTTGATCACCAACTCCCAGCGACGCATCACGTGCGTCCGATATATAAAAAACACTTACGTGGCTCGTAAGGTAGGAAATGGCGGGAGAATAGGAGGGGGAGGTACCGTAGTGTGTGTGTGTGGGAGCCGGGCCAGTAGGTGTGAGCGGGCCGAGACAGCCGCGCGGCTGGTGGTGGTGGGCTTAGTGGGGATAGTTTACACCCTTAGTTCACCGCCACTTTGAACCTTCATTACTCCGGTCGTATGGGAGCTAGAGGCTTGAGATTTATGTGAGACACTCCTTAGGATGTATGCCGTACAATGCCATACTCAGTTTTTACCCTAGTGCTCCCGGGCGGGTGGTCATGCGGGGGAGACGAACGATTGAAACCCCCCCCGCCCCCCAAATGATCGAAATGATTTTATTTTTATTTTTGTCTTCATTTCTCACCATTCTCTTCCATTTTGGCTCAACAAATTTTTTTGAGGCTCCCCCCCCCCCCCACCGGCCTCCCCCCCCCAAAAAAAAAGATGTCCGAGGTTATTTTTTATTTTTTTTTTTATTCATTTCTCATCCTTGTCTTCCATTTTAGCAAACAAAAAAAAGAAGTGAAAATGGCTTGGGACTGGGGTGAACAAAATATTATAACTAGCCGGGGCTCAACGGGTTAAAAGAGTTGACGATCTCCATAGCCTGACCGTTCAGCTTCACCTCACACTCTGTGACTTCACCCCTTTCGAAGACCATAACCTTGCTCTTCCCCGTATTTACCTTCAAATTCCGTTTTTCGCACACTGTTCCAAACTCATTTACCAGACCCTGCAACTCCCATTCATTATCACTCATCAGAACTGTATCATCCGCAAACAGCAGTATAGGTAGATTCCACTCAATTCCCTCCCTTTTCAGCGATACACCAACATCCACTGCTCTTGATAGTATTTCTTTCATGACTCCATCCATATATACAGTAAACAACCATGGGGACATCACACACCCCTGTTTCAAACCAACATTCAGGTCAAAGAACTCGCTCTGCTCACTCTCTCAGTATTGCCGCCTTTGCACCCTCATACATGCTCTTCACTGCTTTCAGCAACTTGCCCTCTACTCCGTATATTCTAAATACTTTCCACAAACCTTCTCTATCCACTGTCATAGGCCTTCTCCAAGTCCATAAAGGCAACATACACCTTTTGTTTCTTCTCCAGATACTTCTCCACAACACAATTCAGGATAAAAATCTGATCTACACATCCTCTTCCCTTCCTAAAACCTCCCTGCTCGTCGCCTATCCATTTCTCCGTTCTCACTCTCACTCTCTCAATCACTACCCTACTGTATACCTTCCCTACTACGCTTAGAAGACATATTCCTCGGTGGTTACCACACACTCCTGTTTCCCCTTTGCCCATATATAGGGGGACTATTATGCCAGTCTTCCAGTCATCGGGTGCACTCCCCTTCTCCCATGCTAGTTTGCACATTTTCCATACCCATTCTATCACTATCTCCAACAAATTCCCAAATTCCCAAGCATACAAATCGATAAACAAAGACAAAAAAAATACCTTCAAAGATATTGACATGTCAGTAAAGTTTTCAATAAATATTCACATGAAAGATTGCTGATTAAAGAAGCAACTCTTGGAATAGGGCGAACTATATTTCGTGAATTAGACCATGGTAATGAAAATTGGACACTACCCGAATGGTGCAATACATGCAGTTTAATGAAAATTGGACACTACCCGAATGGTGCAATACATGCAGTTTAGTGGAAATTGGACACTATCCGAATGGTGTAATACATGCAGTTTAGTTGAAATTGGGAAATCGACAGAAATTTCAGGATATAAATTTAATAATATTTACTTCGTCAATAATTACGCGCCATATATCTCCCGTACGAGGAGATTCAATGGCTCAATGCATTCTTGTGATGTCCGATTACATTACCCATCTCTCTTACTCAAGGCCAGGGTAGCCAGTAACCACCAGCTATATCTCAGAAGAAAAAAAATAATATATAATTTGTTCACCAATGTGAGTGGTGACAGGGGCAAGACGCAATATCAGTGGTATCTAGAATGCTAAATAACATGGAATTAAGTAACTCAGTTATTAAAAAAGATTTGGAAGTCATCGTCAGTCGTGATATGAAACCAAAAAACAATGCAACATTGTTTGAAATCAGAGTTTTTAGATAGATATCTAGAAGCGTGAATACAAAAAAACGCAATTTTAAAATTTCACCCGTCCTTAGTAAGGCATCACATGGATTATGTTTTTAATTTTGCTGTCCAGTGTCCATAAATTGATTGGAAGTTACGGTACAAAGAAGAATGGAAAAACAATCCAGAATAATAGAACATTAGAACATCAATAATATTCTAACGCTTGACGACTAAGGCCAAATGACACTGAATTATAGCCAGAATGGGTTAGAACATTTAACAGAAGTAAAAGATTATTGAGGTACAGTAGTGAATATCGTGAAATACATGATATGCTAGAGGAGCGGCGAACACATCCAAAGGTATGGTCAGTACAAAAGAAAGGGGACTTGGGAAACATTAGGCTTGCATATATTAGAAGTGTAGAGTAAGAGAGGATATAATACAAATGGTTTAGTTGTAAGTGGGATCCACAAAGACGATGTGGAAAACGGACTGCTGCTCCGTCGTAAGTATGCAAACGTTTGATAGATATGTGAAATAGGCTACCCATTGCTACAGTAGGATCAATAACGACAGAAAGCTTAGAAACATAATTAGATAGGCACATGGCTGTGATGTGCTGATTGCCAATGGGATCCGCCGTGAATGGGCCAGTCCATGGTATAAAGACTAATATTAGTCTTTATACCATGGGCCAGTCAGCCCATGGAGTCAGTCCTCTGAAAAAAATCCCTCTTTTATGATTTCTGTTTATGTTAATGTTTATGTAGGCCTAGTGGAATCAGGACTCGTATTTGGCAGTTTATTCAGACTAGCATTATACTATTATATTCAGGGTAGAAAAGGAGACTATTTTATTCAGAGTAGAAAGGGAATATGAAAGTCAAAGGGTAAATATGACATATTATGTGTCCCTATAATTCCTACAGAACCTCCTTAGGTTGTATAAACTCTCTAATGAAAAGCCCGATTAAACTGCCAAAATTAGTCAATCCTAATGGGATTAATGAGTATATATTTATTGATTCTCATGATAACCTGGTCTCTCTATTCACCAATGATAGTTTAGGTAAAGTATTATTCATTATAATTCGCAAACAAGTGTTATGCATTCACTAAGGGGGGAGGGAAGTAATAGGGGCAGATCTATCCTATATTGCACAGATAGTGGCGGGCAAGGTGGCTAGGATGAGTTACTAAACCGAACGTGGTTGGTTTTTAGGTAAACAACCGATGGTATAGACAGGAGTGGTTAATGTGCATATTATATCAAGTCATGCTAGCTTAATAGTATTTGAACAATATAAGTAAGGAGTTACCTAGTAAGTTAGGGTATTAGTGGATGAGTAATGAAATTAAGAAGTTATATAATGCTCGGTTAACATGAAATTAGCCAAGAGTGATATGATGGAAAGTATTACTCTGTATGATGACTATTCTATATATTTTATGCACAATATCAACTAGGACTAACTCACATGCCGTGTGTTCCTAGGCCTCCAACAGCGCAGTCTTCGACCCATGCGTGGTTGAGCTGAAAGTTTTCTTGTCTGAAAAAACAACTCTTGGTTGGGAGAGAGGTATCCTGACCAGGATTCGAACCCACTTACTCCAGGTATGTTTGGGAGAGTTGGGCACCGTAACCACTCGGCCATGAGCGGATATAAAGGAAGCCACCTTTATTCTTATTTGAAGAACCCCCGCCACCTCGGCTAAGTGATACAATTTTAATCGTCCTGGTACTATTATGGAACCTCTCTGACATTATCAAAACAATTCGTGCCCAATAGTCAATGCCCTGGTCAACAAATAGTTGAGCGAAATCAAGCCTAGTTTGTTTGTGCCTCTTGGTTAGCTTTGGCTTGACAACTGGTGATCTATGTTTATATCCCATCTCCTTCAATCTCTTGCGTATAGTTTCTGTAGAAGCTTGAAATTGCAAATGTTGCTTAGCTTCGTCGGCATTGGAGAATGGATGGTTATACATATACTGTTTAATTTCTTGGTTCTGTTATGACGTGGTTTTCTGTTTAGCTCCACTTCTATGTCAGTTTGTCAGTTACCCTTTTTCCCACCTTTTTTTACCACCGGTAAACGTTCCGAAACCCAACTCCGCTCATCCCAACCATACTACCGCGTTCAGCAACCTTAGCAGCCAGATGAGCCATGACTTGCTGAATGGATGACTATGTGTGATGTGGGCAAGAGAGTATTGAGGATTTTCTGATCACCTCAGTTTTCAATAATTACAGCTTCACATTTTTTTTTTTTTTTTTTTAACCGAAAAAAGTTCGACCTGGGAATATATTGCGTAAAGTGGTAATGCATGGTTGGAGTGGCTGTAGATATGCATGTATTCTGTAATCAGCCAATTGCCGATATCTGGATTTTGAGTGTTTGGTTGACCTGTACGGTACCCGTCCAGCTAGTAATAGACCACCAACACTGACACAGACATCGTAAGTGGCCTCTTATTCCAGAGGCCTATTTATACTGCTAGGTCTAGAAAGGCACATTGTGTAAGAAGAATCGCCCAATTGTTTCTTTCCCGCCCGGGAATGGAACCCGTGTCCTTTTGGCTGTGAACCAAGTGCGCTAACCAATATGCCAAGGACCACTGTGTGTGTGTGTGTGTGTGTGTGTGTGTGTGTGTGTGTGTGTGTGTGTGTAAAATTCTGTAAAATAAAACTTAAATTATATACCCGGTAAACTAAATAATGTTTAGTTATACTCTCATATATTTCCATAGTAGACATAATTTCATCCAAGTTAGATTCTAAAATCATGATACGGTAACGATAATGTTCTATATTCTAATAGTATCTCATAGAAACAGTAAGAACTTTAGCTCTATATTAACCCTTTGAATACCAGCGACGTCTTTTCAATTTTATTCTAGCTATATTTAGACGAAATTATGCAGCTTAGGAAGGATCTGTGGTAGTTAAAAGGGTTGGTTGAGATAGTTTGAAGCCTTATTATGGCTAGAGGTCTTTCCGAAGCTGAATAAAATCGCGTAATAGTTGCTAGAATAGGAAGAAAAGGACGTCGCCAGTACAGTATGGGTTAATACACGTTCTTATCATTAATAATATTACCTGATGCACATGTTGCAAATAGAACTACTCGTATAACGCAGCACTGCAAGATGATGCAGATTATTACATACCTGTATTATCTAAAGAGTGTTAACCCCTTGAAGCTCTGATGCATTTTAGCACTTTATTTTGGCTATCATTAGACGATTTTATGCAGCTTAGGAAGGATTTGTGGTTATTAAAAGGGCAAAGACTAGCTAGATTAACCCTCTGACTTCCATATACCCTTCCTAATCTGAATAAAATCGTCTAATAATTACCATAACACAGAACAGAAATGTGTATCGGATCTTGAAAGGGTTAATTAGATAAAAGAACACAACTATTTACACCTCATTGTTCTATCAAGGAAACCAGTGAAGAATGTGGGTTTATAACACTGAACTTTGCCTTCCGTTTCTGTGTGTGCGTGTGTGTGTGTGCTAATTAATCTACAAATAGTGTAGCGTGAAAATTGATTGCTATTAACCTCAGTGAGAGAGAGAGAGAGAGAGAGAGAGAGAGAGAGAGAGAGAGAGAGAGAGAGAGAGAGAACCTTCTATTATGATTCCAACAAATAATGATAGCAATATTGTCATATGTAGCACCCATCATGTGCGAGTACTGTGTCTGTGTGCCAGGCTATGGCAGTATATTGGGGTCACCCGCTCCACGGAGCCTACCTGCTTCCGCGGAGGGTCCGAGGTCCACGTAATTTTAGAGATTGAGTATGAAATTTGAATATTTAAGTTAATTACTCGGTTTTAATACATAAACAAGTGTATAAAATTACATATTGTTTTATCTTCATGCATAAAAAAAAACATCTTGGCTTTATTGATTTATTTTTATTTGTTTGCATTAACCTAACCAAAAAACCTAACCTAACCTAACCTAAATGTATTTGGGGGCTATTAGGTTAGGTTAGGTTAGGCTTTTTGGTTAGGTTAGGTTAGGTTTTTTGGTTAGGTTAATGCAAAAAAAAAAAAAAAAAAAAAAATATATATATATCTGGTGGTTACAAATTATATAGCAATGAAGCATAAAATGATAGGAACCCAAAACTACCATTATAAATGAGATCCCAGCTGTGGTGCGGCTCGTAAATATTGACCAAAGTTCCTTTGCACTAATATGGGAGGAGTATGTGTTTTAGATCATAATAAAGTCAATAAGTCATTGACCAAATCTTTTGTTTACTTGGCGAAGACTCGGCAGACGACGTACGCTAAACACTATTTTCACCATTATATATATTATTTATTAGTAATCTTTTCTACTTTAATGCATGAAAATAAAATAATTTGTAATTTTATACACTTGTTGATGTATTAAAACCGAGTAATTAACTTAAATATTCAAATTTCATACTCCATCTCTAAAATTACGTGGACCTCGGACCCTCCGCGGAGGTAGCTAGGCTCCGTGGAGCAGGTGACCCCAATATACTGCCATAGGCCTGGCTGTGGTAGCGCAGGTGGCGGTGGCGCCTGCCTTAGACACCACTGGTCTCTGCTAGACACGACTGACCACACGGGGTTGGGACGGGAGTGCAAACTAGACAGGTGTCACGTACCTAATATTGTCGAAAAAACTTAGTTGGGCTACTGTACATATTCCCAACCGCGCTATGGTAGCCTAATGTTTAAGTGGGAGGAAAAAATACCCATGGGGCACAGATCATAACACTTATAAGGACATTATAAAGTAATCTTTGTGGTTCATTTCAATTGTTTCATGCGGAGAAATAAATTATAGGCTAATGTCTTCTCTTGCCTCGTTGAATATTTAAGGACCAAATATACAATTACTAAAGTGTCAATATAAAGATAATCACCCAAGCTTTGGATATTACTTATCCGCACTATTGATTATTTTTTTATTTTTTTTTATTTTTTTTTCTATGTGAGTTTTTTTCTATGCGAGTTGTTGTTGTTGTTGTTGTTCCCCAGGCTGCCTGACCGAACAGCCCCAAGGTCCCGAGCAAGGCCAAGGCCATAAACGAGTGCCCCCACAAAACCCTCCCTGCTTACCACTAACAAAGCCCGGGTGACCGAAGCCACTCTTAAGGCAGGGAGCTGAGGAGGGTGCGGAAACGCCCGGGAAACCAAAGCCCCACCCGAGGCCCTGTGCCTCTCAGCAATTATGAAGGGAAAGTTGAGGGGCAAGGGAAAAATGTGACGCTTTGGCTCCCAATCTGCCAACGTTTAGGTTGGCAGTAGGGAGGTCAATCCACGGAAAAGACGCCGTCACTTGAGATCTAGAAGATATATAAGTAAAAGGAACAGTCAGAGTAAGCTATGGGTATGGCAGAGATCGCTCAGCTCTCGCTCTGATAGACCAGCCCATCACCAAAGACCAGCCCATCACCAAGGATCTATGCGAGTTAATTTGACTAGGTGCATAACTTATAACATTATCACAAACCTCTGATGTAAATCAAATCAACCCTATACAATTTCAATATATTGTTACTGGTCGCTTTATATGAATATGTTATTTCATTAGTCAGTACAATACATACTTTGACAGTTTGAAATTTCGTTTTCGCAGTTGATTTTGAATATCCTGATAGCAAATACACATTTATAATTGAGTTTAATGATTTCACTCATCTTAGTAATTTATGAATAGATAATGATTTTTGTAAATGCCATATTCACATATGGCATATAGAATCAACCTGTGCAACGCTTGATAATCATATAACTGCGAAAATTTAGTTTCGACCAAACTATAGGCCTAGTATCGTCTATATCATGGTACAGTAATAGACTTAGTAGAGGTAATGAAAAAATTAAGTTGGTAAATACATCCATAAGGAATAAACAATGGTACTATAATTTGTTATGTTAATAGCCACTAAGCCCTATTTTAACTAAGGATTTTACCTAAATGCAAATGTGTATATTTTACACCTGTATTATTGATTTCTCATTTACACAGATCATATAAATTGTTCATATGGTAGTGACATATGGAAATTAACTTTAATTAAGACTGAAAAGTAGTAACGGTAGTGGCAGTTAGTTAAAATAGGAATTCAGAGAATACGAACCCTCAAGTATTGTTTTTCTAGTTCAAAGCCACCATCTTGAACCACATATCAAACATTGATGCAGATTCACAGGTTATTCAACAGATAGGAGCGTGGCTATACATCGATAATTTACAAGGTACAGGGTGTACAGGTCCCTCCTTCATTCAAAAATTGACTATGGCTCAAAGTTGTATGAGTCGGCATCCGCTCGTACCTTGAGGAGGTTGGATGTTTTTCAGAATGTATGGTTGCATCTGTGTCTTGGAGCCCTTCGGTGTATTTGAGTGGAGCATATGGAAGTGGAAGCTAACGTGCCGCCCCTCCGTCTTCGTCGTGATAACATGCTCCTCTTGTTCAGCATATCTCTACGCCGTAAACGTTCGCTCAGCCTTCCAGCTAGTGGGATCCTCCTGCAGTATGAGCATGTGCTGCGTGGGGCCCTCACGTTGGTGGCCGAGTGGCTTCACATCCTAACGCAAAAGCTAGGCTATGACTTCTCTAATGTTGACCAGCTGGTTGTGTTAAAGATAGAGCCTTGGGAGCAGCCCACTTTTACTGTCTATACCCAGTTGCTCCCTTCCAACAAACCTCAGGCGATGGAGGTAGAAATTCGCCAACTTTTTCGATCGGTCCTCATTAGACACCTAGCTTTTATTCACCTCTACACCAATGGCTCTAAGATGGATGAATGTGTGGGTGCGAGTGTGTGGTCTACTGAATGTCGCCTCAGTTACTGGGCTTCTCAAATGAGACTCCAGATTTGAATGTCCTGATGTACCCGCCGAATAAGACTACCCGGAAGCGATAACAGGTTAGAGGGGAATCAAGGAGGTAAGCACTACCATATTCTACATCTGGCTAAGACACAATGACATGCAGATAAGAAGGAACCAGGCAAACAGGTCCAGCGCACCTTTGTACTTTAACCCACTCTTCAGTCCATCCAACATGAAAGGATAGGAACTGAGAAGCTGGAATTACATGGCTTTACCAGAGCGCATCAAATTTGTAGGTACCCAGTAGCATAGCTCAAATATAGATGCCGGGAAAAGCATTTTCCGCTTCAAGCTATAGTAGTGGGCTCCCTCCCGGATCATAAGGATTCTGAAAGCATTGATGTCGATCTAATAATGTTTCAGAAAAATGGCTACACATTGGCAGACCCATCCATGACACAGACGGTTAAGTTGGATTTGCTAGTCGGGGCCGACAATTATTATGACTTGGTGCGACCGGGTTACAAATGGGAAGGCAACCTAATTTTGTTACCTACCAAATTCGGCTACTTGCTAAGTGAGTCCTACAACGCCGAGCGGTTTGCTACTCAATAAAAGTAGTCACAATTTTGAAGGTCGTGGATGCCCCGATGGACCAGTATATCTCCGCGAAGAATTATAATCCATGTCAGAATGAGTTATCCAAACTGTGAGATCTTGATCACATCGGGATCCCTCCAAGGGAGAACACCAAGGACAACAAGATGGCACTAACCCAGTATGAGGAGACAGTAATCTATTAAGTCCAAGAGCAACAATATGAGGTGAGGTTATCCTGGATTAGTAACAAGGAGCATCTGCCATCTAACTATGGTCTCGCAACAGGCTGTCTGATGGTGTTGCGGAGAAAATTCATAAAAAATCCTGACTACTGTAGTTACTACTCGGACATACTTGAAGATCAGCTGCGGCGATACTTCATCGATGAGGCACCTTTCTACCATGGGGTGGCATAAGGACAGTGTATCAACTCCTGTCCGATTTGTTTTTGACTGCTCGGCTAAATCCGGGGACGGCAAACCCTTTCTCAACGACTGCCTTTATACTGGCCCCTCCTTGGTCCAAGATTTAACTAAAGTACTACTACGATTCCGAGTTAGTCAATACGCATGGGTCAGTGATATTGTAAAGGCCTTCTTCATGCTGATGCTTCATGAGGAAAACAGAGACTATACGTGTTTCCTATGGCCAAGGGGTCCTACCGACCGTAATTCCCCATTTATATGCTACAGGTTTTGTGTGGTGTTATTCGGAGCAATATGTTCACAATTTCTACATAATGCCACCATCCTCAAACATTTATCTACTGTGGAGGAGTCTTCAGAAGTTGTTGCATATGTTGGAAGAGGTTTGTACATCAACAATCTCCAAGGGATAGATTGTGATAAGAGTGCTGTCATTAATCAGTACAGGAACGCCCAAAACATCATGTCAAAAACACATATTTATTAGTGGCCCCCTTCATCATTGATGATGCGCCTTAACGTAGGTAATGGCCAATCTTTGAACTCAACTAGAAATAACTAGTAAAAAAATAAAAATAAACAAAATAAATAAACTTTGATCTTAGCATTGCGCTTCTCATACGTCTGCTGTTTGTGTATGCTCCGCCTCACTCATCGAAGCGCTAGCTCGCCCTTAATTCTCCCGGGCCCACATTGAACAGACGTGTCTCTTGACTCTCCTGTCCTGCCTTGTTCGTCACCTCCTCTCGTTTCTATTGAATCTTTGCTCATCTTTACATGTTATGTGCTGAGGACAGGTAGCTTATCGACTTGTGTAGGATGTGAAGTGTTAAATGCGGGCCCTGGAGACTGTTTTTCAGGGTCTATCGTATGCGTGTTAGAAAGGGTCCTCGTTGTGCTAAGGCGAGGCTCCTAAGTGCGTTTCTTATTATCCTAGCTCATTATTAGTTCACTGTGTAGTCATGAGGCTTCTTATAGGGTGAACTGGGGCCTGTTGTTAGGTCCTCTTTGGGTGTTCAACAAGTATGCCTCTTGGGCTAGTGCTCGTGGGCTGTCTCACTTAGCTCAGGGGTCCTGCACGGAGCTATACTGCTCTTCAACCTACTCTTCGTGATTCTACATGTTGGTGAGATCTTCAGTGGTTCGCAGTTTTGTGTTACAGTGACTAATTCATCGCCATCTGCCCCCATCTAGTTGGCCTCATGTATGTTATTATATATATGGTTAGGGGGTGTTATTATTGATGTATTGATTACTATTCAGGTATAACCATGCCATGTATGTTTCACGTTGTTTATGCCACATAATGAAGGGTTGGCCCTTCCGGCGGGATTTGTAAAGTGAGACTTATTAACAACGTGCCTCTAGTTGTTTCGCTCGGATTTTTCCGCCGGGAAACTTCTAAGAGTTATATTAAATTTCAAAACATCTGCCGTCGTACCAGATTGTCATGGATTGTTGTCTGTTTTGTTTACAGCGTATAGTTTGATTCTGGCTGAGCCGGCATGTTACTAAAATGGTGTTTAGGAGGTCCGGCTATACCTTCTCCTTTATCACCGATTAATCTCCGCCGCAATTAACTTGGGTACAAAAGTTCATTGCTTGGTACATTTGGACGTTTTATCCTTTGGGTGCATCGTGGGGAGCCACGTCCGCCGGGATCTTAACGGCTGAGCCGGGAAACGAACTCACCCATCCCTATCTTGTTGCTTTCAGTTTGATACTTGATTTATCATTCAGGAGGGCCTGAATATGCCCAAATAAGCCCAAAACCCCCCGCTCGACAAGGGTTAAGCTTGCCGACCTAGCGTGTCCTGATGAGCATTGATTCTTGGATCTTTCTCATCCTTTGGTTCGCATGTAGGACATCTAGTACGGTCGGCTATCTCCCTGGCAGGAGAAAGTTTATCATGGATAGGGGTACTTTCTCCTTTTGTGCTGCTTTGGGTCGTACAATTATAAAGGTCATCGGGCACTCTCGATGTGTTAAGTGTGTTCCTTGTTTAGACTGATCTCGTGGTGGTTGGCTTTCCCAATCATGCCCCGAGTGGTCAGCCCTCCGCAATGCTTATTTAAAACCATGCAGATAGTCGGTGCAAGACTATTTTACTTCATAATTCAGTCAGTGTATGTAACGTACTGTTAGACGGTAGCCCGCAAAATCTTGACTATCGGATGACCATATATTCGAAGATTTGCTTCAAGGGACGTCAGTTACTTCAGCCCCTGAGGGGTTTCTGCTCGTGAGTCTTCCTTCCGCCAACCCAAGCGACCTAGGACCTCAGATCCGCCGGACGCACCTCGGTGGTCTAGCCGGCAGGACAGGTCCCCCTCACCTAGACAATAGACACAAGTCGCCTTCTGTTGAACAAGCGGCTAAGAGGCCTCGCTCTGATTTGACGCCGCACTTTCTGCAAGTGATGACAAATCCAAGAAGAGTCGGTCTAGGACGTCCTCCTCCTCGTCGCAGCCTCTACATAAACCGGTCAAAACAGTCTTCGTCAGGCAGGGAGGCACTCAGAGACACATCTAGGCATGTCTCAGGCCAATTCACCGGTTTACCATTCCTCACAACCCGCACCCATGGCCTTGCCGGTATTGGGAAAGAAAAAGGGCAGCAGCATGTGTTCTAGCCGGCAGGAGCATGAGCTCTTCTACCCAGCCCGCCTCAGTTCAAGACCCTTCCGAGTATGATGTACCGGATCTGAACTTTCGAGACCTTTCTGATTTCGACGTTTTTGACGACTCACAAACAAGAACACAAGATTCCGCTGCCCGGGTCAAAGAGTCTTGGTTGAAGGCTTTACCGGCCCCCACCCCCCTGACCCGGTCACCGGGATCTACTTTACATCACCAAGGTGTACACGCCGAAGAAATGGCGTCTGGCCAACGTCAATCTTCACGGCATTCGGGAACGCAGGGCTCAGAAATGTCATAGCCCGCGTCCCAGTCAGACCAAACAAGTGGGGTTTTTGTAGCGAGGGATCCATTATAGGAGTTATTTGATCTCATGAGACAGATTAAAGGTGAGCGACAGGTATCAGTTCCAGTACCAATAGCTCCGGGGGTGCGACCCCCAAGGTCACGTACATGTTCAACCTCAGGTTGATATATTTAACTTTACCTCCATCTACTGTCACTCCTGTCCCTTCCACTTTGGGGGCTACGGCATTCTTGCCGTCCAATCTGCAGTTGTTTTCGGATTTGCTTCCTCCCCCTCTTAATAAATCCATCCCTAGTAAAAAGAGCCTTATGCTACTTTTATATGGGTTGGATGCATCTTGGTCTGTAGTTAAGCCTTTACGCCCAGAGGTCACACAACCAACAGTCACGGGTGAGTCCCCTGTTCTGAAACATTGGGTTATCGAGGCAAATGAGGTTAAGCAATGAAGGGCCAAGAACCAATCTGGAGAGGTACTTGATGTTGTCGTCAGGGCCTTTCCTACATTTTTTATCCTGACTATTGTGTGTCCATGCTATCTCCTGCCTTGCCTCCCGCTTCCACCGGAAATTTATTTTTCCGACTGGACTAAGTTAAATGGGTTTAACGATTTAATGCTGTTACAGGGCTTGACCCCAGAATTAAATGCGATAACCTTCAGGGACCCTGCCGGGTCTTCACTAGTTCAGATGCAAAGGGGGGGGGGGGGGGAGTCAGGGCCGAGGGTTGCAAGGAGATAAGAGGCCCAGCAGTTTACCAGGACAATAACAAACAAAAGTAGTCATCTGCTTCCGCAAGAAGACCATCATTGGTTTTCGAATGCCGGTTGGCATGGCGGTAGGGATACCTCCATATAAGTTTTATTTTGGGGGACCTCTAAACTTTCTTTATGCCAGTTACCTGAACCTTTTTGTCCTATGACATAGGTTCAGATCGATAAATACTACAAGATGAGACAGAAAGCCTGGAGACTGGCGTCTCAATGATTACTCAGCCGCCAACTTGCGGCCTCTCTGGCCAGGACGTCTGAGTCAGTAAAGGACGTCAATACCCAGAAGGCTCTTTCTCTGACTAGGCGCCTTCTTCTCCAAAACTCCATTCAGTCTCTCCGCGACATCCGGCTGCTATCTTTGAGGCGGTATGGGTCTGTAAAGACCTGAGGGGTACTTGGTTAGCAGACGCCCTGCAGAGATAGGTGGAAGACAGATTTGATCAGATGTTTTCTCCATAAACCTAGCCTCAGGCGATGCCTGGCGCATTGTCGATTTACTTCTGGACTCACAACCTGTCACTAATTCTAAGTTGAAGAGTGGGCAGTAGGTTAAATTCTATATTTAATTCTAAGAGTTCCTTTAGTGGTCAATCCCAGTCATTTCAGTAATCAAAGACTTACACAGCCCCTGAGAGTGGCGGGACGTCTAGTGGACAAGGCCGATCCAAGGGCAGAGGGGGTTGGTTTAGGGGTCAGTCTAAGGGTATATCCAATAGTGATGGTAGCAAGGCCTCTCATCACCCCCTTTCCGACATTAGAGTCACAACCCTCCTCTTTAATAAACTGAGACACCACAAGGCTCTCTCACTCCCAGTGCCTAAGCAAGGTGAGTTGGAAACAAGAGTAGTACTGCCGGACAACACCAGTCATGTGACTGGCAACTTCCGAAATTGTCATCGGGCGTGGCCCCGGCGGACATGGGCAAGGACAGTCGTCAGCAAAAGCCTCTCCTGACGGTGGTCTCGGCGACCCCGTTTTATGTATCCCCACAGACTTCAATCTTGTTGTTATTGAAGGTGGGATTCACCGTCAAAGAGATGGCCCAAAAAGCAGATTATTATCCCTAGTCCTCTGTCACAGCCCATGTTCACATCCCGGTTGTTCCTGGTGCCAAAAAACAAAAAACAAAAAGAGGGACAGTGTTTAGATGAGGCCGGTGAGTGACCTCTCTTTTCTCAACATCCATATTCACAATCAGTCGTTCGGGATGCTGACTGTGAATCAGATCAGATTGACACTCCCGCCGCAGGGCTGGCTGTGTTCCATTGATCTAACAGAAGCCTCTTGGCAGGTCCCAATCAACAAAAGTTTTTCAAATGTATCTAACTTTGCGTAACGGGGATCAAACGTTTGTCTTTCAAAGTATGCCCTTTGGATTAAAATCTAGCACCTCGACTTTTTACATAATTAGTCCGACAGGCTTTGCTGCCATTACTCAAACAAGGGATCATGGTGTTCTAGTACCTAAAGAATTGGTTAAAGGTAGCACAATCCAAAATTATCCACCTCCAACATGACGGTTCTGTTAGGACGTCTGAAGGTAAAACAAATTATTTTGGAAGGAAACAGGTACTTTCTGCTGTTACCAGCAGAAACACTGACGAAAATTCCAACCTTAATCCACAACCTCCTGGCGGCTTGGGCGAAGCCAGGAGATTACACTCCTCCTTGACATGGTCAGCTCCACTTCCGACGGTCTGGATACATACAGACACATTGATGGTCCAAATCAATCATCTTAATATCAATGCCAAGGAGTTGCTGGTCCCACTATTCTTTTTACAGGAGCACTGCATGAGCCATGCAGGAAAGTCCGTAGCCTTCAGAATGGACTATCTGACTGCAGTGACATGCAGTCAGAAGCAAGGGTCAGTGAGATCTCGAGTGTTACAAGGGTTGTCGGAAAACATCTTTCGACTAGCCGCGAGGCTGGAGAATTATCTTCATGCAACGTATCTGCCCGGCGTGGCGAACGTCTGGGCAGACGCTCTGTAGAAGGGCTCTGTAGAAGGGGCTCTCGAGCAAACCATCTTTGAAGAGATGTTTGCCGAACCCTACCATCCGCAAATGGATTTGTTAGCGTGAGAGGCCAACCACAGGGTGCCTCAACCTCTCACACCTCGGAGTAAGACTCCAGCGGGGAAGGGGGGTCCAGACGCATTTCTGGTAGAGTGGAACAAATGGAGAGCTCCATTTAGCTGTTTCTACCTCCAGAAGCATCCTTAATGTGCAAAGTAGTTCACGTCCCCGCTGGACAGAGAAGGACTACAGGAGGACATTACCAGGCTGGAAGAGTGGAGTAAAAAGTGGCTTCTAGAATTTAATGAGGCAAATTGCAAGGTCATGCACATGGGACAGAGGAACCCAGAGTACCAATACCACATGAAGAATAATCCGCTAACCACCACAGAGGAGGAAAAAGACCTAGGGGTTTATGTCACCCAGGATTTGAAGCCAGCAGTACAAGTGGCCAAGGCAGCAGCCAGTGCCAACTCGTTGGTAGGACTTCTAAGGAAAACATATACATACATGGATTCAGAGATGTTTCTCCCTTTGTACAAATCCCTAATCAGACCTCGACTGGAAAACAATATCCAGGCATGGTCTCCATATACCCGTCGAGACATCAACAAGTTGGAACAAGTACAGCGGAGAGCCACTAAACTGGTTCCTGAGTTGTCCGAAATGCCATATGAGTTGCGGCTGGAGCGTCTTGGACTAACGACACTGGAGCAGAGAAGGAAACGAGGAGACATGATCCAGACCTACAAGATAATTCATGGCATAGATGCGGTCAAGGACGGGCACTTTTTGACAATTGCATCAAGAGAAAACCAACCAAACACCCGAGGACACAGACTGAAGCTGGCCAAGTTCAGGCACAGAACCACGAAGAGGAACAAAATTTTTAGTGCTAGGATTGTAAACAACTGGAATAGTCTCCCAGAGGAAGTAGTTACGAGTCAGAGTGTAAATGTTTTTAAAAATAATTATGACCGGTATGAGACTGAAAGATTGAGAAGAGGCAACCTTTATGAGCATTGACTCCTCTGCCTCTTAAACTATCACTAAGGTAAGCAATCACTAAGGTAAGCAAACTACGGGGTTATCGAGGCATGGTCTCGGTGATCTCGCCGCTGTGGCCGACTCAAGTTTAGTACGATCAATTAAAGACGTGGTGCGAGAACCCGGTGTCGCTCCCGATCTCTTACTTCCACTTCGACCTCAAGACCTCGCTGACTTTTCCCTTATGATTATTCAGAAGGTCAAGCGGCTAGGCCAGTTTGGGGAACCGTGACTCACAAGTTGATACTCAGTATGCTCTATCAACACAAACAGTACCAATCTTATTAGCAGTCATGCACTACCTTGATCGTAGAAACTGACCAACTGCAGTCCTCGGGGGCTCTGGTGTTTAATTGTTTAAATTACCTATTGGAAATACAAAACGTTGTCAGTTGTCACATTAAGGAATCGCCTCACAGCAATTCGGACACCTTTTTCGAATTAACTGATTTGTCCCTGCCAGAGGAGAAGGAGAAGGGGTTCATGCGGTCTTGCATCCGGCTTCGTCGTCCTCTTCGTCAACTCGCACCCACCTGGTCTCTCGATCTGGCCCTTGAAATGTTTCACTCCTGTAAATATCGTCATGATCCTCCTTTCGAGTGACGACTTACGAAAGCCATTTTCCTAATGGCATTAGCTACGGGTGACAGGGTGTCTGAGTTGGCGGCGATGAGTTTGGAGCCATCTTGCTTAAGATTTTCGAGGCGCAACATGAGTGTACATATTGCTCCTGCTCCTAATTTCATCTAAACGTATGAACACAGTAATCATATTTTACGGAGTTTGAAGTTCCTGCTCTGAAACTGGGAGATCAGCACCATTTACTTTACCTGGTGCAATCACTCATGTCATTTATGGTGGACTCTCGGCTGGCACAGGCGGGGTCCCTCTGGGTTTTGAGGACAGGTAAACGCCTCCCAAAAACGCCGGCTAGCCGCATTTTTAGTAGAAGTAATCAGAGAGAGTAATCCGGGCGTTTTGGCTAGGTCACACGGTATCCGGTAGTGGGCTGCATAAGCCAGATTCCTACACATTTACTCACTCGATGACATGGTCATCTAATCATACTTTCTTAACACGTTACCTATCCGTGAATCGCATGAAACCTTCTTGTACATGTTTAGCATTAAGGCAGAGTCTCGTTTTAAGCTATTTTTGTAAAGGGAAAAGGGGGGGGGGGGGGGAGTATCCTAGCTAAGGACTCTGACCTGCCTCTTAGGTGATACAAGATATGACGAGAATGAAAGGTCATGTGATAACCCATTCCTTAGACTCAAACAAGTCTAGTCAGGACAAAAAATTATGTTTACTTTATGGATGCAATAGAGTTCACTATATATACTCATTAATCTGAAGGATTAAGATTAAGAGAGAGAGTTGTTGTTGTTCCCCAAGCTGCCTGGCCGAACAGCCCCAAGGCCCCGAGCAAGGCCAAGGCCATAACCGTGAGCCCCCACAGAACCCTCACTGCCGACCACAATAAAGCCTGGGTGACCGAAGCCACTCCATGGCGGGGAGCTGAGGAGGGTGCGGAAACGCCCGGGAAACCAAAGCCCCACCCAAGGCCCTGTGCCCGTCAGCAATTATGAAGAGAAAGTTGAGGGCAAAGGAAAAAATGTGACGCTTTGGCTTCCAAGTAGTTGGGAGTCATGAGTTTGGAGTAGTTGGAATATAGAGAAAAAAAAAAAAAAAAAATCTAGGTAGACTGGGAGGTCAATCCACGGAAGAGACACGCCGTCACTTGAGATCTAGAAAATATAAAAGTAAAAGGAACAGTCAGAGTAAGCTATGGGTATGGCAGAGATTGCTCAGTTCTCACTCTGATAGACCAGCCCATCACCAGAAAAGGGAGAGTACAAATATGTTGTAATATAGTACCTGAGGCCATATATATATAGGCCAACTTGTTATCAGCATTGACAACTGATTTATTTTAATTTTTGTATTATAGGCTATTTGTATAGTTTATGTGTTTCACCAACTGTTCTATCAAACGTAAAGGTGACAACACCGCAGGCTACCTTTAAGGAACGCCGCCTGCAGAATACTTTATTCTTTTTATTAAACTGATCTTTTTAGTAAGTGTACCCTTGGACCTCCGTAATTTATTAAGTGGTTTTTGATGTTCATGATGAATATCCCCCTCCAGTCTGGAGATATCAGGCGCATCGTCAATGATGAAGGGGCCACTAATAAATTATAGGTTTGAGTCCCGAAGGGAAGAAGGAAAACCTAATATTTAGTAGTGGCCCCGGAATCATTGACGATTTTGGCCCTCCCTTCCATCCCCTTCCCATTCATCTGCTTATTTTGAGTCTTGATATGTCAGATTAATGGCCAGCTAGCGCTTCGATGAGCGAGGCGGAGCATACACAAGCAGCAGACGCATGAGAAGCACAATGCTAAGATCAAAGTTTATTTGTTTTCTATTTTATTATTTTATAGTAGTTTTTTTCTAGTAGTGGTACCCACATCATAAGGACGGGTTCGTGAGTGTTTTTTTAAGAGTGTTTCGCTCACCATGTATGGCAATCGTATTTTGTTCTCTCCCGGGTGGGAAGTTTGAAAGACAAGCTTGAGTTCAAAGATTGGCCATTACCTACGTTAAGGCGCATCGTCAATGATTCCGGGGCCACTACTAAATATTACATTTTCCTTTTTCCCTTCGGGACTCTTTCAAATATGAAAGATGTAAAAAAAAACGCACTAAAATACTCGTGGCATATCATTGTTCTCGTTGTTAATATGGTTTCATTTTTTGAAGACTCAAATATTCATCGAAATTCACATATAATCTAATTATTATGTTCCTTCCAACAACCAACTATACTCCTAAAATCGATTAATGAAATTTTACAAACCCTAATCTAATCTAAGACAGGTTATTCAACAACTAGCCATTATATTGTTCGTATATATTATCATGGATATATAATTATGTATACATTAATTTGCTTATATTTGTTTTAATGATTACCGCACCATTTTGATCCAAATACTCACAAAAACTGTGGGGTTAGCTTGTTAAAAGTGACATATATGGTAAGGTACTTACTGTAATTAACAACAGGCATGCAAATACCTAAGTTAAGACAATCACTATAGGTATATTTGGAAGAGTTGGGCACTGTAATCACCCGGCCATGAGCGGAACAAAGGGAGCCATCCTTAGTTCTTATTTAAAGAACCAGGTAATAGTCTCGTGGATTACTATGCATTCATACACGTGGCGAGTTTCTTAGGCTTCAACCATGATTATTTTTCACATTTCCCCCGCCAACTCGGCTAATGTGATACGATTTGAATCGTTCTGGTACTATTATGGAACCTCTCTGAATGAAAAATATCTACTGATAGTGTTATACAGGGTGGGAGAGAAATATCCTGACCAGGTATATTTGGGAGAGTTGGATACCCTAAACACTGGGCCATGAGTGGAGTCTAAAAAAATCGCCACGTGTATGAAGGCATAGTCCTCCACGAGACTATAGCCTGGTTCTTCAAATAAGAACTAAGGTTCATTCCCTTTTATCCGCTCATGGCCAAGTAGTTACGTAGCCCATCTGTGGAGGATTATATGGCCAATATAATATCCTATGTCACACCAATCAAAAAAGAAAATAAATAAAAATAAAGTATTAAATAGCCTACCTTATGGCTTGGATTGTATAAGTAGATGAGGGTTGTGTAGTAGCCTAGTCTTAACCCATGATAGACTATCTCTCAGATACCCTAACTAAACATTGTATAAATGGCCATATACTGTATATCAATGACTTAGCTATAACTAAGGTCCTAGCGTTGTTTCAGAGGATTCCGGCTTCGATAGGTAGGGTCAAAGGTCAGGGACTCTTCGCCAGGCGCGGGGAGTGTGGTGGGAGGTCACGAGACACGTCCTGGTAGCTCAAAAGTTTTATGGCGTCTCGTCAGAACTTCAATTTCCGACTCTTAAATAAATCATATACTAATTTGTTACCAAGGGTTCATTCCCTCTTCACTTAATCATATAAAGGAAATTAAGCGTTTAATTATATAAATATCAATGTAAATATCGTTTCACAACGATTTAGTAAACATATTATCCAAGAGTTGAGGTTACCACAAATTGTGGATAACGTCTGCGATCGCGGGAGTTTCAAAACTGATCCCTAATCTAAGTTTTAAGCCTACAAGGTTTTATAACTAAATTAACTTGGCCAAGGTAATCTTATAGTTCTAAATTACTTAATATTAATTATTCTTTACAATATTTACAATCACCAGGCTCTGGTAGGAAATGGTTCACTCTAATGAGGTTACCCTAAGAAATGGCTATTACCAACCCTTCCCAGCTACCGGTGTAGTCAATTTATTTCTCACACCATCTCTCCCAAATATAACTGGGGTGAGTGGGTTTGAATCCTAGCCAGGATATTATGTTGATCTTTGTACTGTCTCTATTTGTTTGTTTCTATCGCTATACCAATACTTGTATCTCAATATAATACCAATATATTAACTCTCTATTCACACATTTATCTATATGTAATCTTTTATCAACCCCTCTCTCTCTCTCTCTCTCTCTCTCTCTCTCTCTCTCTCTCTCTCTACGCAATAAATTTTCAGATTTAGAGGAACTAGTGTTTACAGAAAATTATGATGTGATTGGCATAACAGAATCTTGGCTCAATACAGAAGATAGAGACTTTTTAGCAGAGTATTCACTTCCCGGTTATGTAATGTTTGAGAACAGCCGAATAAATAAAAATGGAGGTGGCGTTTTATTTTATATCAAAGAAAGTCTTAACCCGACCCTCGTGTCAAAACCTCAAATTGTGAACGTCGACACATCTTTTGTGCTAATAAAGAATAATAAAGGTACAAAAATAATACTTGTGTCAATATACAGACCTCCAGCTCAATCAGTGCAAACTGACCGAGAAATTTACGAACAAATTGCAGATGTAAGTAACTCACAAGATACCGTAATTTTTGGCGACTTTAATTTACCTGTGACCAAGTGGGGCGATACTCTTACTTCACACTCTGGACATGACTTGTATACGAACTTGCAAGAGAGTTCGCTTTATCAATTTGTTCGAACGCCGACCCGTGGTAATAACGTTCTTGACATTGTACTTGCAACAAAAGAAGAATTGATAGAGAATTTGAATGTTGGTGATGAATTCAGTAACAGCGACCATCGTACGATAACTTTCACTTTAAAGTTTACTAGTAACGAACCAAATAGTAGCATCGAAAAAGTCCCTAATTTCAAGAAAGCAAACTTCCATAAACTTAGAGCTATGTTTAAAGAAACTGACTGGAGCTTTTTAATTAACAATAACGACATAAATACATCTTGGAAGTTATTCGAAACCACTTACCTAAAAGCAGTGCAAGACTGCATACCATCGAAAATACGGCGTCCAGGCCATAATAATAAGCCCAAATGGTGGAATAAAGATATTTCAAACTGCCTGCTTGCTAAAAAATTTGCTAATGATAGATTAAAATCCTCACAAAATGACGAAGAACGGGTGAAATTTGTAGAGCTACGACGCAAAGCCAAAAAGTTAATTAAGCAAAGTAAAAAGACCTTAGAGTTACATATTGCGAATCAAAGTAAAACAAACCTGAAAGAATTCTATAGTTATATCAGAAAGAAAAAAGTAGTTACTTCAACTGTTGGACCGTTAGTCGATGAAAAAGGAGAATACACCAAAGACGAAGTGCAAATGAGTAATGCCCTCAATACCTTCTTTGCATCAGTTTTTACAACAGAAGACCTCAGTGATATCCCTACACCATCGCCGATTCAGATTGATAATTCAGATGTATAAGTAATATCACCGTTACAGAGAGAGAAGTATTGAATTGTTTAGATAAACTCAAGGTAAATAAAACGCCAGGACCTGATACAATCTCGCCTAGAGTTCTAAAGGAAGCTAAGAATGAGCTCTCCAAACCACTGACATTACTATTCAATAAATCCTTGCAGTCTGGAACTATGCCTGATCAGTGGAAGCTAGCCAACGTAACACCGATATTCAAAAAAGGCAACAAATCCCTACCCAGTAACTATCGTCCAATTAGCTTAACCTCAGTTGTATGTAAAATGCTAGAAACGGTCATACGAGACAGACTCGTAAATCACTTAGAGGAAAATAACATACTTAAAGATACTCAACACAGCTTTCGTAAAAAACGTTCCTGTTTAACAAACCTCTTGGACTTCTTCCACGATATCCTCAACCTCTACGATGAGAGTAAAGCTGTAGATATTATATACCTTGATTTTCAAAAGGCCTTTGACAAAGTTCCCCACAAACGTTTACTGCTAAAACTAAAAGCGCATGGAATACAAGACAGTGTGTTGAAATTGATAGAAAATTGGCTCAGCAACAGAAAGCAAAGGGTATTCATAAACGGTAAGGCATCTAAATGGACCAATGTAAGTAGCGGGGTACCCCAGGGATCGGTACTAGGACCAATTCTCTTTCTAATTTACATCAACGACATAGATGAGGGTCTCACCTGCACAATCTCAAAATTTGCTGACGATACAAAAATTGCAAATAGCGTACTCTCAAAAGAACAAGTTGGCGATATGCAACACAATCTAGATAAATTGTCATGTTGGGCCCAAATTTGGCAAATGAGTTTCAATGCGGATAAATGTAAAGTACTACATGTCGGATACCTAAATGAGAAAGCAAACTATTCGATGAATGGCACTCAGCTTAAGAATGTAAACAGAGAAACTGATCTGGGAGTAACAATATCGAGTAACCTAAAACCGAGCCAACAATGTTCAGAAGTTGTTAAGAAGGCAAACAAAATAATTGGCTTTATAGGCAGGTCATTTGAGCATAAATCCAAAGAAGTTATCCTAACCCTTTACAATTCCTTAGTCCGCCCTCTTCTGGAATACTGCGTTCAATCCTGGTGCCCTTATTACCAAAAAGATATAAACAAGCTAGAACGAGTTCAACGTAGAGTTACCAAAATGATACCTAGCCTAAAGAACAAACCATACGAAGAGCGTCTTAGAGAATTAAATCTATTTCCTTTAACCCAGCGCAGATTAAGAGGCGACTTAATTCAAGTGTTCAAAATCATCAAAGGCATCGACAATATGAACTGTAGTAAGTACTTCACTATCGACCAATCTAATTACACGCGGGGAAACGGTTGCAAAATTATTGGTAAATCTTTTAACTCGCACGAATCTAAGAATTTCTTCTTCAATCGAGTTGTCAACTTGTGGAATGGGCTTCCCCGAGACGTTATAGACTGCAGCACCGTTGATTCATTTAAATTCCGCCTAGACAAATATCTCGCATCAAACCCGCGACTGACTGCGTTTGTAAATGAATAACTTTATCCTCCCCTCAGTTACTAACCCATATCTTCCCTACTAACTTCCTTGTCCTGCCACGTTAGTGGCAGGGCAGTAGTTCCCTTTCCAATGTTCCCTTACCCACTCTAAACCACTGTTTGGACACTTGATCCTCAGTGTTTTGGAGGACAAGCAGCCTAGAAGGGTCACTAGATCTGTTGTTGCTTGATTTCCTTTGTACTCCTTTATACTTTGTACTCTCTCTCTTTCTGTTCATTGAACTTGAAAATATAAGGTACCCTGCGTTTCTATCACATTTTATGGCAGTATTGAATATTAACACGCTGGTTATTGTAATAATACAAGTTACTAATAGAAGTTACATGGGTTATTTATGTTGAAAAGGATCAATAAAGGTAATATTTCTATATATGTGTGCTAGTAATATTTGATTTGTATTGATTTACCTTTGCCAAAATATATTCCCGCGGTGAATATCTTTCACTTGTTATACAAATATACAATGAAGAAGTAACTCCATAGGTAACACATATTGCTAGGATGATTAAATATTATTAACAAAAAGTATAATACACAGGGTGTCACGTGCCAAACTCCAAGGAAAATATTCTTAGCATAAAATGTTCTAAACAAATTCCAATTTTACCCATTACACAGATATTGCCGGGTGAAAAATTCCTTTTCTTAAGGATTTCCCCATAAGCTGTCCTAGATATGACCACACCCTCATCTAACTGCAATTAATTTTACACATTATTATCAAGATACTATCATTCTGTAAGTTGCAATATTATGATTGACATATTAGCTGAATTTGGACCTGCTTGAAACTATTTAACATGGAAGAGACCATTACAGTGATGCGGGGGAGGATACTATATAAAACCTTCAATACCTCTTAAACGGTAGGGATTTATATTTTTTTATATTGAAAATGCTATGCTTAGAATCATCTGTATAATAATATCCTGAAGTTTGGCACATCTATTTCGGGACACCCTGTATAACAGTAAGATATTTCACTATATTAGCTATATAATTTCATAAGATAGGGATTATTAGGCATGTGATGGCAATGATGAAAAGTGTTTTATGGAGCACATTGTGTAATCCACCTCACACATTGGCTGCACTCCACAGGTGACACAACATTCACACTAATAACTCCATCTGATACACAGCACCCTCAATAAATACAAGTTATACGTTGAACCTCCACATAGAACCCCAGTCTCTTTATAAGCGTCCACAATATTCCCAATGGCAATATAACAGAGCATGCGGCATGGCTAATATTGTTCCTCCTTTTATTCTCTGACTTCTTCGCCGTCTTGTTTGCTTCATAATATTTTTATTTTTGTTTCATTGCCATTCTTCGCATCCATCCCTAACCTCTTCATATACGGTAACTCAGGTTTCATTAATGTGACCCATGCATTTTGTTGTTCCTATTGTATTGTCTCTGGCTTCCTCTTACTCGAGGCACTTGCCTTTCGTCTTGTCCTAATTTGAGCTTCTTCTTCTTCTTATTCTCTCTCTCTCTCTCTCTCTCTCTCTCTCTCTCTCTCTCTCTCTCTCTCTCTCTCTCTCTCTCTCTCTCTCTCTCTCTTCTCGTAGGAGAGACGGGGTTAGCCAGTCTTTTAGGGAGTAGCGTCCCTGCGAATTCGAGCTACATCTACTCCGACTTTTCCTATAGGTCTAGTTATAAGACTTCTTCTCAATGCTTTAAACACACACATAATTAACTTACGGTAATATTAAGGACCCTACTGCTACCTCATGCCTGGGAAGAGAAGCTTTGGACACCTCTATAAATAAAACCATTTAACGCTTACAGGTTATGAGAGACTGGAATTGGAGGAATTTCAGGCGGTGGGAACCGATAAATGGAGTGTGGCTGTAGTGCCCCGATAAGCCCACTCCTAACGTGTAATGCTTGACCAGTCCCTGTTACCGTTCTATGGTGCATTTGGCTGGATTGCTCTTAGGTGAGAGAGCTTTACTGCCATGTTGATTGCCAGGCCAACTAAAATACCCTGGGTTGTCTACTGGAATAAGTGTAATATCCCTTGATCACTTGATTCTAGAGTCTGTCCGTTTGAAGGTGGTTAGTAGTACTTAGTAAGGATTCAGGCTCGCTGTCACTCCTTTCGGAAAATCAGTATCTTTAGGACCTCATGTCCTAAAGATACTGAAGATACTGCTGCTCAGTTGGGAGCTGCGGCACACGTTGGGACTGTCTGACCTCGGGGAGACCTTTGGTTTAGTATGGCAGACATAACAAAGTCAGAATCTAGAACAGAATAAACACCATTGACGAATAGGCGGACGCTTGACACGGGAATAATTTCCCACCAACCTCCTTTTTATAGCATTGTATTGGTCATTAGTTTTTCTTGAAGTTAGACGCCTTTACAAAGTATTTAAACTGTTAGAACAAATTTAAAACCATGTCAGCTACTAGTACTACACAACTCAAAGCAACTTGCGCTAAGTGCAAGAAGCTAAAGTGGTGTATTGACTTCAAAGAAGGTACATATGCCAGCATCCACCATGATAGTCTCTGTCTCTTTTGTGAGATAGAAGGCAAACTCATGAAGGAGGTAGCTGGAATTAAGGAACAATTAAAGCAAAGAGACACAGAAAATACAATTATATGGAACGAAGAAAAGAAATAGAAGAGTTGAAAAAGGTAATAGATAGCCTTAGAACTGAAGCAATTGAGAGAGTGGCAGCCATTCCTTCAAATACCAGCACAATTTATGCAGGTGCAAATAAACAAAATAGAAATGTAGTGCCAGTCAAGGAGGCAACAATTGAAGCAGCAACTACATAAGAGGCTGTGATTCCTGCTACAGCTAGTGCTAGTGACCCTCGCTATGCTTGGAGAGAGGCCACACAAAAAGAAAAAAAGACCAGACAGGAATATGAGGTTAACACCTCAAATAGATTCAGTCTTCTAGACCGTGCCAAATGTCAGTATGACTTCCCTAAGTCCTCACAGAATAGAGAAAAAAAGATCGTCAAGTGCAGAGTGGGCAGCGAAATCTTTAGCCTACTATGCTTCATTCAAACAACAAAGGGACCAAATTTATCATGTCAAGCAGGTTTGGTCTCGTTAGTTACAAAGATAGGAAAACAATTTTGATTGGGGATTCTCAGGTCAAAGGACAAGAGTCTCACTTTGTTAAGTTTGGCCGAGATGTGAGAAAGGTGAAGAGCCTCGCAGGTGCAAGGACTTCCCAGATCACAAAGAAAGTGAAAAAAGTGTGGTTCAAGACTAAGGGTACGGCAATAATAGCCCAGGTACTGACCTGTTTCTCAAAAGAAATAAAGTTGGTGCCACAGAGTCAATAATAGGAGAGGTCATGACTGGCTGATGAGCTCCGACTCAAGACAGACAGAGGCATGATACTTGGTATTTTGACCAGGATGTATGGAGGGGATTGTGCTACCATCAAAGCAATAGGCCTAAATTGTAGGTTAGCTGATCTGTGTTCCCAAAAATGGGTGAGATTTGTGGACCCATTTGATGAGTTCTTTGGGAAGCGCAACCTCTACCTCCGTGACGGTGTGCACTAGCGGTAAAATACAACTTGGTGATTTCCTAAATCACCATCTTTACAGCTTGCTGAGGGCAAGCAAAAATGTAAAAAGTATCTTCCAGCAGGAAAAGAGCAAACCCTCGCTAGCAGTTGATCTCAAACTCCAAAAAAGAGGTACAACAAAAGAAGGAGTTCGTCCCTGTGAGAGCAAGAATACCTCTCAACAAATGGCAGAGTTCACCAATAGATTGAGAGATGCAACTCTCTCTAGACTCAATACCTCAGGTGCCAATTTCTGAACCACTAGATAGTAGTTCTTCTATTTCAGGTGAGGATTCACCAAACATAGGAAATTGCAGCACCTCTGATAGTGTACAGAGAAATAGTGTGCAAGAAAATGCACTACACCCAGAGACCCCTTTCTCTTCGGGAAATGGGGTAAGCTAGGGGGTTCTAAGAAAAACCTGAATCCCCTTAAGGGGAGATGGTTCACTGTTTGGGCGATTTTTGCATGTATTCAATATGTTTCTAGTTTCCTCCCTAGGCCTCCTCAAATTAAAAAAAAAAATCCATTAGATCCGCCTTCTAGATTAATTTGTACATTTTTCGGCAGAAAAATTTACCGGCCAAAGGCCGGTTCTTCCAACATTACAGGCTCACTTTCCTTCGCCAGGGAAAAAATCAACACCTAAATAGCACAAAAGGTCTAAATATTGACAAAGAAATGGGGCGAAAAGTCTTAAAATTTACTAACTAATGGGACAAGCATCTTAACATCTGAAAACTAATGGGGCTAAACATGAGGGAGAAAGTGGTCCAGAAAACCGGTCCATGTCCCCTTAAGGTAGTATTATTTAATGCCAGGTCAATTAGGAATAAATTCTCCAAACTTCGGGCATTTTTGTCTACAGAATGCTTCGATGTAGTGGCCATCACTGAATCCTGGAGTTACAGTGATACCAGAGATTATGTTGGGGAATTTGAAATACCTGGATAGAGAATGTTCCACAAAGACCGAACCATGCAGGAAGGGGGTGGAATTTTTGTATACATCAGAAATTTTCTAAACTCAATTGACTGCAAGATCAGGTCAGAACATAAACTGCTTGGAGTTAACCTCAATCTAGGTAACTCTAGCTAAACGATTGTTCTGGTGTACAGGCCTCCACATCAAAATGTTGAAAAGGATGAACTTCTGTACACAAGACTGAGTGCTGTTATCGATGGTAAAACCAGTGTGATCTTAGGGGACTTCAATTGCCTAGTAAACTGGGAAGCAAGAACTGCCGATGCTGAAGGTAGGCGTCTTGTGGACTTTATTAACGATATCTTTTTGACCCAGTGGGTCAATGAGCCAACTAGAGGGAACAATATACCAGATCTTGTATTCACCACTGAAGATGAAAGTGTGACCAGCTTATCTGCTGGGGAATCACTTGGAGGTAGTGACCACAATCTAGTTAGGTTTTCTCTTCGCACCTTTAGCAGCATATCCACCAATCCTCAGAGTGCAAAACTAGATTTCCGTCGTGCAAATTTTGAAGTCCTTCGGGGAAGCTTATCCCAGATCAGTCTTGAGGGTGAAAATGTTAATGCGATTTGGTGCACATTCAAACGGCAGTTTATGGATCGACAAGCTGCATTCGTTCCTACTAAGCTTACCAAATCAGGCTCAACCCAACCTAAATGGTTGACAAATGACATACCTTCAGCAATTAGAAAGAGAAAGGTTGCATACAGTAAGGCCAAAAGATGTCAAGACCAAAGAGATTTAATAATATATATATCAATACTATATGTAGAACAGTGAAATCTCTTATAAAGGAAGCAAAGCAGAATGAAGAACTAAGGGTTGCAGCCCTCTGCAAAGAGAGTACAGTTATTCAGCTATGTGAACAGCAGGAAACCATTCAAAAGTAGCATTGGACCTCTAAAGAATCCAACAGGCCAACTTAAAACTTCTTACACTGATATAGCTAAATCCCTAAATTACTATTTTGCCTTAGTATTCACAAGGGAAAATACCAGTGACATGCCAAGTCCAGGACTAGTGCATGAGGGTGAAGTTCTTAGCAGAATTAGATGTACCCCAGAGGATTTAGCAAAAAGAATAGATAAGATAAATAGGTTCAAGTCATCCAGCCCAGATAGCTTTCTTCCCCGAGTTGTACGAGAAGTGCGAGATGAAATCGCACCTTTCTTGGCAGACATTTTCAATAAATCACTAGAAAATGGAGAGGTCCTTGAAGACTGGAATCTGACCAATGTGAGCCCAATCTTTAAGAAAGGGGATCACGAGTGTCCCAAGAATTATCGGCCAATTAGCTTGACTTCTACCTTAGTAAAACTCTTAGAAGGGATACTAGTAGACAAGATAGTGGACTACCTAGAAATCCACAATTTAATTACAGATCCCCAACATGGATTCAGGCGACACCGATCATATCTTACCAATTTGCTGGAATTTATCCATGAAATGCTGAATGAGTATGACGAAAGTAGAGCCATAGACATAATTTATTTAGATTTAAAAAAAACTTTAGACAAAGTGACTCATTGCAGGCTAATGTCAAAAGTGAGTGTGCTAGGTATAAATACAGAGGTCACAAATTGGATAGAAAGTTATGCTAACAGGTAGACAACAACGAGCTGTAATGAATGGTGTTTCTTCTGAGTGGACTGCAGTCACTTCTGGAGTTCCACAGGGATCTGTCCTTGGCCCACTTTTGTTTATCATATATGCCAATGACATAGATATTAGTCTGTTGAGTGAGATCTCCAAGTTTGCAGATGACATAAAACTTGGAATTAATGTGAAAGACCCCAAAGGGGTTGAACAGCTCAGGATGGACCTCAACAGACTGGGTGAATGGTCGGAGACATGGCAGATGCCTCTAAACTTGGAAAGGTGTAAGGTGATGCATATTGGCCAAGCAAACCCCAAGTCAGGCTATTCACTATTGGGAATGCCTCTGGAAGTGACTGACTTGGAAAAGGATTTGGGTGTTCTGATTAGCAGTGACCTAAAAAATTTCAAGCAGTGCATTGAAATAGAGAAGAAAGCTCAGAAATTATTGGGCTATATTAACCCTTCCCGCCCGGTTGTCATGTAAAAAGGACACCGCGGCAGATGGGCAGGAACCCGGGTGTCCTTATATAGTCCGTAAGCTTGAAAGCTTATTCAGCTTGTTTTGAAAGCCGCGCGTCCGACGTATGTAAACAAAGCCTGTCAGAGGCGACGCACGCACCTCTGGCAGCAAGCAGACATCGGAGCTTTGTTGTTGTGTGGTTTACAAAGACAGATTCAGTCTTGAAAAGTGTGTCACATTGCTAAAATCACGGCAAAATGCGCTCCACGGAAATCGTCAACTGAACCAGTTGACTTAGAGAGCTCTACTCAATGCCAGTCTACAGATTGGAAACCACAGTACGTTTAGACATGCGTGGGAATTTTCTAGCAGTTAAAATAACAAAGATACGGTAGCCTAGGCATAGACGCATTTCGGCCAGATCGCCCGGGTCTCAACAACGTCCTTAGGATAGCGCCCCCGGGCCAGAAGGGTTAAGAGGCAATTTAAGTATAGAAATAAAGAAATAGTCCTCACACTTTACAACGCTCTGATACGGCCTCTCCTGGAATATGCTGTTCAATTCTGGTCTCCAGCACTCAGGAAAGATATAGAGCGACTAGAAAGAGTACAAGCTAGAGCTACAAAGCTGATGACATCGCTTAGAAGAATGAGCTATGATGACCGGTTGAGAGCTCTTGATCTCTTTCCGTTGGAGACACGTAGGCTACGAGGTCAGCTCATTGAAGTGTTTAAAATACTTAATGGGTTTGACAATGTTGATTATAGGAATTTGTTTAGCCTCAATATGAATACAATATGCAACCATGGATGGAAATTAGAATTGAAAAGGTTCAGCACTAGTATTTGTGGAAACTTGTTCACATATAAGATATGTTTTACCAGGAACAAGTTTCCCTCCGAAGTTGTAAACAGTAGAGCAGTTCAGGAAGAGAGTAGATAGTATTTTGCACACTCTGTAAAGAGTGTAGAGCACTAAACAGTTTCTCTCCTTCCACTTCGAGTATCTCCTCGGAATGGACCGGAAGGTCTCCGAGATACTAAAAAAAAATTGTAACTCCTTGTAACGCTCTCTCTCTCTCTCTCTGATATATTTAAACATTGTAATTCATTTGACATGAAAACACATTAACAATATCACTATTTAAAAACCAGCATATATTTAGTATTCATTATTATACGATCTACATTTAATTATTTACATATTTCCTATTGATAGGTGTGTATGGATACACTTATAAAAGTTATTGTTAACATGTAAATATATTGAAATTAAGAGTTAAAACTATTTCATATTCAATATTAAATATCTGGGAAAGACAATTGCAAGTGGTGTCCTGGGACAATTATGGCTTTTCCCTTGGATTTCCGATCTGTATTAATGTTGTAGGCAAAAGTCAGTGGTGCAACTGATAGTAGCAACAGGTGCTCTACCTTCATCAGATTCAGCTTGTAAAACACTGTCAAACCTTCAACATACATTCTGTGCTAGAAGGTGTAAACAGAAACGCCTTGCTGTCTATTGATTTCAACTCCAGTTGCCAGCATTGTAGTTTTCTGAAGAATCTTATCTACCAAGTGTGCCTGTACTTCCCCTCATAACCTATATCGTGTAAATAATATTAACGGTAATGCATAGCATGAAACCTTTATTTAAAAACTCGAATATTGTCACTTACAAATACACCTGATTTACTTTTCATTCAATCACCCGTAGCAATGTAAAACAGTGGCTACATTGGAAATTTGGTGATATTGGCTCTATATTTCGAATGTATTGCTAATATCCGTACCGCTACTCACGGAATCTACAAGGTGCTCCACCACTTAAGTGGTTCTCTCTTGTTTCCTATTATTCTACTCTTCTTTGATTACTCCTTCTCTTTCCGTAACTTCTCCTCTTCCTCCCGCTGTCCCTCGACTACACAAGGGCTCACAATACAATGTTCCAGGGGTCTGACTAACGACACACTTTTGGTCAGAATATGACAAGATTGCGTTCCGCCTTTTATATGTGCGGTGATGGCTTACGTCTCGTGGATAATGGCACTGGGAATGAAACTTTACATACGATCGACCAAGCTGACGTCACAATAGTATAGTGAGATTTCCTAAAAAAGGCCCTCTATAAGAATCAAGGAGCATTTTTGGGTAAAAGTTGAACCAGACTTTTTAGCATAATTCAGGCATGCCGAATTCGATAAACCCGGTTCCCAAGCGAAATTTTGAGTTTTGACCGTCTAATTTGCATAAACAAAATGGCCGCCAAATTGGAAATTTTTGACACTTCTTGAACCATTTTCTCCAATATCTCTCTAACTAGGCAAGCAAATATCACAAGTGAAGCATCTATACCTATGTTTTGAGGGTCAGGGAATGTCACTGAGGCATTTTTAAAGGAATCAGTAATAAGCCTAGACTTTAATATACATATTAGCGGCTGTCATTAGAGAAAAATCAATGGTTCCCAACTTTACCCCAAGATACTCCTTGATGCTTATGCAGGCAAAACAGGGCAATATATGTCACTCACCTGAACTATTTATTGGAGTAGACCATATTCATGCAATACAAGGAGTTTGATCATCTCTCTGTTGCTGACATGCACACATTGCTGTGCATCGTAACCCGGATTTGCGGCATTTGCACCGACGCGTCCTGCATTGTTTCTGGCAGGCACATGAAATAATTTCCAGGCAACTTTGTGGGATCGGACTCAATGACATCAGAATGGGTTGTAGTCCTGAATCGCCATGTTTCCATCCCATGTCTGTGGGTGCAGGAAGCTCAGGTACAGCACAGTGAGCCTTTCTCCAAATCATTGCTTGATAGTGTACTCGCATCAAATGGAAGCGGAGAGCATCACGTGTTGGTGGCATTGCTTCTGGTTTGGCAGTCTTTGAGAACAGTATATGCCTTGCTGCATCAACAGAGTCTGTTTTGTGCACATCATATATTCTGCAGACAAACGTTTCTGAAGATCGAATGGTCTCCTCTGTGAGTTCACCGATTCCCAAGTTTATGAGCAATTGATGGTGCTGTTTGAAGACTTTCCATGATGACCTTTTGGTGTGATTTGCGATGTAGGAGGTGGTGTCGCACCCGGTTAATGCATGAAATGGTAAAAGAGTTGTTGTTGAATCTCTTGGTAGGTTGTTGAAAACTGCATCAATGGGTATATATCGCCTTTTCTTGGTGGTACCAGACATCATCCAGAGGTGTTCACATTGTACACGTGGGAAGTGGGAAACCAAAAGCACGAGAACATCAGTGTCCCTTGATGACACAACAACTGTATTGAACTGGCTGTGCACAGCATGTAACACCAACCTAGTGTCAGCTTCTTCATGTGTGGCTCTCAGTTGAGTCAAATCAGTGATTGTCTTTGATGACCTAACCACCTCCATTTCTTCTCTGAATCCCCCGGCAACTACAATCTCCTTATCATCAGGTGCCTGAGAACACAGTTCCTCAGACAGGAAATTTGCAAGATCAGCTTTATTAGCAGGGAGCGACACAAAGTTAGTCAATTTTTTTGGAAGAGGCACATCACGTCCCTCAACAATTCGTCTGATTGGTCGATCTGCTTTCGTGCGTCGTGTCCTCGTACCACCCTTGATTGGCTCTTCTCTATATCTGTCGAACACAATGTCTACCCGTTGATAGTTAGAACCTGCCTTTAATACTGCTCTTACGTATGTGTCGGCCAAATCCCAAAAGGTCATTGCATTGTCAGGCTTTCCCAGAGCAACCACCAGTGCTTGTCCATCAATGATTAGGCAGGATGATGAGTCGTGAAGTTCAATAGCTTCAGGGCAGATTATGTCTTCCGTTAACTTATCTGCCAGTATGGACTTATTTCCAGTGCGGAGTGTACCATTCATTTCAGCGAGTGATACAGGAACTGGCAGAAGCTCGTGCTTTAGGACAGCTGGCAAGTCAACTGGACGACCTGCCTCATAGGCAGTAAGAAGGCGTTGAAGCACGTTTCTATCTGCCTTCAGGATAGTTCTCTTGTCTTTCTCTGTATTGTCTTTGACCACTTCATACAGAGATGCAAACGTTTTGGCATTACTCCTGTGTAGGGGTGCATGGATTCTGACATCTGGCTTGTCACCTTGCTCAGGTACAATCATCCTCTCCTCAACGAATGTATTCACTTTTTCTTGTCCGAGTTCTTTGGCACAAAGTAATGAGTTTTGGATTGCCTCTGTTGCTAGGTCTTTTGTGGCCAGATTCTGCAATGACGCTGGTGAAACCGATGCAAAAACCTTGAATCCCTGGAAGGCCGAGAGCAATGCCATCTCGTCATCGTTGTCCCGCTTTTGCCGTGATCACATCGATATTCTTAGTGTCTCTAAGCTTTCTTCTGGTACTGGCAGCATCCCTGACTTTTGCGAGTCCATGGTCACTTGCATTACTAGGAATAACACTGGCTGTGTGAGTTTGGCAGAAGATGCACAAGCTGTAATCTACAGGTGAAGGCCTCTTCAAAGTAACTACTGGATCCATTGTAGTCTGCAAATAAAAGAAACAATTAGTATTAGTATTAGCATTAGATATTGGAGAAATTGATTTTTCTATAATTGCAGCCACTAATTTGCACATTTACGTGAAGGCTTATCACTAATCACTTTAAAGATGCCTTAATCACATTCTCTGACCCTCAAAACATAAGTATAGACACTTTATTTGTCATTTTTGCTTGCCTAGTTAGAGAGATATTGGAGAAAATGGTTCATGAAGTGTCAAAAATTTCCAATTTGGCGGCCATTTTGTTTATGCAAATTAGATGGTCAAAAACTCAAAATTTCGCTTGGGAACCGGGTTTATCGAATTCAGCATACCTGAAATATGCTAAAAAGTCTGGTTCCCAACTTTTACCTAAAAATGCTCCTAACATTCACATTTTTCAGAAACCCCACTACTCTACAAGTGTTATCATTGGTTGTGAGTATTAAGTGAGAGTGAGTTCATTAGAATATTTGAAACTATCAGAAATCTGCCCTATATTTTGCATGAACATAATCCATGTCATGCGGTTTAATTCGGTGATACATCACGTATTAACGAAAGGAAAATGGCGTACAATTGACTGAACATATGGCACGATCTGCATGATCTGTTCACTTGCCTTAGTCATCTGGGACTCAACAGTAATCTAAAAAAGAATTGCTTATTGGATGATACAACTCCTTAAAAAAAAAATTGATAAAACTACATATCTTTACAATTTCACTTGGTAATCTGCATAATACGAATGACATAATTGTATTCGAAATGCCTTTTCATCAATATTATATTATACAAATATTTAGGTAAATATTGTCTTTATTTATTTAGAATATGTAGTACTTCGCATAGATGAGCGAAATTTATTGTGAAAAAGGGGCTCAGACGTGTTCAGTTAATGTGTTTACTCTATGACCAGGTGATGCAGCCTGGTTCAATCAAAGACAGTCGTCCGGAGTTGAACCACTTACTATAATCATTACGGTGAGGAAATCAATATGCAATAATTATGACGAATCTGTTGGGTAGTGTAGCCTCTTTTAAGGTATTGTATTCCCATACAAATATTACGGAAGCGAAAATAAACTCCAAGAAATACAAGGGCACGAGAAAATGGGTGTACGTATATTTTCGTCTAGCTGTTTCACTAAGTGGTCACCAATATACCAAATGCTTGGTAACCAAAATAATTCTGGACTTTTCGCAACCAGATTGTCGTTGCACATTGGTTGTGTTGGATAATGGGTTAAATGAATGGGGATTACTGCAGATAATTCAGTGAAATATTAATTGTATTGTATTCAGGAAATAATTATGCAAATTTCTCAGGTAGATCTTATGCCATATTGCTTTTTCTATATGCTAACACAAAACATTGCAGGAGATGACACACATCACTACGCAATACATACGCTTAATCCGGAAAATGTGATAGGCCTGTTTATTACAGTGAAACCTTTGATTCAGTCAAAATGTGTTTTATCAACCATATAAAGCAATATTATTGCACCATATGTACATATTTATTTGGCTATGGAACATGTGAACATTGAAGAACCAGAAAATAGCTCTAAAGAACAAATGTCCAGTGAAAAAACATTGTATTGTGACAGGAGCGTCATGGAGGCTATAGCTCAGTGGATAGCGTGGTGGACTGCAGACCTAATGGACCTCGAGTCGGCTACACTGACACATTAAGAAAATACCCCTTATATTGTCACCATAGCATAGAAGATGCCCGGAAATATCTTCAAAGATGCTGTGAATGATCGTATAGATGCTCTCGCCAAATCAAGTGCCATGTATAAATAAGGTATCGTCATCGGGTATGGCTGAAAGGAGGCAACCAACATTTTTAATCTCCATCGTGACCATCGAGTGCGACTCATATGAAGCACCTAACATCTTGAAGCTTCAATTGATAATCTCGGGGCCTCGTAAGAGTTACAGGCTACTGAAGAGCTTACAGTCTCGAGGTTGAGACATGAGGAAAAAAATAAAATAAAATAAAAACAGAAAAAAAGGAGGGGTGGGCAACAGCGCGGCATCCCTCCTCTCTTCTTGAGGCTCAGGTCACACTGATTGAAAACAACTCTCGCACATGGATAGTTCAAAGGAGTACATAGGAAATCAATCAACAATAGATCCAGTGACCCCTTAAGGCTACTTGCCTTCCAAAAGACTTATGGTCAAGTGTCCAAACAGTAGTTTAGAGTGGGTAAGGGAAAAATGGAAAGGGAAGACTGACCTGGCATAAATATCCTTGGCAGGATTAGGAGATGCCTAGTATGGGACAGTTGTTAATAATTATTATACCAGGTTTTATACTGGGGTTAAATGGACTAATTAGGTAGGTCCTTACTTGACTGGAGGAGTTGAATCCATATGAACACATGCACAAAGGTAATACAGGATAAATATAATACAGATTATGTTGCATATCTTCAACATGTTCATTTGAGAGTACACTATTTGCAATTTTCCTATCGTCAGCAAACTTTGAGATTGTACAGGTGAGACCCTCATCTATGGCATTAATGTAAACTAGTAAGAGAACTAGTACCGATCCCTGGGGTACCCTGCTACTTACATTGATCCATTTGGATGCTTTACCGTTTATAACTACTCTTTGCTTTCTGTTGCTGAGCCAATTTTCTATCCATTTCAATACACCGTCTTGTATTCCATGCACTTTTAGTTTTATCAATAAACGTTTGGGGGGGGGGGGGGAACTTTATCAAAGATCTTTTGAAATTCAAGATTTATAATATCTACAGCTTTACTCTCATCATAGAGGTTGAGGAAATCGTGGAAGAAGTCTAAGAGGTTTGATAAGCAGGAGCGTTTATTACAAAAACCATGTTGAGTATCTCTAAGTATGTTGGTTTCCTCTGAGTGATTTAAGAGCAGTCTCTTACGAGTGTTTCTAGCATTTTACATACAACTGAGGTTAAGCTAATTGGACGATAGTTACTAGGTAAGGATTTGATACCTTTTCTTAATATCTGTGTTATGTTGGCGATCTTCCACTGATCAAGCATAGTCCCAGACTGTATGGATTTTTTGAAGAGCAATGTCAGTGGTTTAGAGAGCTCATACTTAGCTTCCTTTAGAACTCTAGGCGAGAGCGTATCAGGTCCAGGCAATTTATTTACCTTGAGTTTATCAAAACCCTTTCAAAACTTCTCTCTCTGTAATACTGATACTGCTTAGAACGTCAGAATTATCTATCTGGACCGGCGATGCTGTCGGGATATTACTTTTTTTTCTATGTGAGTGAGGAAGACAAAAGGCCGAACTGCCTATATCGAGTGCCTCTCCAAAAGTTGAAAGAGTGACAGGGCCAAAATCAAGGGACGTTCGAGCCAAAATGCCCGGACACAAGGAGTTTGAAGCAATTTAAGTCATAGGAAAAGGGAAAGACTGATTCTGGGAGAGAGTTCCAGAGCTCAGCAGTTGAATAGAAGAAAGACTGAGAATAATGTTTCACACTTGGGCTGGAGAGTTTCACAAAGTAGGGGTGGGATTGTGTTGTAAGACGGGTACTACGTACCCTACGTAGAGGAGGTGGTATGCACTGGGAAAGCTCTGAGGAACATTGTTTATTGTACTAACGATAGAATAGCGAGAGAGATGCAACATTGCGGTGAAAAGAGATAAATTGAAGAGAGTTGGTGAGTGGACGGGAGTCAATGATACGGAAGTTTTTTTTTCTACTTTGTCTAGGAGTGCTGTCTGAGAGGATCCTCCCCACAAATGTGAACAATATTCAATACAAGGATACACTGTGCCCCTGTACAGAGCAAGAAGCTGTGCAGGCGGTTGAGCACCCCCAGCTTCTGGGAGGCTGCCTTAGCAAGATTGGTAATATGGTCCTTCCAACTGAGAGCAGAAGGAAAAGAGACATCGAGAATATTGAGAGAAGATGAAGGATTGATTTTTGTATTGTTGAAGTGTAAGAGATAGTTATCTGGGAGTTCCGGACGAGTAGTAAGATGAAGAAATTTAGTTTTGGAAGCATTAAAGGCAACAATGTTGTCTCTGACCCAATTGAAATTTCAATTCAATTCAATTCAAAAAGTTTATTGTCATGAAAATTAAAAAAAATTGATACATTTATATATTTTACATCACATAAGTCAATTTTCATGACAATGAGGGCTGATACAATAGTATATTTGCCCTCTTTATCATATTCCCAAATAATATACGGAGTATAAATGCAGTGTTAGTAATGTGAAGAAACACGAAACTAGCAAGATGTATTATAAATGAATTACAATGCAATAATATTCCATTCCATAATATGCCTTATCTAATATTATATTTCACATATCATCACAGGTATTAGTTACAATACTTTAAATGTTACCTCAAACCCACCAGTATAATATTTTACACATTCGCAGGCATGCATACACATACACTTCACTCATTTAGTAAGTACTGCTTTAATTTATATTTATAAGTTACAAATGAACATTCATGATTAACCTTCTCTGATATGTTGTTCCATATATGTGCTCCCTTATATCTAAAGGTAGTATATACCATGGATGTCCTACCTCTTTCTATGCGTAATTGTCCTCTCTCTGTTACCTCTCTCTGTGGAGGAATAAAATAATATGCCCCGCGCATCCTACTGCATGTCGTACAAGGCGACTAATAGGGGGGATGGCGGTAGACTTGTGGACAAACAGGCATTATTATACAATAAAACCTTGCTATTGGCACTATCTTTGTATGGCACTGCTTGATGGCACTGCCAAGGCTGGTGGAGCACGGATAGGTGTCACAGGGGTCTCTACAAGTCTAACCTGGGCGCTGTTTGTAGCCACGCCAGAGTCAGCCAGTGTTTACACGGTGGGGCAGTGTTGTGACAGGATTTTGTACCCTGGTGGCCTATTTCTGCGTACTTCAATTTTTAAATTTTCAGTTAGGCTATCACCGCTGGTGGCCTATTTCTGCGTACCGGTATTTCATCATTTTTGTTTTCGGTTAGGATAGGCTATCACCCCTGGTGGCCTATTTCTGTTTAAATAAAAATAAAATTGTTTTCGGTTCGGCTATCACTGCGTATTCAAATTTAATTTTGTTTTGTTTTAATTTTCGGTTAGGCTATCACCGCTGATAACCTATTTGTGCGTATTTCAAATTTTTTGTTTTCGGTTAGGCCATTTAAGTAAGTGAAGCGACCTGAAGTGAATGAAGTGTTTTTAAAGTGAGATAAGTGTTTTTAAAGTGAGTTTAGTGTTTTTAAAGTGAGTTAAGTTTTTTAAGTGAGTGAAGTGATCTGAAGAAAGTGATCGTCACCATGCCTCGTGCCTGTACGAATTGCGCCGGTAGGTTTGGTGCTTCCATGTTTGCTCCTGCCGATCCACAAGTCTGCCGACTCTGCCAGCAACGAGAGGATTTGACAGCAAAATTGGATGAAGCCCACAACAAGATCAACGCCCTCACCAGGAAGCTGGAATCACTCCAAGAGTTTGTAACACTCAACGTTGGAGTATCACTAACTCCAATTGTTTCAACTCCAGCATCCACCACCACCCCAACGTCATCTGCCAGCAATCCAACACCTGCAGTAGCCACTGCAGCAGATGCTTCTGACGAACCGGAGCCGACATCAAACCAGGACAGCCGCCCTGTTCACCTTAGTCTCTCCCCCACTCCTCGTGCAAGAAGCCTGCTAGCACGAACAGTACCAACCCCTCGCCCCTGTTCTAACCACTCCTCTCCCCGACCTGTACGCAGTGTCCCACCACCACAGGTTTCCGGATTTACACCAGTGAGGAAAGGTGCACGGCCAACGCAGAAAAGGTCTCATCTACCAGTCACAATGTCAAACAGATTTGAGATCTTGGTAGAGATGGAAGACGAACCAGAAGAGACCAGGCTCGTTGGGGATTCCATCCTACAAGGACAGGTCGAAGAGTTCTGCGACAGAGTCCCAATTCTACGAAAAAGATTTTGCATCCCAGGAGCTGGACTGGACGACATTGTGGAAGCCTTCGAAGACACCACAAAGGATGCAAATGAAAATACCCTTTTTGTCATCCATGCTGGTTCAAATGACATCATGCGCACCAGATCCGAAGAGTTGATGGAGAAATATCTCAAGATGATCCAGCACTACAAAAACAAGTCAAGGAATATCATAATCTCAGGCATTCTCCCCAAGATCGACGCACCTGACAAATTCTACGACAAGGCCTTCAGCACAAATAGCCGACTAAAATATTTGTGTCTGAAGGAAGAAGTTGAATTCATCAACCTCTGGGACAACTTCTACAACCAGCCTACTCCGTTCCGCAAGGATGGCACTCATCTAAAACCCTGTGGTTTCAGCACGCATGGGTCGTCTCCTACACGAAGCAGTTCGCAGCCATGGATCAAAAAACGCCATCCGAGAAGAAGCAGCAGTGACATAAATCATCCAACGCCAAGCAAAAAACAGAGGCAACTGAGGACCACCACCGATAAGGACCGAAGACAGCGAGGACCGAGGACAGCCATGAACAAAAACGTAGATCCGACAAGAACCAAAAATATTATTAAAGAGCATTCCGTGAGATCTAAAATAACAAATTTAAAGGTTTTCTATGCAAACTCTCGTAGCATACGCAATAAATTTTCAGATTTAGAGGGGCTAGTGTTTACAGAAAATTATGATGTGATTGGCATAACAGAATCTTGGCTCAATACCGAAGATAGAGACTTTTTTAGCAGAGTATTTACTTCCCGGTTATGTAATGTTTGAGAAAAGCCGAATAAATAGAAATGGAGGTGGCGTTTTACTTTATATCAAAGAAACTCTTAACCCTACCCTCTTGTCAAAACCTCAAATTGTGAACGTCGACACATCTTTTGTGCTAATAAAGAATAATAAAGGTACAAAAATAATACTTGCGTTAATATACAGACCTCCAGCTCAATCAGTGCAAACTGACCGAGAAATTTACGAACAAATTGCAGATGTAAGTAACTCACAAGATACCGTAATTTTTTTTCGACTTTAATTTACCTGTGGCCAAGTGGGGCGATACTCTTACTTCACACTCCGGACATGACTTGTATATGAACTTGCAAGAGAGTTCGCTTTATCAATTTGTTCGAACGCCGACCCGTGGTAATAATGTTCTTGACATTGTTCTTGCAACAAAAGAAGAATTAATAGAGAATTTGAATGTTGGTGATGAATTCAGTAACAGCGACCATCGTACGATAACTTTCACTTTAAAACTTAAAGAGTCGGGCCCGACTTAAGTCCGTATCTAAAAAGCAGCAAGTTAGGAGCATTATTAAGGCTTTTAAAGGGTTAAAATCGAGTGCAAATGGCCGGGAGCGCAGCAGGCCACACGGCCGACACCCAGGACTTACCGCCGCCCGCTGACTCACGCTCCCTCCGTTCTCGTGAGGCCGGCAGCGTAGCCAGTAGTGAGCGTAGCTGGAAAAAATACGCCGCTATACGCTAAACTCCCATGTTAGTGGTAGCACTGCATGAAAACGACGAGTGCTACGTAGCTCGTTCTGGTCTCATTTTGAAGCTTGTAGCGCCTAGTCTTTTGCTGAATACATTTCTTTTCATGCAGACACGAGATTGATCATTCAGGAGGGCCTGAATATGCCTACAATAGCCCAAAAAACCCCGCTAGACGAGGGTTAAAGTTTACTAGTAACGAACCAAATAGTAGCATCGAAAAAGTCCCTAATTTCAAGAAAGCAAACTTCCATAAACTTAGAGCTATGTAGAAACTGACTGGAGCTATTTAATTAACAATAACGACATAAATTCATCTTGGAAGTTATTCGAACCCACTTACCGGTACCTAAAAGCAGTGCAAGACTGCATGCCATCGAAAATACGGCGTCCAGGCCATAATAGTAAGCCCAAATGGTGGAATAAAGATATTTCAAACTGCCTGCTTGCTAAAAAATTTGCTAATGATAGATCAAAATACTCACAAAATGACGAAGAACGGGTGAAATTTGTAGAGCTACGACGCAAAGCCAAAAAGTTAATTAAGCAAAGTAAAAAGACCTTAGAGTTACATATTGCGAATCAAAGTAAAACAAACCCGAAAGAATTCTATAGTTATATCAGAAAGAAAAAAGTAGTTACTTCAACTGTTGGACCGTTAGTCGATGAAAATGGAGAATTCACCAAAGACGAAGTACAAATGAGTAATGCCCTCAATACCTTCTTTGCATCAGTTTTTACAACAGACCTCCTCAGTGATATCCCTACACCATCGCCGATTCAGATTGATATTTCAGATGTTCTAAGCAATATCACCGTTACAGAGAGAGAAGTATTGAATTGTTTAGATAAACTCAAGGTAAATAAAACGCCTGGACCTGATACAATCTCGCCTAGAGTTCTAAAGGAAGTTAAGGATGTGCTCTCCAAACCACTGACATTACTATTCAATAAATCCTTGCAGTCTGGAACTATGCTTGATCAGTGGAAGCTAGCCAACGTAACACCGATATTCAAAAAAGGCAACAAATCCCTACCCAGTAACTATCGTCCAATTAGCTTAATCTCAGTTGTATGTAAAATGCTAGAAACAGTCATAAGAGACAGACTCGTAAATCACTTAGAGGAAAATAACATACTTAAAGATACTCAACACGGCTTTCGTAAAAAACGTTCCTGTTTAACAAACCTCTTATCTTCCACGATATCCTCATCTTTTCTACGATGAGAGTAAAGCTGTAGATATTATATGCCTTTATTTTCAAAAGGCCTTTGACAAAGTTCACCACAAACGTTTACTGCTAAAACTAAAAGCGCATGGAATACAAGACGGTGTGTTGAAATGGATAGAAAATTGGTTCAGCGACAGAAAGCAAAGAGTAGTCATAAACGGTAAGGCATCTAAATGGACCAATGTAAGTAGCGGGTTGCCCCAGGGATCCGTACTGGGACCAATTCTCTTTCTAATTTACATCAACGACATAGATGAGGGTCTCACCTGTACAATTTCAAAATTTGCTGACAATACAAAAATTGCAAATAGCGTACTCTCAAAAGAACAAGTTGACGATATGCAACACAATCTAGATAAATTGTCATGTTGGGCCCAAATTTGGCAAATGAGTTTCAATGCGGATAAAAATGTAAAGTACTACATATCGGATACCTAAATGAGAGAGCAAACTATTCGATGAATGGCACTCAGCTTAAGAATGTAAACAGAGAAACCGATCTGGGAGTAACAATATCGAGTAACCTAAAACCGAGTCAACAATGTTCAGAAGTTGTTAAGAAGGCAAACAAAATAATTGGCTTTATAGGCAGGTCATTTGAGCATAAATCCAAAGAAGTTATCCTAACCCTTTACAATTCCTTAGTCCGCCCTCTTCTGGAATACTGCGTTTAATCCTGGTGCCCTTATTACCAAAAAGATATAAACAAGCTAGAACGAGTTCAACGTAGAGTTACCAAAATGATACCTAGCCTAAAGAACAAACCATACGAAGAGCGTCTTAGAGAATTAAATCTATTTCCTTTAACCCAGCGCAGATTAAGAGGTGACTTAATTAAAGTGTTCAAAATCATCAAAGGCATCGACAATATGAACTGTAGTAAGTACTTCACTATCGACCAATCTAATTACACGCGGGGAAACGGTTGCAAAATTATTGGTAAATCTTTTAACTCGCACGAATCTAAGAATTTCTTCTTCAATCGAGTTGTCAACTTGTGGAATGGGCTTCCACGAGACGTTATAGACTGCATCACCGTTGATTCAGTTAAACTCCGCCTACACAAATATCTCGCATCAAACCCGCGACTGACTGTGTTTGTAAATGAATAACTTTATTTTATCCCCTCCTCCGTTACTAACCCATCTGTCCCCTACTAACTTCCTAATCCTGCCACGGACATTAGTTCCACGGCAGTAATTCCCTTTCCAATGTTCCCTTACCCACTCTAAACCACTGTTTGGACACTTGATCCTCAGTGTTTTGGAGGACAAGCAGCCTAGAAGGGTCACTAGATCTGTTGTTGCTTGATTTCCTTTGTACTCCTTTGTACTTTGTACTTCAATGTTACAGAAGAAATGGCTTCACTTCAAAGTATGAAAGGAACTACCACAGGCCAAGATATACTTGTTGAGTTAGATAAGGTGCTAACTAGATTTGGACTGGATTACAAGAATTTAGTTTTCCTTACAACAGATGAAGCTCCTGCAATGGCTGGTCAAAGAAATGGTGTGGTCGGATTGGTGAAAAGTAAATTGGAGTCTCAAAATATTGACTCAGGTTCACTCATTGTCCTGCATTGCATCATACACCAGGAAGCTCTGTGTGCAAAGACAATAAACTTTCAACATGTGACTAACGTTCTTGTGAAATCAGTCAATATTATTAAGTCAAGAGGTCTGAATCACCGCCAGTTTCAGCAGTTAATGGAAGATATTGAATCTGAATACTGTGATGTGAAGTACTATTGTGAGGTCAGGTGGCTAAGTAAAACTGGAATGTTGAAAAGAGCATATGATCTTTTGGAAGAAGTAGTGCTCTTCTTGGATATGAAAGGCAACTCTATCCCTGAAATGAGTGATAATGAATGGAAATGTGACTTAGCATTTTTGGTAGACATAACTGACCACCTTTGTACACTGAATGTTAGACTTCAAGGAAAAGATAAACTCATTAATTACCTGTACTCACTGATCAAAGCATTTCAGACTAAATTACGACTGTGGGAATCACAAATCAGAAATCATAACACAGCCCACTTTCCAACACTGAACAACCATGAACTTAGCAGCGAGCAATGTCAGAAGTATGGTCACAAGCTGGCAGTCTTGCAAGAGGAATTTGCACATCGGTTTCATGACCTCAGGAAACATTCACAAGCCATTGAACTCTTTGCTTCTCCATTTTCTGTAGATGTGGAAACTATCCCTGAAGCTATGCAAAGGAAAGTAATCGAATTGCAATGCAACAATGAACTGAGAAAGAAGTATGATAATGGTTCAGTGTGTCAGTTTTACAAGAAATATATATCAAACACAGAATATCCAAAGATTTGTGACCATGCAAGAAAAATGATGGCATTGTTTGGCAGCACATATGTATGTGAACAGCTATTTTCAAAAATGAACTTGGTTAAAAACAAATACAGATCTTCACTTACTGACGATCATTTGGAAAGTACCCTACGTGTTGCCACATCAGCCATTCAGCCTGATATTTACCAGTTGGTGCAACAAATGCAAAGTCAGCCATCTCATTAATTTTAAGTCTAAGCCCAGGATTGCCTTTAACTAGGCCAATAAATTATGTAACTAAACACTTTTTGTTTTTGATCAATGGATATTTTTGGTTAGTTAATATTTTCTTAAATATATTAAATTACACAAAATTTGTTATATGTATATAACCCCATAAAGATAATATGTTTTTGAGAACTTATGTAATATATATATATAGTGCAGATGTGCGGCCCTCCATAACACACAAGAATTGATTAGTGGCCCATTGCTAAAACAAAGTTGCACACCCCACTCTATAGGCTTCCACGCATCCCCCAGTTTTGCTTAATAACATAGTCGATTAATTATTCAGATCTATTATTTTGTTTTTATTTAACTCTCTCAAAACAGTTTGAGTCCCTACGAATTCCACCAATTATTTAACCAACCTACCTATACATACCTACCCTACCAAATAATAATGATAATTCAAATTTATTTTTGGTGAATAGCAGAGTATTGGCTAAGGTTTTTAACAATCCCTCCCTTTGCCAAATGCTTTGTTTAACCCATAAACGGCGGCAAAGCTTATAAGAGGTTTTACTGGGCGACGGCGGCAAAGCTCTTAAGAGGGCGGTTTGTAAACACGCACCAAAACCGCGGGCTTTAACCCAGGCGGCTGAAAATTGGTGCGCGAGTAGTACTACATGGCACCTCTCACCACCACCCCCACACACACCACAGTCTCGCGCGTACAGTCAGATACCGATTTTTCACCATGGAGCCTACACGTCCCTCTCCCGCGCGCCCTTCTGACACGACCAGGCCTCCTTCAGGTCAGTGCCCGTGGAAGGCGGAGAGTGGCTGCCCAACAGGCCTCCTACCTGTACGACTACACTAGTGACTCGGAGGAAGATGTTCTTGCCCCCCAAAATGCACATAAGGCACGTAAAAGTGCTACGGTACGTGCACAAAGGTCACTGGCCTTTCCAGATGCTAGTGCGCCTTCTACTGCCCACAGTACCACCTCTATCACCCACGCTGCCTCTACAGGAGGGCCTTCTGCATCGGGAGGAGGCCGCCCTAGGGACGCAGGACCTGCGGGGGCGACTGGACAGAAAGGGAAAGGGAAGGGGGTATATATCAAGGAACAGGTGATATTGTGAGGAAGAATAGAGAGTTGATATTCCTTATTTCGTCTCAAGCTGTCATCTACATGTCTGTATTTTTTGCCTAGCTGCTTCCTATCGTAATGTACAGTATTATACGTCCTTCTACAGTAAGCAGTAAAGATATTTGCAGAACCATCCCTCCCTGCTCACACTTAAGTCCATGCTTTTTAACTCGCACTTATGCAGCTTAGGAAGTAGCTAGGCAAAAAATAGAGACAGATGTAGATGACAGCTCGAGACTAAATGCGGCACATCAACCCTCTATTCTTCCTCGCAATACCACCTGTTCCTTGCTATAGTGGCGGGAAAGCCTTGCATATTATGACGTGACCCGCCCTCGATCTAAGGGTGAAGATTGTTAATATGTTGATAATATAAAATACTGTACTCGTATACAGTATTCTTGGTTCCATGTCAACTCAGCACCCGTACATTTCAACATCCCAGTACTAACTCCTCTCGGTAATATAATTGGACATAACCAATCTAATTTTCCCAAAGCTAACCTAGATTTGACGGGTGTTGAGTTGACCAGGTGTTGAACTGTACGGGCAAATGTGTTTTATATTTTTCAAATATACTACCAACACTTAAATTTTATTATTTTGTGTACATATTTTGTTTTGAGAGGGAATCCAACAAGAGGTCAACTAAGGAAAAAAACAACAAAAGTTTCCTCTCATTTGATTACCATACTCGTTCTGGCTAGGAGTAGCCCATGAATTAAAGCCTGGTGCTTAGACAGGACATACATATATTTATTATATACAGTACTATTTTGTTTATATTTACTATAATTATCATTCACTTCCAGTGTTCCTGACATTTTTCTCATACTTAAGTGCCAACAATTAAGCCACTTTTTTTTTTAGAAATTTTGTTATTGAAAATACGTATGTATGTACTCAGGCACAATACCCCATAGTTTGGGGTTTGCAGGTTCAAGACAGAAACAACTATAAGTCTGTGACACTATAGCATTTCCTCGCCCCTATCTCTGTCTCTATTCGTAGGTAGAAAATGCAAGAGGTGGGGGATACCTAGCCTCCCACCCCTGAAATGTGTTTGTAATATTTCATTAATCGATTTTAGGAGTAGAGTTGGTTGTTGGATAGAACATAATAATATACTATAATATAAACAAAAAAATAATAATTTAATTTTCCAACAGCTAATGGGACTGGAGAAGCAGTTCTCGGAAGGACATGAAAATTCCAAGAATAACAGGGCCACGTTACTGAAGATCCTCAAGGAGTTGGCCCCGAATCCTAAGAAGAATGCAAGAATAGTTGCATTGGATGTCATTAGGGCATCCATGCAACGTTTAGCTAATGACTCTATATGGCAGTATGTTAGTGCCCTCGGCCGATCGGGCACTAAAAAGGTGTCCATGAGCAAAATGATGCCCTCGATAAAGCAGATTGTGCTGGTAACATCGATAAAGGTGCTTTCAATTAACTTCAAAGAAGCATCAACAGCTCTTTCAACCTATTTAAAGAACACCAGCACAAGAGCAGCTGCTAAATTAAGAAGCACAAATCTGAAGCTGGACTTGGGAGGCAGGCACAGTCCGGTAACAGTACCAGTACTCAAAATGAAAGGGCCCAGCCTGCAAATACTGTTTCAAATGGGAGACAGGATGGTGGTGGTTTATCAGAAGCCTCTGATCCAGATGATGACATAGATTGTCATAATGATAGTGATTGGGAAATGGTTTGATAGGCGAATTCATAATCTGACGAGACCTGAATGTGTGTGGTGAAAGGATTCATTCTGTGGAGAATATGTGATTAGTGATTGAATGGATCTTTTGTCTGGGTAGGGCTTCCCCTGTGTCATACTGTGCTCTGTCTTTATGCTTTGTATAATACTTTTCTCCAAGTTGTTTGTGTTTTGCAATTGAGAGGAGCTAATTTTTATGGTATATACCTAGTATCTTATTTAATAGTTATTAGCTAAGCAGCTACAAATTTTGGTATGGGCTTTTGTTACACAGGCAAGTTCAAAATTCAGTAGAGTTGTTGTTGTTGTTGTTCCCTAAGCTGCCTGGCCGAACAGCCCCGAGTCCTTAAGGAAGGCCATGGCCACGGTTGGGCTCTCCCACAGAGCTCTCAAATAGTGTAAATTGTGTTGTTGGCGTAAGTGGTTGTATGAAATGCAGTCTTCTATGATGTGTTTTGTGGTATGAGGTGCTGTGTTACAACCCGGGCAGGTGTCGACGACGGAATCATCCAGTCTCTTCTGATAGCTCAGAAGAGCTGGATAGTGTCCGCATCTCAGCCTGGCCAGGTGGACTCTGTCCTCGCGAGGAAGGGAGGATTCAGAAGGGTGGATTTCGGGAGGTCGTGCTTGCAGCTGCGTGTTGTCTATGAGTGAGTGGATGGAACGGCGAGTGATATGAGTATGGATGTGCTTCCGGAAGTTGGTTTGGGGTGGGCAGGGAGGGAGAGAAGACAGTATTTGTGTGTGATAGCGTGTGCTGGGTGTTGTTTTGATATTTCTTGGTGTCTGTGGGTGTGTTGCCATGTAGTGTAGTGGGTGGTGTTGATTCGTGGAGGCTGCTGCCAGGAATTGAGTGCCTCTCATGTCTAGATGATCTTTGACTTTTAGGACTTTGGTTTCTTGATGTAGGTGATCTGTGGGTGTAGTAGCTGTGCATCCTGTGATGATTTTAAGGGCTTTATTGTGAATAGTCTGTAAGGTCTTATGATGTGTTTCAGCTAGGTTAGAAGCCCAGGCCGGGCTTGCTTATTCCATAACTGATCTTATGTATTGTTTGTAGACTGTGGTGGTGGTTTCTTTGTTGTGACCAAATTTCATGTGGGCAAGTGATCTGAGGGCGTTAAGTCTGGGTGTCAGTTTCTTTTTCGTGTTTGTGGTGTGCTGTTTGAATGTCATTTGGGTGTTGTATGTTACTCCTAGGATTTTGGGTGTGTGTTAGAGGTGTGTTGTTTATGTTTCAACTTTATATTGTCTTTGTCCCAGTTTTGGTTTGACTTTGTTTGCAAGTTATACATTTTAATATTCATATTAACTTATTATTCTCATCATCTTTTAAAATATAAACTGGCAATCTAATAATAAATAGTCTGCAAACTTGTCTCAAGCATAAGATAACTATATCAGAATTAGATACAAATTAACAGCTAGATTGAATAGCTAAAAATGGTAGTGTAGTTAGCATGTAGAATAGTTTGAAAGAAAAATGCAGAACATGTTATTGTACATGTCAAAAACATCGTGTAGTGATGGTAGCATTATGAAGCATGCACATCTGAACGTACAATAGTGATTATCGTAGCTAGTGAAGAAAACCCCACAATCTAAGACAAAGTTTATTCCAAACACTGTTTGGAATAAACTTCTAGTCTGACATTAAGTTTTTTTCTTGGCTACATTAATTTTAAATTAGTTAATTGGAGAATTTTAATGTGTCCGTCCTCTAGTGAGGTAACCCTCTCAGGAACCTATCTGTGTTAAGGAGAATTGACAATTTACTTTTATGTATTTATTTTCATGGTCAGTCCCATGAAAACTTTGTTATGAAGCTCAGTGGTTAGGTTAATTCACTGTAGGTTACTATGGTACAGTCATCGGAATAAGGTCAGTTTTATCGTTTCTGTTGTTGTTGTTGTTGTTGTTGTTCCCTAAGCTGCCTGGCCGAACAGCCCCGAGTCCCTGAGAAAGGCCATGGCCACGATCGGGCTTTCCCACAGAGCTCTCATTGAGTGTAGATTGTGTTGTTGTCGTAAGTGGTTGTGTGAAATGCAGTCTTCTATGATGTGTTTAATGGTATGGGGTGCTGTGTTACATCCCGGGCAGGCGTCGACAACGGAGTCATCCAGTCTCTTCTGATAGCTCAGGAGAGCTGGATGGTGTCCGCATCTCAGCCTGGCCAGGTGGACTCTGTCCTCGCGAGGAAGGGAGGATTCGGAAGGATGGATTTCGGGAGGTCGTGCATGCAGCTGCGTGTTGTCTGTGAGTGAGTGGATGGATCGGTGAGAGATATGAGTATGGATGTGCTTCTGGAAGTTGGTTCGGGGTGGGCAGGGAGGGAGAGAGGACAATAATTGTGTGTGATACCGTGTGCTGGGTGTTGTTTTGATATTTCTTGGTGTCTGTGGGTGTGTTGCCATGTAGTTTAGTGGGTGGTCTTGGTTTGTGGAGGCTGCTGCCAGGAATTGAGTGCCTCTCATGTCCAGATGGTCTTTGACTTTGAGGATTTTGGTTTCTTGATGTAGGTGATCTGTGGGTGAAGTAGCTGTGCAGCCTGTAATGATCTTCAGGGCTTTGTTTTGAATAGTCTGTAAGGTCTTATGATGTGTTTCAGCTAGGTTAGAAGCCCAGGCTGGGCTTGCGTATTCCATCACTGATCTTATGTATTGTTTATATACTGTGGTGGTAGTTTCTTTGTTGTGTCCAAATTTTGTGTGAGCAAGTGACCTGAGGGCGTTAAGTCTGGGTGTCAGTTTCTTTTTAATGTTTGTGGTGTGCTGTTTGAATGTCATATGAGTATCATATGTTACTCCTAGGATTTTGGGTGTGTGTGTATGTGTTAGGGGTGTGTTGTTTATGGTGAGTTGAGGGATGTATTCGTGTTCTCCTGTCCAACTTGTGAGCAGGGTTGCGGTGGATTTGGCTGGGGCTAGATTAAGTCTGTTTGTAGTGCACCAACCATGTAGTGTGTTGAGATAAGGTTGAAGGAGATCTGTTGCTCTTTTTGGGTCATGGTGTGTGCATGTGAGTGTTATGTCATCTGCATAGGAGGCTTACAAATGGCTGCCGCCTCGCGCATTGTTGGGCCGACTGCCGTTTCCCTAGTATAGACCCGTGTTATTCCCTCATGTTTTTTTTCCGATTAGGCGCCGTCCCTATCCTTTTTGGGGCTAGTTTCCAGTTTTTTTTGGGCGTGTGTTCCTTAGCCTTTTTTGGTGGGTTAGCTGGGCTGGTGATTGGGGTAGGGGTGATTTCGTCGGGCACCATTTCGCACTCATAGGCTAGGCCTGCAGGTGTCTGTGGTGGCTATTCATTTCGCTTTGGTGGTGGGCCAGTGGTGTTCATTGTGTTTTGTCATTATGTGACTCTTTTCTTAATTTTGCCGGTGGGGAGGGTTCTCATGTGACTCATTTCATTACATTTTATAGCCTAGTTGCCTAATTACGGTCATGGGGTTCGGTCTCTGTTGATTCCTAAGCGATTGACAGCCAACAGACCTCATGATTGTGGGATGGGCAGCTGGGCTAGGTCTAATACTAGCCTAGTCAGTTCTTTTCATTTACCCTTCTTTCTCTAGCCCTAGTTTGTTTCTGCTACTTGTCAATTTCTTATTCAATTAATTCTTCCTACTGCAGCTAGTAACCTAATGACCGTTTCCAAATTGGGAGTGGCAATGCTATTGCCACATTTTTTAATTTAAATTAATTTGTGTAACAGTTTGCTTTATAGTTTAGAGAGTTAATAGCCTAATAGACCTTAATGATGACAGATTTAAAGAAACTTAAGATTCTTAAGGGAGGGATGAAGGGAAGTTTAAATAGGTATTTAATACTTATCCATATGCGCCTATTATAGGTTGATTATAAAGGTATTAACCTGTTACAACAATAAAACAAGTGAAAACAGCGTTTGGATGGTCAAAATCGGCGATACAGGGCGGGAGTTACATAATGTATGGGTGAGGCAACCTCCTTTCCCGCCAATTTCCCCCAAGGCTGGAGAGACACTGTCGATCGATACTCTCTCTCTCTCTTGCACTCGCTTGCTAACAGTGATGAAAATGCCCTGCTTGCAACTCGCTAATGTTAGCACGAAAATATACCTCAGAATAAGGAAATAACAGGGAAAATAGGTGATAACTGAAGGAGGGGAGGAAAGTGGGGAAGGAGGGGAGGTAGAGGAGTGATATTTTGCATGGCCCAGGGGCAATTATATATATTTTTTTTTTCGATGTTTAAAGTTGATTTTTTTTTTCTCTGACTCTTAAGAGTCTTCCCGCAGTCCGCCGGGGGAACTCTTAAGAGTCTTCCGGCAGTTCCCGGGTTAAGAGATCTTGATGAATTTTTATTAACCCTTTGGCGCACGATGACTCGTTCAGAGTCATTAGGTATTTTTTTCCTAGGCGCACGATGACTCGTTAAGAGTCATTAAACTTAAAAATATTCGCCAAAAATTAAGTTTTCGTCTGACGCGCGTCATATTTGGCACAGATATTAAGTATTACATCTAGTTCAATGGATACAATTGGCAACCCCCTCAGTTTAACCGTTTACTCACGGCTGGCTGGGAAGGGAGCAGAGTACAGCTCAGTCTGTGTTTCGATACTTTCACGTTTATTCGTGTATCTCAGTAACTGTTTGGTTTATAGTAATTCTGAAGTTACCAGTGGAATCCTCATTAAATTCCGCTTCCATATATGTATGCAAATCAAAAATGGTGCGGGCAAAATTTTGAGCTAGCGCGAGTTGGAGATAAGGTATTTACTTTTTTTTTACAATTCTTATTTCGGAGTGCCCCAATGAGGTTGTTTTGTATTTATTCTATGTTTTTATTCACTTATCTTCAGGTTCAATCAATAACGAAGCCGATGGTACCTCATTAATCCAAATACAATGATTTTTTGGTGGATAAAAACGTCACAGAAACAAATTATCGCCGGGCACAAAACTGGCTCTGAGTGAGCTGAGATATACTTTGGGAGTGGGAAAAACTTTGATTGGAAACTATAGGTGCGCCAAAGGGTTAAGTGCCACGGCTAATCAAATTAAGGGTAAATTTGCTACTGTAACTAAATCGCTACCACTTACGATAATTATGCTCAGCAGGTATATGGTTTATTGACAATTACTGACGATGTGGAAGAAGAAATGTCGGCAGATCTTGAGTACTTTGAGGACGTTAATACAGCCTTAGCCAGACTATCTTCCACCCAAGAATCAACCCCTGTTAAGGATACCGGTACACCAAAGGCGACTGGTTTTAACCTGCCGAAGCTTACTTTGCCTACCTTTTCCGGGGATTCGGCTACCTGGACTGGATTTTGGGATATCTTTGAGTGTTCCGTCCATCATAATAAAACACTCACGTCCATCCAAAGGTTCACATATCTCCGTGGTCAATTGAAAGGGGAGGCATTGAAGTTAATCGGTGGGTACAAGCTAGAAGCTACAAGCTACGAGTCTGCAGTGGAGTTGCTGAAGATAACTTACGGGAGAAAGGAAGTCATCAAGTCCGCGTTAATTACTAATTTCTTCACGCTAGATCCTCCATCCTATGATGTGACGGACCTAAAGGAGTACTATGCCTCCTTTGAGAGCCTCCTCCGATCTATGGAGACAATGGCCATCACCAAGGAGGAAATATTTAGTGTTAATATTTTGAATAAGATACCCTCTCCCCTAAAGGAAATCGTAAGACGACAACTAAGCGACTCTCCCCTAAACTTGGAAGCGTTGGTGCAGGTGTACCAGACTGAAGTCTTCAATATGGAGAGTACTGGACACTACCGACAAGTGAAGATGTCGCCATCTACTGCAGCTTTCCCGGTACAAACTTCTCCTAAACAGAAAAGGCCAATACCATTAGGTTGCAAGTTATGCAGTGTCCACGGTCATCTGTGGTACCAGTGTCCTAAGTATCTTAAGGCTACACAGAAGATTGGCCAGGCTAAATCGCTTAAGTTATGTACCAGCTGTCTGGCAAGAGACCACTTCAACAGTACTTGCACCAATTCCTACATCAAACCTTGTAAGTATTGCAAGGGGAAACATTGGTTTTCCCTTTGCACCCAGCCTGATCGGCACGATGGCAAAGAAAAGGGGAGAACCCCCGAAGAGTCACATGAGAAAGGTAAGAGCGAGGGTGATAAAGTATCTGCCATGTCCATTGCTTCTCGAGAATGTCAATTGCTTCCTACTATGATGCTGCCAGTAGTGGGGAGTAATAATAATACTATAATGACGCGCACCTTACTTGACCAGTGCTCACAGAGGTCATTCGTTCTGCGGTCGTCATTACCCCAGCTCAAGTGTACCAGCAAGGGTCAAGAGAATTTGCGTCTCCATGGTTTCACTGGTGAAATAGATTCCAGTGACTATGATATCGTGGAGATTTCCTATGTTTATAGAAGAAATGTATGTCCCATCAAGGCAGTTGTGATAGACACACTACCCAGTTTCTATATAGTATCAGAGATTCAACCACATTTGAAATATCTCAGAAGGAAGGGTTATAAACTGGCTGATGATCAACTCTCTGCTAACAATGGTATTATGCTACTGGTCGGAGCTGATTATTACTACGACCTGGTTCACCCTGGATATCGGCGGGTAGATAAGCTTATAATGCTCCCCACGATCCGAGTGTATGCCATTTCTGGATCCTATGCCACCTCCTCTCAAGATACACAGGTGGAGGTGGTTACGGTCCTCAAGGTAGCAGTAAGCCCCATAGATAAATATATTAGGCCAAATGTGCCTGATAATACATGTACTGATATAGATAAGCTATGGGACTTGGACAATATTGGAAATGACCCACATGAACCTGATCGGGAGTCCAAGCTAGCGGTAAGCTCGTATGAAGAGACTGTAACGTATGACTCTGGCAGGGGTCAGTATGTGGTAAGGCTCCCTTGGAATGATAACAAGAGTAAATTACCTACTAATTTCCATCTAGTACTTGGTAGGTTACATGGCCTTCAGAAGCAGTTTGTCAAGGATCCAAATTATTGCGAGACTTATGCGGCAGTACTAAACGAGCAGGTACAACGTGGATTTGTGGAAAGAGTAGATCTCAGTGAGTATGGGGATAACAGCCATTACCTTGCTCACCATGGGATTAAAAAGGACAGTTCCACCACTCCTGTTCGTATTGTGTATGACTGCTCTGCTAAATCCAGTGATCGCTCTTATAGCCTGAATGATTGTCTGTACACGGGTCCGTCCCTGGTCTCTGATCTCGCGCAAATTATGTTGCGCTTCAGATGTCATAAGTTTGCATGGGTCGCCGATATTGAGAAGGCCTTCCTGATGCTTCAACTCCATCGTGAAGACAGGGACTCGACAAGATTTTTATGGCCACGGGACCCAATGGATCTAGATTCAGAGTATCTGGTCTACAGGTTCAGAGTCGTCTTATTCGGGGCGACCTGTTCCCAGTTCCTTCTCAATGCTACTATCTTGCGTCATCTTGAGGAGGCTGGACTAGATCCTGACTTCAAGAATGAGATCAAGCAGGGGATCTATGTGGACAATCTTCAAGGCACTGGAGACGATGAAGATGTATTGCTCGATAGATGCTGGGAGATCCGCGATATATTTGCCAAGGCTCATCTATACTTGAGAGAATGGGCCACTAATAGTGACCTTTTGAAAGGTCAATTTGCTTCTGACAGTGTAGCTACTGAGAATAGTGAGGTGAAGTTTTTAGGCCACAAATGGGACACTACCACAGATTGTATATCCTTCTGTCACACCCCATGCGGCAGTGAGCTTATGACCAAGCGAAACTGCTTAAGCTTGTCAGCGAGGTTGTTTGATCCCCTAGGTTTTTTGCTGCCTGTAACTATCCGTGCTCGTATGTTTTTACAGCAACTGTGGCGGCTAAAACTAGATTGGGTCACGCCCCTCCCGACTGAGTTACAAGATACTTGGCGGTTGATTCGGTCGGACCTTTCCACATGTTGCAAGGTCCAACTTAATCGTCAGGTTATTAGTGGTCAACAGGTGGATCTACATGCCTTTTCTGATGCTAGTAATAGTGCGTACGGTACTGCCATATACATATGCAATGGTAGTGAAGCGACGCTGGCTATAGCGAAGGCCAAAGTAGCCCCTATAAAGAAGATTACAGTTCCTAAATTAGAACTTACTGCATTGCTTCTGTCTGCTCGTCTAATAAAGTTTACACTGGATGCTTATACAGACATACTACAGATCAATAACGTCTATGTCTGGAGTGACAGTCAAATAGCACTTTCATGGGTACACAGCCAGAAAGTGTTACCTGTTTATGTTTCTAATCGCACTGATGAGATACATAACTTAGTTCCTACAGCTAAATTTCGCTATGTGAGCACCAAGGATAACCCCAGTGACATAATTTCCCGGGGGATCTCGACGCAACAGTTTATGTCGTCCTCTATTTGGTGGCATGGACCTCCATGGCTTACATCTCCAACTGAATGGCCTCAGGATTTCAGGGATTGTATATCTGATCCTTCAAGTCGGCCCCAAGATGATGTGTTAAGTAGTTCGACTGTGAGTACTACACATCAGGATAACAAGTTGGTAGAGTGGGAACGTTACGGCAGCTATGATCAAGTAATACGGGTATTTGCCTGGATATACCGTTTCATTAACAACATGAGAAGTCGGGCTCACGGGTCTTTCCTTAGTGAAGATTCGAAGCATATCAGACTCCATGAATTGAGATCAGCAGAAGTGAAACTAATATGTTTAGTACAAAAGGAATCTTATCCTACTGAACATCAAATCCTGAGCAAGGAGTCAAAGGCCAAACCCTCTAACTTAATGAGGCAGCTATGAATATATACGGAAGGAGGCATAATTAAGTGTAGAGGCAGGATACAAAAGGCGGACATTATTGATTCTGCGAAATATCCTGTCCTCCTTAGCTCCTCTCATTTGATTACCAAACTGTTGATTCGCCAATGCCATCGGACCTGCCTACATGTTGGCGTAAATTATGTTCTGGCGTATATGCGACAACGTTGGTGGATCCCTAAGATGCGACAAGCAATTAAAGGGATCCACAATAGCTGTACTATCTGTAAAAGATTACAGGGTAAGCTTTACTCCCCAGTTAATCTACCTCCCTTGCCTGAGTTTAGGGTACAAAGGATTGAACCATTTCAGGTAACCGGGGTAGACTACACCGGAGCGATTCAAGTTAGAGAATCGCCCGGTAATATCATAAAGGTATATGCCGTTCTATTCACATGTGCGATAACCAGAGCGATTCATATTGAATTGATTAACGACCTATCCAGTGAGGGGTTTTTGCATACCCTAAGACGCTTTGCAGGCCGCAATGGTTTCCCTCAAATTATTATGAGCGATAATGAGACTTGTTTTGTCGGGGCCTCTAAATATCTCCAGAGTTTAATGGATGACCCGCAGGTTGTGGCTACCCTCACTGGAAAGGGTTGTCAGTGGAGATTTATACCAGCACGTGCACCATGGTACGGGGCGATTTGGGAGAGAACAATCGGTATCGTCAAATCTGCCATGAAGAAGGTATTAGGAAGGGCACTGGTGACCAGACGGGAGTTGCAAACCATCTTAATAGAAATTGAGATGTCAGTCAACGACAGGCCCTTGACCTATACCTCGGCAGATGTTGATGACCTCTTACCCATTTCGCCTTCTATGCGAACACGTGGACGAACCCTTAATACCTTTCCTAGATCGTCCGTAAATGACGAAGATCTGCATGACCCTACGTTCGGCAATGCTGACGCCACACGTCGTCGCTTCCAGTATGTAAACAAGGTGTCCGACGATCTATGGAAACGGTGGACCCAAGAATATTTGGTGTCTCTTCGCGAGCGTCACTCTAATAAGATCAAAGGGACGAATCAACTATGGCCTCGTATCGGGGATATCATCCCGATTCATGATGAGCGTCCTAGGTTATTTTGGAAGCTTGGGAGGATTATCGATTTGTTCCAGGGCATTGATGGTCTTATAAGGGTTGCTAGAATACGAACTTCGACTTGGGTTACTACTCGCCCAGTCGTAAGGTTATATCCCTTGGAGCAGGATGTAGAACTGCCGGATGATCCTGGCGTCTCTAGTGATACCCCTCCGCGGGAGAGTGCTGGTGACAGTGCTCCTCAAGGTGGGGCAGCTGATGATGAGAAGGATGATCCTCCTCAGGCTTCAGGTGGCGCTCGTCCCAAAAGGAGGGCGGCTATGAGTTTCGTGGATCTTTGGAGATCAAAGATCAAACAAGGTGATCTTTGACTCTTCGATGTCCTTTTGTTGTTGTTCTCTATATATAGCTCCTGTATATCATTTTGGTGGCGGGCAATATGTTGGGAATAGGGTAATGATCCCGACAGTTTTAGGTCCAATAGGACATTTGAATTTGGCGGTATCGTATCGCTTGTACGATTTCGGCTGGTTCTCTGTGTTTATTCTTAAGTATAGGTTAAATATTAACTGTAATGTATAAATATCTACATCAGCTCTAGATGTATCATGAAACCAAGTTATGGGTTATAATTATTATGAGCCGGCAGCCATATGTATTTTCGCGAAGCGATCGGACGCCGGCCCTTTAGTCTCTCAATCAACACCAAACAACCAACATCTTCCCCCCCCCGGCTCTAACTCAACCTACAGTTCACCATGTGCTACAAATATTAATCTATAACAACAGTCCTACATCACCAGTCCTCTAAGATAAGTTCATTGTATCGATATTGTATTATGCGAACATTCCTACATGTCATGCAATTGAATTAGCCGTGTGTGGGGGACTGGATAACACCCATCGACTACGTCGTTGGTAATTATATTCTAACTATTTGTTGGGATATTTCATGTACCAGTGATATGCAATTTAACCTCTTTATCTAAATTCCCGACAGGGGGCTTTGCTTTCCCTCACCCCCCCATGATATATAATCATCATCATAGGCTATATATTGCAACCCTAACTGAGGCGATTGACCATGTAAACATGACGGCAGTGGCGGCGGACGCTTGCGATCATGATCCAGTCTATTTTGACTGCCATTGGATACAATAATATGTTGAGGGGGGGCTTTGCCTCCCCTCACCCCCCCCCCCATGACATATTGTCATCGTCATATATATTGCCAGCAGGGGGCAAATGACTAAAATAATCGCCGTCAAAATATACGCGAACTTAACCGCGGCGATCGACCTATGTCAACTAATTTCCACTAATTTCTTCTTATCTTCATAACAGAAAAATATGTGTAATGGTAGATGGCCTTAATTCTCAATTTCACTCAATAAATGCTGGTGTCCCCAGGGATCAGTTTTGGCCCCAATTCTGTTCCTCATTCATATCAATGATCTCATATCTACCACTCATAATCCAATACATTCCTACGCAGATGACTCAACACTCCACAGTTCCTTCACATTTACCAATTCTTTCACCCAACCCGATCTTATAAATTCAAAAATAAACACTGCAATTTCTCTGAACTAGGACCTTTCTAGAATTAATGGATGGGGACAAAATAATCTAGTTTCCTTTAATGCACAGAAAACCAAATACATTCAAGTTTCTAACCGACAGAATCTCACTGACTCCCATATATTTTTTAATGATGTAAATATTCCCACTTCCCCTAGTATTGACATTCTCGGTGTAACATTAACTACTAACTTGAGCTGGACACATTATGTTAGAAGCATTGCTAAGAATGCCTCTAAAAAACTGGGACTCCTGTACAGAGTTCGAGAATTCTTCACTGACGAGCAGTTGGCCGTGATATATAAAAGTCATGTGCGTTCTCAGATGGATTACTGTTCACCTCTGTGGGGTGGAAGTGGAGTGGTTGCATTGAGGCAGTTGGACAAAATTCAAAATAAAGCTATTAGATTAATCAATAACCCTGCAATCACACAGGACCTTCCTACATTATCCATACGAAGAAACGTTGCATCCCTTGCATTATTCTACAGATATTTTCACAGCAATTGTTCCGAGGAACTTGCTTCAATTGTGCCGCCTCTCCACATCTTTCCCCGTAGAACTAGGGCAGCTGAGAGCGCCCATGAATTTACACTTTCTCCTCCACAATGCAGAACTTCTGCTTATCAGAATTCATTTATCCCCAGAGCTACTACTCTTTGGAATTCACTTCCCTCGAATTGCTTTCCACAAACTTACAATCTACAAATGTTTAAATCCAGTTGTTACAAACATTTTATGAATGGAGGATGCCTTTAGGCACATGGACCTTTTTGTTTTATCTGTGTTTTTCCTTCCTCCGTTCATCGTCTCTTAAAAAAATAAAAAATAAAATAACGACCGTACGCCCGTTTGCACTACGCCGAGCGGTGGCGGAAGCTTGCCATCATGTTCCCGTCTATTTTGACTGCCGTTGGATACAATAATATGTTGACGGGGGAAAACACCCCCCATGACATATTGTCATCATCATAGTTTTTGCCAGCAGGGGGAAATAACCAAAACAAAATTGCTGTAGACGCGAACTTACAGTAACTGCGGCGATCGACCATGTATTTACCTAATTGTATTTACCTAATTGTAGTTTACAGGAGTTGAGCTAAGCTCGTGTTGTCCCGTCTCTCAGTCTACTTTCATCCAATTTTTTCTTGAAAATATGGATGTTCCTTGCCCCTACCACCTCCTCCTCCAGCCTATTCCATTTGTCAATACATCTATAGGGGAAGCTAAACTTCCTGATATCGTTCTTGCAGGTAGGTCTATTTACTTTGTAGCTGTGGCCTCTAGTTATTCCTGTATCCATAATTAATATATCCTCCCTATCCAGCCTCTCCAGCCCTCGGGTACATTTGTACATCATTATCATGTCTCCCCTCTCTCTCCTCTCTTTTAGACTCGGTAGATTTAATTTGTCTAGCCTCCCTTCATATGGCAGTTCTCTGAGACTTGGAACCAATCTAGTAACTGCTCTCTGGATTCTTTCTCACTTGTGAATAAGCTTCTTTAAATGCGGGGACCACACCATTGCTGCATACTCCAATCTTGGTCTAATCATACTTTTTATAATTTTCGCTACCATGGTCTCATCCAATTAGTTCAGAGCAACTTTCATATTCCCGGCCATTGCATACATTCCGCTAAAGAGCTTGTTAATATGTTTCTCTGGCGACAAGTTATCTTGTATAATCAACACTAAATCCTTTTCTTTTTCGGCCTTGCTAATTATATTATCTCCCATCCTGTACTCCCAATTTGGTCTATTCACACTTCTTCCCATACTTAACACATGGCATTTACTTATATTAAATTTCATTTTCCACTTGGTGCTCCATTCGTATATTTTATCTAAATCCCCTTGCAGCTCCTCACAACTACTTTTATTTGTTATTTGTCTCATAATTTTTACGTCATCTGCAAACATTGACATGTAGGAGTTTATGCCTATCGGCAGGTCATTCACGTACATAAGGAACATGAGAGGTGCCAACACAGATCCCTGCGGCACACCACTCTCAACTTTCCGCCACGATGAGTAAGTTCCTCTAATGTTGGTCCTCATTTCCCTATCTGTTAAATAGTAAACATGACGGCGGCGGCGGACGCTTGCGATCATGTTCCAGTCTATTTTTACTGCCATTGGATACAATAATATGTTGAGGGGGGCTTTGCCTCCCCTCACCCTCCCCATGACTTATTGTCATCATCATATTTATTGCCATCAGGGGGCAAATAACCAAATAAATAAATATGCTTGAAAAGGCAAAGAACTCGTTTTGTGATAGAGTGGTAAATGAGTGGAACGCACTGCCCCAGTATGTAGTCGATTCCGAATCAATAAGGGAGTTTGAAAGTAATCTTGATTAAGCATGGAGAAGACAAGATTTGAAGTTTGATTATAAAGCAAAAATAAAGAATAGTAAAAAATTTGCGTCTGCTACCGCCGCCGCCAACACCGTGAACGACCGTAGCAGTGCATGTACTGGCACTGAGCTGGATACACAGGCCTAGTTTGCCTTTTTCCAGAGGATCTACTGTAAGAAACTGTAAGAAAACAAAATTGCCGTTAATATTTGCTTCCATATTTATTGTATTATTTCTTGGACTGCTTCTAAAACGGCAAAGCTTATAATAAATGAACGATATGTACGGAAATATTTGCTTCATTATTTATTGTATTATTTCTTGGACTGCTTCTAAAAGAGGCGAAGCCTATAATAAATGAACGATATGTACGGTAATATTTGCTTCAATATTTATTGTATTATTTCTTGGACTGCTTCAATTATTCAATAAGGTACGAAACCTATAATAATTTAATGATATGTACGGTACGTAATATTTGCATCAATGTTATTGTATTGTTTTTTGGACTGCTTCAATGAGGCATTCCATAGCTTTTCGATCTAATTACTCCAATACTTCGACTATAACTACATAAATGGTACCATGTATAGCCTACGCTAAGGCTACGTGGCTATTGTGACGTTACCATGGAGGTAGTCAACTCCACTAATGTAGACGATACAGATAGACCGGCATTGATAAGCCAGAATATCTTGCGTATAATATCCTCTATCAGCCAAGCAATAGGCTACCCATATATTTATGATATGTACGGTAATATTATTACCGTACATATCACAAATATATTTTTGGCTACGCACTTTATTGAAGCATTCAAAGAAATAATACAACATTGACGAATAAGTCGCTAAAAAACTAGGTAGCGAATCGGTATTTGTATGTGGCGAAACCTCTCGGTAGCGTATCAACTGGGTAGCGAACCAGATTCTAGTACCGGTAGGTAGCGAAATCTCTACCCACAAACCCTACAGGTGGCGAAACCTCTGGATAGCACACCTTTCACCCTCACTACCGTTCGTGAGTCCTCATACATCTTCATTATCACACGCACCAGCCACTCCTCTACGCCAAGTTTTCTTCTAGCCTACTGCACAACTTCTTACTTTAAGTAGTTATCTTTCCTGCAGCTGCCTGACTATGAAGTTAGTGTCGATTGTGTCACGTCATGGCATGAAACGAAACTTCATATCGTACCGTTATTTTTCTAGACTGTTAATTTGCAAGTTTGACTGGCGTACCCGACTATTGTTTTGGGCCACACCCCTCCCTCCAGTCAGAATTTTGGCTGGACGCCGGATTGGGTGGCCCCACCAGGTAAGATAGAATGCTTTCTCTTATCATACATACATACAAATACATGTAGATTACTTCTTGGTTAACAGGAAAGACTGGATTCCACTGGAAACTGGTTCAGGATGTAAAGGTCATCCGAGCAAAGAATGTATCCCCCAGCATAAGCTACTTGTGTGCGACATGAGTTTATACATAGATCCTGAACGCAAGAAGGTATACATGCCCAAAAGGAGAGTGTGGCTGCTGAAGAACAAGGAAATTAGCGATAGGTTTCATAGTGAACTGGAGGAAATTAATGGAAATAAGGAAGGTAGGCTTAGCGATGTTAATAGTCAATGGAATTTCCTTAACCCGGCAGCTGCAGGGAGACTCTTATGAGTTTTACTGGGCGACTGTTGGGAGACTCTAATGATCCTAGGCCTAAAAAAAACATTTAAAACACCCCAGTAGCACTTGAAACTTTTGTTTTGTTTTTTTGCCCCTCGGCCATGCCACATATCACTCCTCCACATCCCCTCCTTCCCCCCCTTTTTCTTTTTTTTTTGCCCCTCGGCCATGCCACATATCACTCCTCCACATCCCCTCCTCCCCCCCCCCCCTTCAATTATCACCTATTTTCCCTGTTATTCCCTTATTCTTAGGTAGGCCTATATTTTCGTGCTAACATTAGCGAGTTGCTAGCAGGACGTGGTCATCTGTGTGTCTAGTCGTGGGAAATAGCGGGACATACAGAGAGAGGCCTCAGTGTCTCTCCAAGCCTTGAGAGGGGAGGGTGTGGAGCAGGCTGGCTCACACTTGATGAATGAAACTCTCCCTTTCATTTTGAGATTTTGACCATCCAAACACTTTTTCCACTTCTTTTATTATTGTAACATGTTACTATCTTCATATTAAACGTAAAATAGGCGCATATGGATAAGTATTTATGATATTTATGGTAAAATAACAATTTTAGTGAAGGAAACAGTGTAAATACCTCCGCACCAGGGCATGGTGCTCATTACATAGGCTGCACATTTGCCGAGTTAAGCATAGCCTTCTCGCTGCCACTGACAAAGGCTGTGGGAAAACAAAGGGTCACCCATGAAATGTTGTACTTTAAGAAAACCTTGTAATTCTATATTATGGTATCATAGACTACAGTAGAGCTGAACTTGACAACAATTTGTTCTCCAATGTTGTGTTTCTTACTGTAAAATTCCATTTTTGTGACATAAACAGGTCTACTGTTATCTCTCTCTCTCTCTCTATTATATATATACAGTATATATAATGACTAATCTTGTGCCTGGTACTCTCAACATTGAGACTGAACCACTTGGTGTTAAATTATACTTTTCACTTATCGCAAGATAACAGCAAGTGCTGTCTCCTGATATTATTTTAAAACCTAGATTGGGCCATTTATTTGCAGATATATGAGTAGCAGTTAGGTCACGAGATTCGAGATACAGTCAGTCTATATATTTTTGCAAATGGCGGCTCTTGTGAATGTGTTATTATCTCGTAATTTCACCATAAAAACTAAACCACTTGTAGAGAGCTCTAGTTTTTACCTATTGCAAGATAACAAGTTCTGTCTCCTGGTATTATTATATAACCTAGGTTAGGCCATATATTTGTGGAAATATGAGGAACAGTAAATTATTAAACTATCCAGAGACTTCTGAGAATACCCTAAACTGGAATATTTACTTCACTACACAGCTTCAATGGTGAGTATGTTGCTGTTGGAGTTCAGTGGCTATAGTATTAGTCTAAGTACATATGTGTGAAATTGGGTAAAACAGAGAGGTAGCATTCACTTTTATCTTGTGAATGGTGTAGATTATAACACTGCAAACCTGATCAACTCGGATATTTGCCGAGATATACGGTGTACTGTCCGATATGAGATGCCATTCCAAAAAGTATGGGCTTCCAAGTAGAAAGATTCCGAGAAAACAGGGTTTTACTGTATGCCTTCCAGGCGCTGATGTAAACAAGATTGCCCGCAATAATTGAGTTAATGGCCTAAGTGGCCACAGCCAAAATGGCTACAGTTTATTCTTTCTGTAATTTCTCCATGCCCGATAAGATAATGATCTTTTGATATGTGACACAGCTCTTGTATCCAACACAATACCCAGCGTGCAATCCTGCTCGAACCCCGGACAACGTTGCTTGCAACTTTAATTATTATTATTATTGTTATTATTTTTATTATTATTATTATTATGATCGTTATTATGTTAAATAATACATTGTAAATTATAATAGGGTTTTACTCAAACATTGGTTTCATTGCCAATTTTTTTGTTTTCAATTGGGTTTCTAATTTTGTTATGCTTCTAACATAGAGCATATATATATATATATATATATAGCTAAATTTTAACATATATTGATTAATGGATTTGCCGAAAAGCCTAAACTAGGCAAATCGAGGTCTACAATGAAAAATACATAATATGCATACAAATGTATGTAATCTTTTATGGTAATTAAGTATCAATCAATAATAAAAAAATATATATGTATATCTCTCCTCTAATTCTTCTAAACATGCAACATTCTTTGACTATCTCACTTCTAAATGATATCCTTATATATATCTCCTTTCTCTGAAATGTCCATCTTGGGTGATTTCAATGGTCACCACCACCAATGGCTCTCTTCTCATTTCACTGACCAAACTGGTGAACAAGCATACACCTTTTCTATCCTAAATGAACCAGAGCAGTAAGTTGAGCACCCTACACGTATCTCGGGCAGCCTCGAAGATCAGCCCAACATCTCTGATTTATTTCTAACCAATAACCTTCTGCTTTCACTATAAATGTTCTTCCTCTGATCTGCTCCTCCAATCATAACCTTATCTCTGTTGCCTAACCTATCTCTCTATTACGACCTTCAGACACTCTCCAGCTCTGCTGATTGGGAGGCTTTTCGTCAGTACTTCTGTGATTTTTCCTGGAATGATTTTTACTTCCATGGCCAGGGACCCTCAGATAATAACGGCCGCATTACTGAGGTAATGCTCTCGGGCATGGATGCATACATTAAATTTTCTTTCTCTCAAACTAACTCGCAAAAAATTGGTTTACTCATGCTTATTCTACTGCTGTCTATTCAAATGGTACCGTCGCCATCAAACTCAAGAATCTTGTTCTTCATATCTTTCTGACCCGAGTCAAACCAAATCTGTTCTTCAACTTGCCAAAAACACTTTCATCAATAATAAATGTTCTGAACTTTCCAACTCTAGCTCTTCCCAAGCTTCCGGGCATTTAGCCAAAAACCTCTCCAACAATTTTAGTTCCTTATGTTTCCCTCCTATTCTCCTCTGCCATGTCTTCCTCTGACAAAGCTGAACTCTTCGCTGAAACTTTCGCTAAAAACTCCACCTTGGATGATTGCGATACTGTCCCTGCCTGACCAACTCGCCTCACCTCTCTTACTTATGCCTAATAGCATATACTTACTGCCCTCTCTGGGCTTAATACCGAGAAGGCGTACAGATCGGATGGTGTTCCCCCTATTGGATTAAAAAAACTGTTCTTCCGTGCTGACTCCCTACCTCGGCAAACTCTTTCGTCTCTGTCTTTCCTCTAACGTTGTTCCTTCTTGCTGAAAGTTTACTCTCATTCAACCTGTCCCAAAGAAGGGTGACTTCTTTCAACCCTCCAACTACCGTCCAATTGCTCTCACTTCCATATCTATAAGTTTTTAAATTACTCTTAATCCAAAATTTCTTGAGCACATTTCTTTCCATAATCTACTTTCAGGTCGCCAGTATGGTTTCCTTAAGGGCCGCTCTCTACAGGTGATCTTCTTTCTTATCTTACTAAATCTTGGCCATCCTCCTTTCAGGACTTCGGTGAAACCTTCTCTATTGCGCTAGATATATCAAAAGCTTTTGAAGAGTCGGGCACAAATTTCTAATTTCTAAACTACCCTCCTTCTGTTTTTATCCCTCCATCTGTGCCTTTATCTCTAATTTACTTTCTGGCCGTTCCAAAGCTGTGGTTGTGGACGGCCATCACTCAATTCCACAACCTATCAGCACTAGTCAGCAGCGCCAAAGTGCCAAAAACTCCGCCAGCTGGGAGGACTGGAAGTCTGTACTGGAGAGATAGGACAGGTAGCGGAGATAAAGTTGTGATCGGAGGAGCCCAGCGGAGAGAGGAGGTTTACAGCATAAGTAATCCTGTAATCCTGTATTGGCAAATTTTTTCCGTCTGTGTACTCATACCTCATGCTTCCCAGTACCCTGGAAAGAAGCAAACATCCATCCAGTTCCTAAAAAAGGTGCCTCTTCAGATCCATCAAACTACAGACCAATAGCTATAACTTCCACTCTTGGTAAAGTCTTTGAAATTATATTAAATAATCACATAATTAAGCATCTTGAGAATAATAAACTAATCAGTGGTAGGCAATATGGTTTTAGACGATGTCGATCAACTGCAGACATGCTTTGCCTTCTTACGCATCAAATCAACCAAGCTACAGACCAACATGGTGAAACACATACAATAGCACTGGATATATCAAAGGCATTTGATAGAGTCTGGCATCAATCCTTATTGTCGAAGATGTCACACTACGGCCTTGCATCATTAGTTCCACTAATTTCTTCTTATCTTCATAACAGAAAAATACGTGTAATGGTAGATGGCCTTTATTCTCAATTTCACTCAATAAATGCTGGTGTTCCCCAGGGATCAGTTTTGGCCCCAATTCTGTTCCTCATTCATATCAATGATCTCATATCTACCACTCATAATCCAATACATTCCTACGCAGATGACTCAACACTCCACAGTTCCTTCACATTTACCAATTCTGTCACCCAACCCGATCTTATAAATTCAAAAATAAACACTGCAATTTCTCTGAGCCAGGACCTTTCTAGAATTAATGGATGGGGACAAAAGAATCTAGTTTCCTTTAATGCACAGAAAACCAAGTACATTCAATTTTCTAACCGACAGAATCTCACTGACTCCCATATATTTTTTAATGATGTAAATATTCCCACTTCCCCTAGTATTGACATTCTCGGTGTAACATTAACTACTAACTTGAGCTGGACACATTATGTTAGAGGCATTGCTAAGAATGCCTCTAAAAAACTGGGACTCCTGTACAGAGTTCGAGAATTCTTCACTGACGAGCAGTTGGCCGTGATATATAAAAGTCATGTGCGTTCTCAGATGGATTACTGTTCACCTCTGTGGGGTGGAAGTGGAGTGGTTGCATTGAGGCAGTTGGACAAAATTCAAAATAAAGCTATTAGATTAATCAATAACCCTGCAATCACACAGGACCTTCCTACATTATCCCTACGAAGAAACGTTGCATCCCTTGCATTATTCTACAGATATTTTCACAGCAATTGTTCCGAGGAACTTGCTTCAATTGTGCCGCCTCTCCACATCTTTCCCTGTAGAACTAGGGCAGCTGAGAGCTCCCATGAATTTACACTTTCTCCTCCACAATGCAGGACTTCTGCTTATCAGAATTCATTTATCCCCAGAGCTACTACTCTTTGGAATTCACTTCCCTCGAATTGCTTTCCACAAACTTACAATCTACAAATGTTTAAATCCAGTTGTTACAAACATTTTATGAATGGAGGATGCCTTTAGGCACATGGACCTTTTTGTTTTATCTGTGTTTTTCCTTCCTCCGTTCATTGTCTCTTAAAAAAAAAAAAAAAAAAAAAAAAAAAAAAAAAAAAAAAAAAAAGAGAATATTGGACCGGTCTCCAAGGCGGTCATGATTATGAGTAGGAAACTGGACTAACTGCTCTAGGCCATTTAGGATAGAAAGGATGTAGGCTTGTTCAACAGGTTGGTCAGTGAAATGGGAGGAGAGCTATTGGCTGTGGTGAACTTTGAAATCTTCTAAGATGGAGATTTCTGGGAAAGGGGAGATGTATAGAATGTATTCCACTTTAGAAGTTAGATAGTCAAAGAATTTTGGATATGCAATAGTATTAGGACAGATACACAGCGCAAACATATTTAGTTTGAGAGTGACAAGAAAGCTTCAGCCAGAGAGTATAGAATTCAGAAGAATCAAAGATGGAAAAACATGAGAGAAAGCAAGAATGTTGCTTCTATATACAAAATATCCACTTTTGGCTTGAAATTGAGGATAGAGATAGTTGGAGAATACAGAGAAGGGTTTGCTGTCAATAGTCCCAGACAACTGGGTTTTGGTGAGAAAGAGAAGATCAGGGATGGCAGAGATGAGGTGATGTTCCGCAGAGTACAAGTTAGAGGAAAGGCCAAGAGTGTTGCAGAAGTTGATAGTTTGAATGTCATGCCACGGTCCAAGACATTTTGATGGGTTGTTGGATGGGTGTCCAGTGTATGTTGATGGAGCATTTATGGTTTCCCCCCAGGGACCACAGTAAAACACTTAAATGTAGCCAGGTGTGTAGGGGAGGTGAGGCAGAGTGGTCTTGCCACTGGACTGGTAATCCAATGGACCCGGTTTCGAATCCCAATATGTCAATGGGAAGATATTATTGGGATGGAATTTGTGCTGTACCTAGTTTCAGTGCATTACCACAGCACACCGAATAGCCAAACAAAAAATACCCTCATTGTTCCCTGATTAATAGCACTGTATGAATATTCCCATATTCAAAAAATGCTACAGGGGGGCAATGCCTAGTTAGTTAATTGCTCAATAGGTGGCGTTCTGAGAGTGAGGGTCCGAGTGTGGGGATTGAGACTGTGAAGCGCAGAGGCAGAGCAGCTTCAGAGATGGGATTGCTTCGAGCCGGGGTGCTTCGCATGTCTCACTCCCTAGACTGGAACAAGACCTCACGGGTCTCACCGTGTTCAGCGGTTGAGTGTAAAGGCCTATGTCCGAGTGGGAGTAGTTGGAATATATATAAAAAAATAAAAAAAAAAAATAAAAAAATAAATAAATAAATAAACAGCCATTGGATTCTGATCTAAAGATTGAAGGTCCACGGTCCACCATCCCTTACATAGGTAAAATGAGTGTCTAGGCTGAGAGTTAAAAAGGCTCCTAGTATCTGTGGCATTTCTTAATATTTTTTTAAAGCTGGGGTAAGTCCAATATCCATGGGTTTAGAAAGGTCCTGACGTTGTTGACGAGATGATACTATTCCCTTTGACTATAAAAGAAGCTTGATCATCAGTATCTGGTAAAGGAAATGGTAAATGCAGGACTGCAACCACTAACATGCTTATATCCTACTCAGTGTATCAAACTAAGTCTTTGTTCATATATTACTAAAGCAAATTAGTGCTCACCTGCTAAGGTTACAATATCTGATCAACTGGCTGCTCATCGAAGTCAATGATTGATTTAAATCTGGTGCTCTGAGTGTTAGTAGAGTTTTTAAATGGGATGCTTGCACTGATGTTGATCTCAAAATAGGCTTTGATTCTGATTCCGTGGGATACCTAATGCGATTATTAATTGGGTGTTCAAATTTAAGGGGGAATGTAACCCCTGGGGGGGGTCCTGGGGTCATAAATATACCATGTTTCAAAATTGGCCTAAAAATGTTCCTATACCATCATGAAATAATAACCGACCAGTAGCTCACCGGGCCGCGCAAATATAAATGTCCGGGCGGGAGTTAAAGGGACGAAAGACGTAAGCACGTGGAGAGGGGCGTGGCAATATTGGATCTACTTTTTGTGTAGAATAAATACGAATATTCACTCGCAACAAATGTGTTGTTTTCTGGCTGTATTCATGGTAGCCTCTGGCAACTGTCACCACTAGAAAGAGAGAGAGGAGAGGGTGCCTCAGGGACAGTGTAATACAGACCTTGAAGCGTAAGTGCGCTCATCAACACACTCATGAGTTTCCCGAATGTAGTGATGGATGTGTGGCACCACATAAATTTTGTATGGCCTTGAATAAGCCGATAGTACCATAAGACCTTCCATAAGAGATTCAAGACAGCAGCAGCAAAAAGTATGAAGAACTTTGTATTAGGGATTGTCCTCAGATTCAGTGTAGAGAACCGGTTCTTCAACATAGCCACCAGTATAAATCGTTGTCTTGTAAGGAAGAGAACATCGGTTTTGTCAGCACTTGGGACTCATTCTTCCATGAAGATCATTTATTCTCAGATGAAGGGGTCCATCTGAACCAGGTGGCAGCAGCGTGACTCGGCCGCCTGCTAAACAATGACGTAAAGGATTTTCGGACACGATCCGAAGTCAACCGAGGACAGCCTAGGATGTGGATCTAGGACAGCGAGGACTGAGGACAGCCAGAAATGTAAACGGAAATCCACCCACATCCTACAACATAATATACTCCGGAAATCAAGCAAATTCACAAATCAACTGCAACAACTCTCTCCAGGATATTAAGGTATAATTTGCAATTGCTCGAAGTATTCGTAACAAATTTTCAGACATTGAAGAAAGTTTTCACAGAAAATGTTAATATGATAGGTATCACCGAATCATGGCTATACATTGAGCATAGCGACTATTTAGCTGATTACAATAATCCTGGATATACAATGTCTGAATGTAGTCAGATAAATAAAAGTGGGGGAGGCATTTTGCTGTACGCCAGGAAAGATCTTCATCCCATGCTAGTAACGAAACCATAAATAGATAATCTATCTATTTATCCATTACCGGACGCCGTGATCCCCGAAGGGGTGACCACGAACGAAACGCCCCATGCACCTCTGTCCCCAGTCAGCCGACGCCCCTCCTCCCATCCAACACCGCTTTCATTCATATACTTCTTCACTCTATCCTACCACCTCTCATTCGGCCTACATCTCCCTGCCTGTCCTTCCACCTCACTCTCGAACACTCTTAGTTATTCTCTCGCTTCCCATACGTTTCATATGGCCAAATCATCTCAAGGTGTTCCTTTTCACACTTTACAGTACATCTACATCCACACCACACCTCTCTCATACTTCCTCATTCTTTTGTCTATCCCTCCATGTAACCCTGCACGCACTTCTCAAGTTACTCATTTCCACCCCTCTCACTCTTGGTCCGAGTCTCTCCATCAACATCCATGCTTCGTTCCCGTAAGTCAATGTCGGGATAATCACACTGTCATGAAAGGACTTTTTTTCTTCCATGCTGACTACCCTATTTCTTGTTACTGCTTTCAGCGTTCCTACAACCCTCTTCCCCTGCTGCTCCATCTCTCGCACTTCTTCATCCATACTCCCATATTTACTCAGCACACTGCCCATATACTTAAATGAGCTAACATTCTTCATAGCCTGACTGTTCAACCTCACCTCACACTCTGTGGCTGCACCCCTTTCAAAGACCATTACCTTGCTCTTCCCCGCATTTACCATCAGATTCCGTTTTTCTCACACTTTTCCAAACATATTTACCAGACCCTGCAACTCGCACTCACTATGGCTCATCAGAACTGTATCATCTGCAAACAGCAGTACAGTTTCTTCCTTATCAGCGGTACACCAACATCCACTATTTTTCCTTTTATTTATTTCATGACTCCATCCATATATATATTGAACAACCACGGGGACATCACACACCCTTGTTTCAACCCAACATTGAGATCAGAGAACTCGCTCTGCTCATTCTCCACACATACAGACGACTTTGCACCCTCATACATGCTCTTCACTGCTTTCAGCAGCTTGCCATCTACTCCGCATATTCTCAGTACTTTCCACATACCTTCTCTATCAACTCTGTTATAGGCTTTCTCCATGTCCATAAAGGCAGCATACAACTTTTGTCACTTCTCCAGATATTTCTCCACAACACATTTCTGGGCAAATATAACCTCTCCGCCCTCTTCGCCACTCCACCTTCCTCTCGCCTCCCTTCAGCTCTCCTCACCCACTTCTTTGTATCTTAAGTTTAGGTACTACTACATAATGGTCAGAGAGAATCCCTCCCTCTCCCCCCCCCCCAATACCCCTATACACCCTAGTATCCAGCACCGAATTCTTCATTCGTTCACCTACACATATAATCAATCAGTGCCTTTCGTTCCACCACTGTCTCATACTTCCTCCTACACACCACTTCCCATGTGTACCTGTGTATAATTCTGTGTTGGAAGAAGGTGTTGGCTATCCACAGCCTCCTACCCACACATACGTCCACAAGTGCACTACCATTCCCATTCACCTCTGACGGTACATCACTAATTACAGCAATTTGGTCATACACTTCTCTGTCAATGATTAGTGATTGTCCAGGGGGGTGACATATTAGTCCAAGGGTTATCTTTTCTTGAAACATATATTTCAAATGACCATAAATTATGTCAATGTTATTTTAACCCCCCCCTGCCCAGGGGTAAGGGAGTAGAATATGCCCCACGTGCCTCCTGCATGTCGTAAAAGGCGACTAAAGAGGTTAGGTTGGTGGGCTTGCGACCCTTCACCCGTAAAAAACTCTACAGCAACAAATAAACAAAAGGCCTCCGAACTGGACGGACCTAATGTTGACGAACTTCGACCAACCATAGTCAGTCTAAGGATTGTGACTTGAAAAGTAAGAGGCATGAATGAGGACACAAAAGAGAGAGAGAGGTCCTGAAAGTGTTAGTGAATGCCAGGCTGGATGTATGCAGAATGATCGAGACCAAATGGAAGGGTACATGTGTTAGAGACTGGGAGTGTAGAATGGGTGTGTGTGCTGGAGTGGGTGAGAATGAGGGAGCGAAAGAATGTGCGTGTTTGTTTGTAAGTAACAAATGGAAGGAGTGTGTAGGAGACTATGGTTCTGTGGGTGCAAGGATTGTGTGGGTGAGAATGAAAGTAGGAATACAAACGTGAGTAGTTGTGTGTGTGTATGCTCCGACAGAGGATGAATGTGTAAAAGAGATTGAGGAGGTCTGGGTGAATGTTGAGGCGTGTATGGTTAACTTTGGCAAGAGCATAGGAATATTTCTGATTGGGGATATGAATGGGAAGGTGGGTGATAGGAAAGTTGATGGAGTGGTGTGAGGGTTGGGTGTACCGTCAGAGGTGAATGGGAATGGTAGTGCACTTGTGGACGTATGAGTGGGGAGGAGGCTGTGGATAGCCAACACCTCTTCCGAAACAATGAAACACAGGTACACATGGAAAGGGGTGTGTAGGAGGAACCATAAGACAGTGGTGAAACGAAAGGCACTGATTGATTAAATAAGTGTGGATGAACGAATGAAGAACTCTGTGCTGGATGCTAGGGTGTATAGGGGTATTGGGGGGGGGGGGGGTTCTCTGACCATTATGTAGTAGTAACTAAAATTAGGATACAAAAGCAGAAGGTGAGGAGAGCTGGAGGGAGGCGAGAGGAAGGTGGAGAGGGTTTATATGTGTATTGGAACTACTTTAGGATACCGTGCAATAAAACAGTAGTATGCAACGGCCGCGCAGGCATGAGGGTGCGTGAGGAGGGGCGTGTCAGTAGACAATTTCCCTCGCGAGTGAAACACCATTTCCAACCGCCAAAGCTCTCACCTCACACCTTGAAGCGAGTGTTGAGGAGGCGATGTAGACGTTTTTTATTTCCTGGATAGTGATGCCGAATCATCTGATGAAGAGTGTTAGGATGATTACTAGCCAACGCTGGAGAAGATAGAGGAAATGGAAGAGGAGACACCTACTGTTCCAAAAACTTGCTCCAAATTGTTGTTCGTGGCGTGTCGGCGCCGCGGCCAGTGTCTCGTGTACTCATTCCTCCATCTACACCTCCCCAGACTGTGATGTGGCCTTGTGTTTGCACAGTGTTTCAGGGACTACCACACCCTTCAACACTTACAAGCTGCCTATAAATTATCGCATAATATAAGTGACAGTGACACTTGCAATATGATAATCGTAGCCGAAATATATGCGGTGACAGTGGAAGAATGAAAGCAAAAGTAGCCTAGCCCATGAGCCTAGCCGAGAGTCATGGTAGCAGGCTGAGTGTGCGTTCATCAGTGTGTTTTGTTATGGTAAGGTACACATGATGGCCGCCCATCACCATGGCAACCAGGACGCACTCGAGGCTTGGCAGATTCTAGTACTCTAAACACTGAAATGTTTCGCACTTTATACACTCTACCAACAGTCACAATCACTTTCAGTGATAGGTCTTGTTATTTTACTTATTGTGGAGGCACACATGTAGCCACAGAAAGTGCGAGAGTCATGCAGTGGTGGCAGGCTGAGCGTGCGTTCGTAAATGTGTTTTGTTATGATATGGGAAACAAGATGGCAACCATGGCAACCAGGACGCACTCAAGGCTTCCAGATACGTAAACACTGGACTTTACACACTTTATAACACTCTACTAACACCCCCAATGACTTTCAGTGATAGTTGTTGTTATTTTATGCATTGTGGAGGCACACATATTGCTCGAGTAGTGTAAAAGACTCTCCCTCGAAAATTGAATGCATCGTACATCAGCCACACTCACCTAACCAGCTGCCAAAAGCAGCCCGGGAGTTTTGAACAGGCACACGGCATAGAACAATGTTACTGACCCCCCCCCCCCGACCCCTAAATGACCTTGGTGAGTGCTATTATGCATATATTCTTTCATTACTAACGCATACCATTACTTTGAAAATATTATACACAAATAAACTAAATCGTCAAGAATGTACTGAATACTAGCCCTTTACTAAACTTCTTCAGTCAACCCATTAGTCGTATATGTCCCCAACCGAGGAATAAAAAATAAAAAACACCTACATACAAATAATCAGCAAGCTTACCAAATATGACAAGGAACCAACACGAGGACAACCCGCCAGTACAAAGGTCACCAAGGCATTGAGCCAAAGATGAACAGGAATGACAAAGGAAAGAAATATGAGAAACAAATAAACCTTTAAACCACCCATGAACTTCAAATGAACCACCCATGACACAGCCATAGTTCAACTGTTGTTAGCAAGATTTATTTCGGGATTGAGTTTATGAATTAATATTTGTTCACCTATCAATGCATCACTTTGACTCCTAAATTTTGCTATGATCTGGAAGTAATTCTCTGATAACATTTATCCTTATCATGCGAGTGATTTTGGACCGCAGAGAATGACATTTTGTAATAACTGGCTGGATCTGTAACTTTTCCCGATGTGTTCAAATAATCGACTTTTGAATGATCGACTATTGCAACCAACATACCTAGCCTAACAACTAGGACAAGTACATTTATAAACTATATTCGAGCACAATGGGTTTGGTACATGGTCCTTAAAGTTAAAATAAGATCCAATTCTGAAATCATTTGAAATAACAATTCTGAACTTTATTGATGGGAAACTATTTCTCAAAATATGTTGCGTTACTTTACGAAAATTATAACTAACCTTGCCATAGAAGGGCATTTTGATGTACAGTTGGCCAACTTAGTCCTGTTGTGGTGTGTGGATGTGTGTGGCATTTCATCCGTAGTAAACAACGTAGATTTGTGAATGAATCCCTCAAACCGAAAGGCGTATGAAAGGAGGGACATGATTGGTCGAAGTGAGGAACATCGTGAAGTTCAATTTTCTTTCATATATGCATTATTGCAGGTTTAGTATAATTTCCAGAAAGACGTTGAGTATTAAGTAAAATTAAATACAGATGTTTCTAATTAACATATTTACATAACTATACATAAATATATAAATAGACATCGCAGGAATGCGAGTGTGATGGTGGCAGGAGGGTGGGAATTCGAATCAGTTCAATCGAGACGGTGCGGCGGGACTAGCCTACATAACTAACAAGTGAATGGTTGTTTTCAAGATGCCTGTATACTGATTACACTAATTTAGCTTAAAAAGTATGTAGAAAATAAAATGTTTAGTAATATTGTATTGTGCGGACTTATTACAAATAGTATTGATAGCGGAACTTATGATTGTGTTATATTTTGAATTTATAATTTCTGAAATATCTTAATTAACATCTTAAACTTTACTTCTATAAAAATTGCAAATAACCTATAACAAAAGTTCCCATGTAGAGTATGGATTTTTCATCTGTGTATGAGAAGTCCTTCTTAACCTATGCAATAGGATGAAGCCAATAGTAATTGAGCAATCCTAGCAATTACCAGAAGATTGTATATCCATCAATTACCAGGGCGCCTTTTGAGTCTTGGTTACCAAGAGAACTCGGTAATAAATAGCCACCACATAACTCTTTAAAGTATAATTTTCATACAAAAGCAAGTTCAAGCATTTACACTACAAACTTCATGTCATAACACATTTTTAAATGTTACTGTCCATAGAAGTTTTATGCCAAACAATCAATATGCAGGCATCCTAAATACAACCATTCACCTGTGAGTCATTAATACCAGCCGTGCCGTCTCGATTAAATTGAAACGAAGCCGAACCCTCCTGCCACCGTCACTCTCACATGTTCTGCATGCCTAATAATTTGAGTAAGGATAGGTTATGTATTAATAATAACTAAGATTCTTCAATTCATATCCATTTTTTATTTAACATCATCCTGGAACATCTACTAACCCTCCAGTAATGCAAATAATGGAGAAGATAGAGTTTCCCGATATTTCTTGTCTCACCCAATCACGTCCCGCCTTTCACACGCCGTGGGATTTGAGAGATTCATTCATAAAACTACGTTGTTTACTACGGATGCAATGCCACACACCTCCACACAACCCAACATTTTGTTGCAGGACTAAGTTGGCCAACTGTACTTTACTAATTTTGGAACATCACATTTGTCTACATTATTTTGGAACATTTTGGAATACAAACATTTCTTGAGACTATAATCAAATATGCTTTCTTTAGAGTGGTTTTGCAAAATATAATCCCCTAATTTACAGATTTCATCATAAAGATTTGAATATAATTAGAACAAATGGCATAGGCTCTATCAAGCAGTTTTAATTAAATTAATTTTATATATTTGAGGAAAAAAGCTAAACCAGCTAAGGCCGCGTCCCCTATGTGTTGGCTTCCTGCAAACACCTGTAACTAGTCAATTGCTTGTCTTCGTTATTTGAATATCTAGAAATGCAAGTGAGCCATTATTTCCATGCTCGCAAGTAAATGTAATTTTCTTGTGCTGATTATTTATATATTCAAAGAAACCCTTGTTAGCTTCCTCATTCCTAAATATAAAGAACGTGATGTCCATGTTGTCGAGACTCGTAAGTAACTCGACAGTTTAGGTTAAGTAAACATACTGGAAGTTCAAATTAGGTGCCAGTATTAGGCTAAGTTATATACAGTAGCTTTATAAAAGATATGTACTATTTCGTATTAAGTTTCTATGGGTTTATCATCAATAATTATATCGGGTTATCATTACAATTAATCCGGTATATCTTGTAGATAATTAAACGACGCATTGGTGGATATGAACTGCGCATGCGTCATATTTGGGACAAGCGGGTTGCTTGCCGGAAACAGACAGACTTGCTTTAGCTGCGACCTCATGAACTCCTTCTTCTAGCCCGCTCCAATACAACCACCTGTTTCCTGCTAAGTCACTCTAATTCTTATCTCCTAGTGGCCACTATACCTTCTGTCTATTCCTAATTCTATCCTTGAGCTATCCATCACTATCAACGTTTAAAGTAAGTTAACTCTTGTAAGTTTATAGGTAAATTTTGCGTTGTTTACTCTTGAATTCTTACAAATTGGTCCTTCGAACCTCTGAACTTTGCCTTATGCTAGCTTTTCTTCCTTGTATTTTCTTTCTCCTGCTTTCCTTTTGTCTCCTATTTACTGGTTATTCCTTCTTTCTGTTCCCTGTTTCCGCTTCCCTGGTGTCCCTTGTAGGCTTGTGGGCTGTTGATTCTTGTCTGTGGCCTAATTTCCGCCGGGTCCCGCTTGTTTTGCCCGACCGTATGAGCCGCCGCCATGTATTTCCGACCGGCGCTTTTGGCGGGGGGGTTGGGGAGGAGGACTATAAGCGTGTGATCACTTTCTACCCCAAGCCTATTAAAAAAGTTTCAATTTTGGGCCATAGCTATGTCAGGGAAATTTATGTGGACAAGCCAGTGTACCACCCATTTTTCCACGTGAAAACTTTTGCTCGGGTGGACACTATCAAGTCCTCTGCGGCCTGGGAGAGCCACGTCCGTTACCAGCCGGACCTGACCTTCTTAGTCTTGGGCGGGAATGATATCCATCCCGAGACAGACATCCGCTCTGTCGCCAACGCCATCCAGGACCTTGCGAAAGAGATAGAGGATATCTCAGGGGCCTGTATTATTATAGGCCTGGAGGCGAGACCGGCGCCCTGCGGTCTGACGGCAGAGCGGTTCAAAAGCATCAGGAACGGAATCAATCGCTGGCTGAAAAAAGTACTGCCATTCACAAAGTCCCGCTACCATTCCATGGAGGTGCGGGACGGTGACTACAGTGAAGACGGCGTACACTTGACTTATGATGCCAGCGAGAATCTGTTCAAGAGGGTCGTGGCTGCTACCCAGGAGCACTTCAAACTCGATAAACAGGCTCTAAGGGAGCAGCCAGATGAGGAGTGGGAGGTGGCTAGTTTTTCGCAAGTGGATCTCAGTAATAATTAGGTGGTAGGCTATAGGTATAAAATTGCAACAATTTAATGTAAAGTAGAATTATAAGGGTTAAATTGAATTTGATCGGTCTTAACTAAATTTAAAGGGGAACCACAAACATTTTTGGTACCATTAGATGTTATGCTAGCCTAGTGTATTATATGTTTACAATTTAAATTGGCTTGTTATACAACATTTTGGCATCACTTCCTTAGTGTACTCTAACACCATGTTGCCTCATATTATGTAAGGTTAATTAATTTTATTTTGTGAGTGGAGATGGTATAGTCATTCGTTAACTTTTATTATTGCGCTCTGCGTCTTATTTCACTCATTACTGCCCTACACCAACAAAATTGCCGCATTTAATATAAGGTTTACTATTTAATTTTAAGAGTGGAGATATTTAGGCGTTGTTCGTTTACTTTCATTATTGCGTTCCGCGTCATATTTCACACTTATTGCCATACCCCGACATCACACGTTTAATTAATTATTACGTTTTAAGTCGGGGTTCCCTATGTCTTGCCTTTATTGGCGTCAGCTAACTTTCTGAGTGTGCTTTACGTCCATATAGGTAAGATATATTAATATTCTGTTTCCTGTGTATTGCCATCATGTCGTTGACACTGTCCCAGTACAAGCGACGCAAGGGGGGTATCAAGAGTGGTTTGACTAGGATCACCAAAGATATTGCTACATTTTTAGTTGATGCAGATAATGATGCGATTGAGGCTAAATTGGCTTCGGTATTAAGACAGCTCGAAGATTTAAATTTATGTCGCCGCGAAATGGAAACACTCTATGAAGATGACAACGAGTATTTCGCGGACATAGAAGCCGACATGGATTACATAGGGCGTCTTGATAAAGTTATCATCCACCTTAAAGGTAAGCTAAAACACAAGGAGCCAAATCGTGCTGCAGTTAACAGAAATGTCGGTATAAGATTGCCGAAAATAACCCTTCCTGTGTTTGACAGTGATCCCACTCTGTGGATGGGATTCTGGGATATGTTCCACTGTAGTGTCCACAGCAATGCGGAGCTCTGTGACATCCAAAAATTCACCTACTAAAGAGGTCAACTGAATGGCGAGGCAAAACAACTAATTGAAGGTTTCGCAATTGAGGGAGCCAGCTACCAAACAGCGGTTGCCCTTCTACAGAAAACCTATGGGCACAGGGATAGAATTAAGGTGGCACATATAACTAACCTTACTACTTTGAGTCCTCCCTCTTACAATGCTCGAGGAACTAAAAGGATTCTATACTAGTTTTGAAAGTACACTGAGGTCAATAGAGACCCTACAAATTACCCTTCATGAAGTTAGTGTTGTAATTCTCATGAATGAATTGCCATCCCCACTAAAGGAAATATTAAAGAGAACTTTAGGTGAAGAAGGTCTAGACCTAGAAACTTTTGTCCAGGCATACCAGACAGAAGTGTTTAACATGGAAAGTGTAGCAGAACGGACTACACCACACATACCAGTTGTTTCAGCATCCTTTGCGGTGCAGGAGGCCTCGGTGCGAAGGAAGGGTTACAAGTTGTGCGAAGGGGCACATGCATGGTCTAAATGTCTCATATTCAAAACCCGTGCTCTGAAAGTAAAACGCGCAAAACAACTCAACCTTTGCACCGGGTGCTTATCTTCAACCCACGGGAGCAATGGTTGTGTGAACCCTGACACCCGCAGCTGCAAGTTCTGTCAAAACAGACACTACCATATCCTCTGTCAGTCCAGATCTCAATGGGACGGTGCAAAGAAGGAGCAAAAACCTCAACAGGTAACAAAGACCAAAACACAAACTACGACGATGTCTGTGTCTTCCAAGAAGACTAGTATTATCCTCCCAACTGTTATGCTGCCAACAGTAAAGGAATCAAGAGGAACAGTCAAGATGCGTACGCTGCTGGATCAGTGCTCACAGCGCACCTTCATTCTTAAATTCCGCTCTAGACTCGATCCATTATGAAAAATTGGGTGTTGAAGAGCTAGAGTTGCGAGGGTTTACCGGAGCATGTAAGAGCAAAAAGTATCCTGTAGTGTCCAAATATAAAAAGTACAAATGAGTAATGCCCTTAATACCTTCTTTGCATCAGTTTTTACAACAGAAGACCTCATTGATATCCCTACAGCATCGCCGATTCAGATAGATAATTCTGATGCTCTAAGCAATATCACCATTACAGAGAGAGAAGTATTGAAATGTTTAGATAAACTCAAGGTAAATAAAACGCCCGGACCTGATACAATCTCACCTAGAGTTCTAAAGGAAGCTAAAGGAAGCTAAGGATGAGCTCTCCAAACCACTGACATTGCTATTCAGTAAATCCTTGCAGTCTGGAACTATGCCTGATCAGTGGAAGCTAGCTAACGTAACACCATTTTTTAAAAAAGGCAGCAAATCCCTACCCAGTAACTATCGTCCAATTAGCTTAACCTCAGTTGTATGTAAAATGCTAGAAACGCTAATAAGAGACAGACTCGTAAATCACTTAGAGGAAAATAACATACTTAAAGATACTCAACACGGCTTTCGTAGCAAACGTTCCTGTTTAACAAATCTCTTAGACTTCTTCCACGATATCCTCAACCTCTATGATGAGAGTAAAGCTGTAGATATTATATACCTTGATTTTCAAAAGGCCTTTGACAAAGTTCCCCACAAACGTTTACTGCTAAAACTAAAAGCGCATGGAATACAAGACGGTGTGTTGAAATGGATAGAAAATTGGCTCTGCGACAGAAAGCAAAGAGTAGTCATAAACGGTAAGGCATCTAAATTGACCAATGTAAGTAGCGGGGTACCCCAGGGATCGGTACTAAGACCAATTATCTTTCTAATTTACATCAATGACATAGATGAGGGTCTCACCTGTACAATCTCAACATTTGCTGATGATACAAAAATTGCAAATAGCGTACTCTCAAAAGAACAAGTTGACGATATGCAACACAATCTAGATAACTTGTCACATTGGGCCCAAATTTGGCAAATGAGTTTCAATGCGGATACATGTAAAGTACTACATATCGGATACCAAAATGAGAAAGCAAACTATTCGATGAATGGCACTCAGCTTAAGAATGTAAACAGAGAAACCGATCTGGGAGTAACAATATCGAGTAACCTAAAACCGAGTCAACAATGTTCAGAAGTTGTTAAGAAAGCAAACAAAATCATTGGCTTTATAGGCAGGTCATTTGAGCATAAATCCAAAGAAGTTATCCTAACCCTTTACAATTCCTTAGTCCGCCCTCTTCTGGAATACTGCGTTCAATCCTGGTGCCCTTAGTACCAAAAAGATATAGACAAGCTAGAACGAGTTCAACGTAGAGTTACCAAAATGATACCTAGCCTAAAGAACAAACCATACGAAGAGCGTCTTAGAGAATTAAATCTATTTCCTTTAACCCAGCGCAGATTAAGAGGCAACTTAATTCAAGTGTTCAAAATCATCAAAGGCATTGACAATATGAACTGTAGTAAGTACTTCACTATCGACCAATCTAATTACACGCGGGGAAACGGTTGCAAAATTATTGGTAAATCTTTTAACTCGCACGAATCTAAGAATTTCTTCTTCAATCGAGTTGTCAACTTGTGGAATGGGCTTCCCCAAGTCGTTATAGACTGCAGCACCGTTGATTCATTTAAACTTCGCCTAGACAAATATCTTGCATCAAACCCGCGACTGACTGCGTTTGTAAATGAATAACTTTATTTTATCCCCCCCTCAGTTACTAACCCATCTGTCCCCTACTAACTTCCTAACCCTGCCACGGACATTAGTTCCAGGGCAGTAATTCCCTTTCCAATTTTCCCTTACCCACTCTAAACCACTGTTTGGACAATTGATCCTCAGTGTTTTGGAGGACAAGCAGCCTAGAAGGGTCACCAGATCTGTTGTTGCTTGATTTCCTTTGTACTCCTTCAAGTACAAATTCTGGGGCAGAAACTATCCTCTACAAGCAGTTGTGGTAGAAACTCTCCCAGATCACAAAGGATCAGAATGCTTTAAAGCAGACATGAGAGTGTTGCGAAGCAAAGGCTACAAATTAGCTGATCCTCTAATGACACAGACATCTCGACTGGACTTGTTGGTTGGTGCCGATTATTATTATGACCTAGTGCGGCCAGGGTACAAAAAAGAGGGTGACATAATTCTCTTACCCACTAAATTTGGTTATGCACTAAGTGGCTCCTGCCATAACGACAAGTCTAGCGCCCAAGTAGAGGTAGTTACAATTTTGAAAGTTACGGTCACCCCGATGTATCAATACATATCCACGGAATCAAGTAATCTATGTCATAATGAATTAAAATGTATGTGGGAACTGGATCATCTAGGAATTTCTCCAAACGAAGATTCAAAGGAAAACAAGACTGCGTTGGACATATACAAGGAGACAGTAACATACTCTGCACAGAATCAGCAATATGAAGTCAGACTGCCATGGAACCAACAAAAGGAGAACCTGCCTTCTAATTATGGGTTAGCAGCGGGTCGCCTAAGGGTTCTGCAGAAGCGACTCAAACAAGAACCTGTCTATTGTAGTCACTATACCAACGTTATCCAAGATCAACTTCATCGTGATTTTATCGAAGAGGTTCCTTTCGGTGTTACTGAAAACAGTCATTATTTGGCACATCATGGGGTCACCAAGAATAGCACAACGACGCCCGTTCGTATTGTGTACGACTGTTCTGCTAGTATTGGCAAAGGCAGGCCAAGTCTTAATGACTGCCTTTACACAGGGCCATCACTGGTGCCAGATCTAGCAAAAATATTGCTGCGATTCAGGGTACACAAATATGCCTGGATAAGTGACATCGAGAAAGCCTTTCTCATGTTGAGACTTCATGAAGAAGATCGTGATTACACCCGATTTCTGTGGCCAAAGGATCCCTTGGACTTATCTTCACCCTTACTATGCTAACGATTTAAGGTAGTGTTGTTCGGGGTGACTTGCTCACAGTTTCTTCTTAACCCTTGTCTAGCGGGGCCCGCCTTAAGTCGGTGTCGAAAAACTTGGACTATGTGGCGGGGCCCGACTTAAGTCCGTTGGTTAATTCGCGCCCTAATTTAAGTGGAAAGCGAAACCTGGTGGTCAGGCGGTGTACTACAAGGTCCCACCCACACATCCCCACCGCATGACCATGACTCAGGAACGCTCAAGCAGCCGTGATGGAAAGACAAAATTTGCCCGTGTCCGATTCGGCGGCCGCCATCCCTAGTGCGTTGCGCCACCCTAATCGTGAGGCCCCGCTCACCGCCGAGGACTTAGATTTGATTATGAACTCTTCAGAACTGTCTAATAGGCTGTTGAATGACACCATGGAAGGCCTTGGTGATAGTGGTGATAGTGAGGAAGACGAGGACGACGAAACGATGCCGATCATAGGTTTTCACCCCAGACATAATTTGCGGGCCGCAAATGTTGAGGGTGAAGCTGCAGTGGGCGATCAGCAAGTTGAAGACGTTGGTGAACAAATGTATGAAGATGCTGACAAGGACCTTGGCGAACATACTGGTGTGGGTGTTGGTAGGTACACAGTACATTTATATTGCTTGGGAGGTTGATTACAAGCATTTTATTTGCGTTTATTTCAGGGTGTACGGTAGATTCCTTACGGTAATACAAGCAACGAAGCTTGGCGAAGATTGTGGTGTGGGTCTTGCTATACATTTATAATTGCATGTGACTTTGAAATTGCTTGAGTTTGATTGCAAGCATTTTATTTGCGTATATTTCAGGGTGTACGGTAGATTCCTTACGGTAATACAAGCAACGAAGCTTGGCGAAGATTGTGGTGTGGGTCTTGCTATACATTTATAATTGCATGTGACTTTGAAATTGCTTGAGAGATTGATTGCAAGCATTTTATTTGCGTATATTTCAGGGTGTACGGTAGATTCCTTACGGTAATACGAAGCTTGTGGTGTGGGTCTTGCTATACATTTATAATTGCATGTGACCTTGAAATTGCAAGCATTTTATTTGCGTATATTTCAGGGTGTACGGTACATTCCTTACGGTAATACAAGCAACGAAGCTTGGCGAAGATTGTGGTGTGGGTCTTGCTATACATTTATAATTGCATGTGACCTTGCAATTGCAAGCATTTTATTTGCGTATATTTCAGGATGTACGGTACATTCCTTACGGTAACGAAAGATTGAAGATTTGTGATTGGCATTATATGATTGTGGGGACCATTATGTATATATAATTTTATCATATATGATATATTTGTGAAATTGTTATATTATCACGACACACACTCTCTCTCTCTCTCTCATGTCCAGGGCCCTCCCTAATCTTGTTCCCTCCGGCCCCCGGGCAATACCACCAAACAGATGTCCTTCTCCTCCTCCTCTCTCTCTCTCTCTTTCTCTCTTTCTCTCTCTCTTTTTTCTCTCTCTCTCTTATCCTCTTTACTTTCTCTCTCTCTCTCTCTCTCTCTCTCTCTCTCTCTCTCTCATGCCCTGGGCACTCCCAAACCATCCATTTCTTATCTCCTGCCCCGGGCACTACCACCAAGCAGTCGTCTTACTCTCTCTCTCTCTCTCTCTCTCTCTCGCCCGCCCGCCCGCCCTCTCTCTCTCTCTCTCTCGCCCTCTGTCACACACTCACTCTTTCACTCACTCTTACTCTCTTTCTCTCTTACATAATCATATAAACACAGTAATATATATTTATATAATTATATATATATATATATACATATATATATATATATATATTTATATATATGTATATATATATATATATATATATATATATATATATATATATATATATATATATATATATATATAAACACACTTATTAGCTGCTAGTTTATTGGTCTCTCTCTCTCTCTCTCTTTCAAATAAATCATGTCTTAGATATAAAGTTGGAGTCTGCACATCCCTCATACGAAATACCATTCCCACAATTTTCATAGGCAACACCAGACCGGCGAACCGCACCAGGTCATTGTCCCCACAGCCAGGCCCATCCAGGCAGCGAGCCGTGTCAGAGCCTCCAGTGATGCCGCCCGCCAACATCTCGGGGGTAGAGCAGATGCCAACTACCCCCGCCCATGCACAAGCTGGTCCAGCGACCTCTATACCAGCTGCAGATGCTCCTCCCCCCGCGTTGTCAACGCCACCCGAGATGGCGCGGACGAGGAGGACCAGGCATCGGCTGAATTTGGATGAAAGCGATGCCGGCCCAAGCTCTCCCGATTCGCCTGAAGCCAGGATATACCCGGCGCTGGAAAGCGACTCTGATGGCGGGCAGGCACAGCAGGCGCAGGGACAGCCACAGCAGGGACAGCCACAGCAGGCGCAGGCACAGCCACAGCCATTACCAAGAGGTGGCGGGAGGGGAGCGCCACAGCGAGGTGCCCGGGGAAGGGCACGAGGAGGTGCCCGAGGAGGTGCACAAGGGGCCGGGAGGGGCAGGAGCCCGGGTGACGAGCCACCTGTCTTACAGTGGGAGGTCTGCCAGCCTCGGGATATGCCTGGTCTTCCACCCATGTTTGACAAGACAACGAATGGCATCCAGCCTGCCTTTCCCTGCTCAGAAAATGATACCCCTTATGACTACTTCCGGGCATTCTTTGACGACCAATTGCTCGGGGACATTGTCACAGAGACAAACCGGTACGGACGCCAGCACGCCGAAGAAATGAACTCATCCCACATGTGGAGATGGACACCCATTGCCATCGCTGATCTCCTTGTGTTTTTGGCCCTCACCATGCTCATGCCCCACATCAAGAAGCACAACATGTTGGATTATTGGCTCATGCATGACATCATATCAACGCCAGTGTTCAATACCTACATGCCAAGGGACCAGTATAGGCAAATTCTGAAGTGCTTGCATTTTGTGGATAATACTGCGCCACACAGAGCTGACAAGATCTGGAAAATACGGCCATTCCGGACCTCCCTCCTGAACAGGTATCGCCGGTTTTCAAACCTTTCCAGAATGTCGTGATCGATGAGTCCTTGATCCTCTTCCGTGGACGTCTCCCTTTCCGCCAGTACATTCCGTCGAAGCATCACCGCTTCGGGGTCAAATTGTTTGTACTGTGTGACTGCGAGACAGGATACGTGCTGGACCTTATCATATACACCGCTACTGATGTGGACATTCCGAACGACCCTCTGGGTCTTTCAGGGTCGGTTGTGAAGACACTGATGGAGCCGTATCTAGATGCCAACTGTATCCTGTTCACGGACAACTTCTACACCTCTCCTCTCCTTGCCAGGTATCTCCTTACAAGGAGAACAGGCAGCTGTGGAACTGTTAGGTCAAACAGGAAACACTGGCCCCGGTTTGAAAGGACGCAGAAAGGAGACATCATCCGGAAGAAGAGCAGCAGTGAGAACATACTGGCTATTTGTTGGCATGACACAAAGCCAGTCAATGTCCTCTCCACCTACCACAAGTCCGCCTTGCGAGATAGCGGGAAGAGGAGATACCAGCAGGACCCTGTCACAGGCAACAGGATTCTAGTTGTTGTCTCCAAACCTGACGCTGTTCTGGAATATAATGTGAACATGCGGTTGGTGGACAAGAGTGATATGCAAATCACTGCTGTTGACTGCCTTAGGAAGACCTGTAAATGGTACAAGAAGGTCGTACTCCATCTTCTTGATGTCACTATCCTGAACGCATACAACCTGTGGATGACACGGACAGGAAAGAGGAGCTCTCTAAGGCTGTTCGCCAAGGAAGTCATCGAGGCCATCCTCCGTAAGCACGGAACCACACGTGCGGCACCAGTTCCGAGGGCGATCGTCGATTTGCCCAGCCGCCTTGAGTGCCGGGACTACCTCGCGACCCACAGGCTTGTGCATGTACCCCTCACGGACGCACAAATTGAAGCTGGCCGGAAGGCCGGAAAAAAGCAGTGCCACGTCTGCAGTCACACGACAAGGAAGGAAGTCGCGTCCAAGTGTAGTCAGTGTGATGTGGGACTCTGTCCTATTCCTTGCTACCACGAATACCACACACTGGAACACTGCTAGACCTCCTTCCTTCTTGCCAATCATTCATAACTTCATTCAGTCATTCATTCATCTAATTCAAAGTACCTCAGGAATTCATGTCATTCAATCATTCATTCAATCATGCATTCATCTATTTCAAAGTACCTCAGGAATTCATGTCATTCAATCATTCATATGGTGGAATAAGCACACTACCCAAACACAAGTGCATTCATCATCATCAGCAACATCACCCATTACATCCATAAGTTTCGAATCTCATCCATCCATCTGGTTCTTGGTCCACCTCATACATCCATGTCATTCATTCATACATACATTCATACACTCGCTATAGGCAGTTCTGCCTTTTGCCTACCTCAATCACATAACTGCCTTTTCCCTACCTCAATCACATAACTGCCTTTTGCCTACCTCAATCACATAAAAAAAAACACACAAAACAAAAATGTGGATTACACCTCCTGGGAACACCACAAAAAAAAATGAGTCAACAACACTACCCCTTTGGGTGATTTGGAAATGTGTTGAAATAATATTATTATATCACCTTACAAACACAAAATATTTCCTGCAAATAAGGTGAGCAAGCGAGAGAGAGAGAGAGAGACAGAGAGAGAGAGAGAGAGATAGAGAGAGAGAGAGAATACAGAAACTGAAGTGAAGAAAGAAAGGGGAAAAAGATATAAAACACAGAAATATACAAGCAAATACAGGGATAAGATAAAATAATAAAGATAATTACATATACGGGTGAGGAAGAGAGAGAGAGAGCGAGAGAATAGAAAAAATGAAGTAAATAAAGAGAGAGCGAGAGAGACAGGAGGGTGAGAGAGAGAGAGAGCAAGCGAGACAGAGAGAGAATACAGAAACGTAAGTGAAGAAAGAGAGGGAACAAGCAAATGAAGAGAATACAGGGATAAGAGAAAATAATAAAGAGAATTACATAAGAGAAAATAATAAAGATAATTACATATACGAGTGAGGAAGAGAGAGAGAGAGAGAGAATAGAAAAAATGAAGTAAATAAAGAGAGCAAGAGAGACAGGAGGGTGAGAGAGAGAGAGAGAGAGAGAGAGAATACAGAAACGTAAGTGAAGAAAGAGAGGGAACAAGCAAATGAAGAGAATACAGGGATAAGAGAAAATAATAAAGAGAATTACATAAGAGAAAATAATAAAGAGAATTAAATATATGGGTGAGGAAGAGAGAGAGAGAGAGAGAGAGAGAGAGAGAGAGAGAGACAGACAGGAGTGAGAGAGCGGGCATGAGAGAGATAGAGAGAGAGAATACAGAAATAAGGAGAATAAGAGAAAATAATACAGATAACGAAGGAATAGACAGTGAAAGTCGACCCGCGGGAGGCCGAAGTCAGGCCGCGGCGAACACATCCGAACGCGCCCGGGAAACTGGCAAGAAAAGTACCTCCTCTTCCTCACTCCCCCACTCCCTCCACACTCGCTCCACCGTCCTGACTAGACTTCTATAGGGAGACGAAGAGTTGGTCGTTCCAAAATTGACCATTTCGTTCGCATCTGAGCTATATTTACGGCGCTAGGGCGAGCGAAAGTGAGAGAATATTTGTGGAATATGCCCGCTCAGAGGCTCGGTGTATAAAACCTTACCACCCGCTCTTAGGGTGTTAATGCCACGATCTTAAAGCATCTTTCCATTATCAAAGAGGATTCCGAAGTTGTGGAGACTATTAAGGAAGGTTTCTACATTGACAATCTCCAGGATACAGGCAGTGCTGAAGAGACTGTCATTAACCCGGGAGCTGCAGGGAGACTCTTAAGAGTTCCCCCGGCGGACTGCGGGAAGACTCTTAACCCTTTGGCGCACCTATAGTTTCCAATCAAAGTTTTTCCCACTCCCAAAGTATATCTCAGCTCACTTAGAGCCAGTTTTGTGCCCGGCGATAATTTGTCTCTGTGACGTTTTTATCCACCAAAAAATCCTTGTATTTGGATTAATGAGGTACCATCGGCTTCGTTATTGATTGAACTTGAAGATAAGTGAATAAAAACATAGAATAAATACAAAACAACCACATTGGGGCACTCCGAAATAAGAATTGTAAAAAAACAAGTAAATACCTTATTTCCAACTCGCGCTAGCTCAAAATTTTGCCCGCAACATTTTTGATTTGCATACATATATGTAAGCGGAATTTAATGAGGATTCCACTGGTAACTTCAGAATTACTATAAACCTAATAGTTACTGAGATACACAAATAAACGTGAAAGTATCGAAACACAGACTGAGCTGTACTCTGCTCCCTTCCCAGCCAGCCGTGAGTAAACGGTTAAACTGAGGGGTTGCCAATTGTACCCATTGAACTAGACGTAATACTTAATATGTATGCCAAATATGACGCGCGTCAGAAGAAAACTTAATTTTTGGCGAATATTTTTAAGTTTAATGACTCTTAACGAGTCATCGTGCGCCTAGGAAAAAATACCTAATGACTCTGAACGAGTCATCGTGCACCAAAGGGTTAAGAGCAGAGCTTTTGAACGCATACCAAAACCGCGCGTTTATAGCCAGGCGGCTGAAAATTGGTGTGGGTATAGTACTACATGTCAACTCTCGACACCACCCCGCCACACGCTCGCCCCGCACTCGTGCAAGCACCACCGCGCCAGTAACCAAGCACTAGTCATGGAGCCCACACGTCCCTCACGCTCGCTCCCTCATGACACAACCAACCCTCCTTCTGGTGGTGTCAGCCGCCGTGGAAGGCAGAGGGTGGCTGCTAAAGACCCTAGCTACCAGTACGACACGCCCTACAGCTCGGAGGACGAAACACCAGCACCCAAAGCACGGAAAACACGTGCAAGCACGGCAAAAGTATAGAGGTCATTGGTGTTTCGGGACACTGCCACCACAATCCAGGCCACTGCAACAACCACTACCACCACCACTGCCACCACTGCCACCCCTGCCACCAGTACCAGCGACGCAGGAGGCCGCCCTAGGGCTGCAGAACCTGCGGGGGCAGGAAAAATCAAAGGCACGGGCGTAGGGAAGCGAACCCGTACGCCAACCACAGTGACCTTACAACCACCACCACCACCACCACCAGCCACCCCTGGCCCGGCTGCCCCTGCTGCCCCTGCCGCCCCTGCTGCCCCTGCCCAAGGAAAAGGGAAGGGGAAAGGGAGAGGGAAAGTGACTGCTAGCCCTGCCGGCCCTGCTGTCCCTGCTGCCCCTGCCGCCCCTGCCGCCCCTGCCCAAGGAACAGGGAAAGAGAAAGGGAAAAGGGCGACAGGCACCACCATCATCTTGCCTGCCTCCAGGGCCACAAGACCACGCACCACTGCCGCCCCTGCCACCGCCCCTGCCGCCGCCCCTGCTTCCGCCCCTGCCGGCCCTTCTGCCCCTGTCCATAAGACTCCCGTACGTGCTAGAGTGACCCGAAAAACTCTGACACCATCAAAGTATGCCGCCCTGCTGTTTGATGGTGATTCGCAGGGCATTGGCAGCCCGGGTTTCGACGACGAAGCCCTAGCACGGTACCAAGGGTGGGGGGATTTGGGAGTGGACAGTGGGAGTGAGTCTGATGTCGGTGACGAGAATGAGGAAGGGCGTCTGTCAAGTGAAGAGGAGGGTGATGATGATGCTGTGTTGTATCGCGACCATGGAAGCGATATTTCAGACGCAGAAGCAGACGCAGACGACATTCCGATCCCTGACATGCCTTCGTTCGATTGGTCTGACGGGGTCAATTTTGTACCTGACGTGCCCCAGTTCAATCCTGGGACGTCAGGTACAACTGACGACTGGCCCTGTGACGAGCACGCGAACGAAAGCGACTTCTTCCTCGTTTTTTTCGATTTTGAGGTAATGACTTACATCGTTGCCCAAACAAACGCCTACTACAGGTGAGTGTTTGGCAGATTGGACGTCATTTCTCCAAAAGCGAGAATACGAGGCTGGGTGGATACGACTGTGGAAGAATTCATGACGTTCCTCATGCCTCTTTGCAAGAAGCATGTGTTGCAACACTACTGGAAGCACGACCCTCTCATCGCCACCCCAACTTTCAATAAGTTCATGACTCATGACAGGTTATTGTTGCTGCTAAGATTTATGCACTTTGCAGACAACGACAATCCTAACAGGATTGACAGGATATGGAAAGCTCGGGATGTGTTCACCATGTTGTTGGAGAGGTATAGGAAATACTTTTACCCCTTCCTCAATTTGGTGATTGATGAGTCGCTCGTGCTCTTCAAAGGACGTCTTGTTTTCAAGCAGTATATCCCCTTGAAAAGGCATAGGTTCGGAATCAAGCTCTTCGTTTTGTGTGACTGTGAAACTGGAATAGTGCTTGACATGATCGTGTATACAGGCACTGACATTGACATACCGAAAACCGCTGCCAATGACCCCATGGGCATGTCAGGTGCCATCATCAGGAAAATGTTGGCACCTTACCTGGGCAAAGGCCACATCATCTACACTGACAACTGGTATACTTCTCCTGCTCTCTGCCAGTCTTTTCATGACAACCAAACGGGGTCATGTGGGACTGTCAGAAAGACAAGAAAGTTTATGCCTAAGTTCACCGGTAATGTCATTCCTCTTACAGATGCCTCCTCCAGTGACTCACCTTCTATAGACGACCTGGCCCAGGAACACCGCGAGAGGCATGTCCGAAGAAGGCGACGAAAGGGGCAGAAATACAAGCAGCTCGAAAAGTGTGGGAAAGTGATAGCCCTGAAGTGGAAGGACAAACGAGACGTCCACCTGGTTTCCACCGTCCACACAGGTGCCCAGATGGGCTCTGGCAAAATCCACTACCGAACCAGGAAGACCATCTACAAGCCCGACATGGTAGTGGACTATACAAAGAACATGCGCATGGTGGACAAGTCTGACTGTCATCTGTCAGGCGTTAAGTGTCTGAGGAAGACTGTGAAGTGGTATCACAAGCTCTTCCTCCACCTAGTTGACATCACGATGCTCAACGCCTACAACTTGTGGTTGGTGAAGAGGGAGATGTCCCCAAACCAGAAGCTGAAATTCCGGGAGTTCGTCTATAACGTGTCATACCAACTCCTGGAGAAGTATGGCGCCACCACTCACAGACGTACGGCATGGCGTGGGATCACGTTCCTGACCGCATCCAGCTGGGTGTCGAAAGACACTACCCAACCAACACCGAGCTGATTGGCACTCGTCACAGGCAGGTGCAGGTGCCACGTCTGCAGCTCCAGTGTGAGAAAACCCCACGCCACCAAAAGAGTCACCTCAATGTGCGCGGAGTGCAAAGTTGCACTCTGCTTGGGTGACTGCTTCAGGGACTACCACACCTTCAAGAATTACTGAGTGTCGCCCCCTGCCCTGCCCTACCCTGGACTCGCCCCGTGCCCTGCCCTGGACTCGTCCCCTGCCCTGCCCTGCCCTGGACTCGTGCCCTACCTTACCTGACCTGACCTAATTGATCACGCTACCTCATAATGTAACATATATATTATATAATGTATAAGTTCCAAAGATGTCCCTGTGATATAGCTTTTACATTATATAATTGTATGTTTCATTATTTAGTTTATAAGTTTCAAAGATTTACATGTAATATGCCTTCTTTTTTTAGTATATCAATATATATGTTTGTTATAGCCTAAGTAATGTGTAAATATTTTCTTACCTCAAATGAATTGTACAAAAATAAATATGTTTCAATAAATCCTGTCAAACCTAAGATAATAAAAAAAACAATAAAAAAAAACAAAAACAAAACAAGGTCATGTCATTGTATTCTTACAATATGATATATTCTATGAATATTTCATATTGTTTGAATACAATGGCATGATCTTGTAAAAGAAAAAAATTATAATTTTTTTTCTAAACAGTATAAAACCTTCCCCATAACCCCCTCCTGGATTCGATCCCACTACCCTACGACACATTGAGTTTTCCAGTCCGCGACCTTACCAACCATGCCACAGGAGCTCAAACCAAATATCACTCAAAACTTTGTGTCTACAATCGAAATAACAATATAAAAAAAAAATGAATTATCCCACCAATTTACGTTTGTAAATTGATGGGATTATCAATTATATCATGCGAAGGTTTATTAAAGTTTGTCTCTGTCAAAAATTAGTAATTATATAACTTTATTCTGTCAAAAATTGCCCAAACACTCAGCAAAATTGCCCCTCTGAGTGTGACTCCACTCATTATCACACGGTTAAGCGGTCACGGGGTGACCCTTGCCGCTCCTTGCTGCTCCAGCCACAGCAGCTCTGTCTGGGAACAACATTTGTATAAATACAATAATGCATAAAATACTCTTCACAAATACATTTGTATTGTATAATATTGTAAATAAAAAATAATAATAACTGTGTGGGTGTCGAAAATTGCTCAACCATCTTTCTTATGTCTTGCCTACGCGCGTATATTGGATTATACATAGTCATGACTGTCATACAAATACTTGCAGTAGGTCTCGAATATACATTTAGATTGCATATTACTTGGAAATAAATAAATATAAGTTTCTCTGGTGGCAATCTACCCTTTCGCAAGTGTAAGGAGACACCAGTCTATATTTAGCTCTCTATCAAAAAAGGCAATCTGCCTATGTTTACTGACCACCCTCGTTGCTGGTCTATAATATAGTACTTTATTTACAGTCAATGGCCTACATGTTTCTGTGGTACTTCACGTGTCTAAAATGCAATGTCTGCTTGCATAAAAATGCAATTCTGAAGTCCATTTATACGTACGACATACGCATGTCTCACTTTCTCTCTCTCTCCATTCCTGACTCATGTTATTGTAGACCTCTTGGTGGCAACGAACACCAGACACCTGCTAGACATAAGGTTCAAAATCCCAAGACATCCATACGCCTGGGGCGCCTCCACAATTATCACACAGCTGCATATGTTTACTGCCTTCACTCTCTCCATGACTGACTCCCTGCCTCCCTCCCACCCACCCACCCCCACCCACCCTTTTAGGCTTCCGTCTGCTAGAAACTCATTGATAATGTGCGTAAATAGTAAATATCGCATGAATTGGTCTATATGCGGTATATATATTGATATATGGCACGTCTACATACGTACAAGTCTGTATTATAGCATGACAGTGCTCTAAGTACAAGATATAAGTGATATTTATGGCGTACACACCCTCTCCCCCTTTCATTCCCACCCCCACCCACCCTTTTAGGCTTCCGTCTGCTAGAAACTCATTGATAATGTGCGTAAATATCGCATGAATTGGTCTATATGCGGTATATATATTGATATATGGCACGTCTACATACGTACAAGTCTGTATTATAGCATGACAGTGCTCTAAGTATGAGATATACGTAATATTATAGCGCAAACCACACTCTCAGCTCATAAATTGCCGCCAAACCTCCAACCCATCTTCATTCCCACCTAAAAATTCTCTTATAATTCCCTTATATATTGCAATTTTTGGTCACTATGAGGCATATTCATTGTTATATGGGTGGCCTACACACGTATACATACTCTACATAGCCTAAAAGGGATAAAAAAAGGAGATATACATGATAATACGCGGTAACCCACCCCCTCCTCCCTCTCCTTCTATCCCCTGGGCGCGTGAAAATTCGGCAGGGAAATCTCGCCGCTCGATGACAATCTAGCCGCGCGGTGCTATTCGCTCCACATTTTTCAACTACAGACCGTTCCCCCCCCCCCAGAATTTTTTTGGGGGGTCAAATATATATGGGCCGATGCAGGCAAAGATTCCCTACACGCTGTTGTACTTTTTATCGAAATTGGCAATGGGTCCCAAAATCATCATACATGCGCACAGTATGACCCTGTAAAAAAAAAACTGTGCGCCGCGGAGAGGTTAAGCGTTACTGGGATGCCCAAAGAATAATGTCTCAAGCACATTTATATCTCAGAGAATGGGCTACCAATAGTCCTCAACTACGTGACCTCCTGCAATTGGATGGTGTTGCTGCCAAGAATCAAGAGCGTGTGAAGACATTAGTTCTCTTATGGTTACCTGACTCTGATCTGTTGACGTTCAACGCTAGTCTCCCAGAGACCAATAAGGCTACAAAGAGAGAGTGCTTAAGAGTGACGGCACAACTGTTCGATCCACTCGATGTACTACTGCCCGTTACAATAAGGTCCAGAATTTTCTTACAGCAATTATGGAGACTGAAACTAGATCGGGACGATCCGCTACCTGAAGACTGCGCTACCAAATAGTCTATAGTTACCAAGGATCTGCACCTCTGCTGTGACTTTACTTATCCTCGGAGGACGGTATATGCTGATTCAGTGGAACTTCATGCGTTTAGCGATGCAAGTGGTGTCGCCTATGGCACTGCAATATATTTTGTGAGCCCGGAACATAGCTGTCTGGTCATCGCTAAAGCAAAGGTCGCTTCCATAAGGTCCATAACAATACCAAGATTAGAGCTAACTGCTGCTTTGCTAGCCACCAGATTAATCAAATTTGTGGAGGAAGCCTATCATAATATTGTAAAAGTCGACAAAATTGTTTTATGGTGCGACAGCCAGGTTACATTGCATTGGTTGCGTAGTATGAAGAAGCTTCCAGTGTATGTCGCAAACCGAGTTGACGAAATAAAATTCCTTCTTCCGACTGTAGAATTCCGGTACGTGTACTCTAAAGAAAACCCTAGTGACTTACTGTCTAGAGTTGTTTCGGCAAAACAACTGAAATCTTCTGCGTTTTGGTGGGAGGGGCCCATGTGGCTCCGAAACAAAGACGAGTGGCCAGAAGACATAATACCAGACGACCCAACGCCAAAAGTAACTAGCCAAGTCATTTGGACCAATGATAAACAGGACACACAGTTATGGAACTGGGAAAAATATGGCAGTTATGATCAATTAATTCGGATAGTTGCATGGACTATTCGATACAAGAATAATTTGAAGGCAAAAATTAAAGGGACGTCTCCCACAGACAGTGCCCTCCTCAGCAGAAAGGAACTAATATTAGCAAAAAAGATTATAGCTCAAAGATGCCAGCAGGAATGCTTCCCGAAGGAGTACGAGATGCTGTCTTGGTGACAAGGGTACTCGCAATAATTTGGTAAACCAATTAGGACTTGTCATGAAAGGAGGATTAATTGTATGTGAAGGTAGATTGAAGTTAGCGGCTCTTCCGGATTCAATGAAATATCCGATACTACTGTCTTCCAAACATCCTTTCACTACCATGCTCATCAATATGTGTCATCGTGTCTGTTGTCACTATGGAGTTAATCACGTGGTCGCATATATGCGGCAGAGGTGGTGGATTCCTAAGATAAGACAAGCAGTAAAACAAGTGACCAGTAAGTTTTTAACCTGTCGTAAAGTACAGGGTAATACCTACGCGAAAGCTAGAGTACCTCCTCTACCAGACATCAGGACTACTCCTAGAGATCCCTTCGAGGTCACAGGGGTTGATTATACAGGAGCAATTCCTGTCCGGGACTCACACAACAACAAGGCTTATATGCTTTTATTTACGTGCGCTACTAAAAGAGCTATTCACATTGAAGTAGTTAGCAATATGACCTGTGACAGCTTTATCCATGCGTTCCGGAGATTTTGTAGTAGGCAGGGATTTCCACAGATAATGTTAAGCGACAATGCTGCTACATTTGTAGGAGCTTCCAGACACTTGGAAGACATACAAAGTGATCCCAGTCTTCAGGCTCATCTTACCGAAATCCGATGAGAATGGCGTTTTATACCAGCACGTGCGCCTTGGTTCGGAGCTAATTGGGAGAGAGCCATAGGTATTGTGAAGGCTGGGCTTAAAGAGGTACTAGGTCACACTCTAGTCTCCTTTGAGGAACTAACTACTGTCCTATTGGAACTGGAGGCTACCGTGAATGATCGCCCCTTAACGTATGTCTCGGGTGATTTGGAGGACCCTTGTCCTATTACTCCATCCATGCTGGTAAAAGGTCGTAGACTTCGTGACTTCCCAAAGGACGTAATTCAGCTAGATGAGCTGCAGGACCCTAGTTACGATAGTAAAGCAGCGATTCACAGCAGGTACAATTTCATCAATAAATTGATCCGGGACCTATGAAGGCGTTGGTCTAGTGAATACTTGGCATCACTACGAGAAGCCTATAAGAATAAAAGAGGCTCATGAAGCAGTGTATGGCCAAAGGTAAATGACATCGTTCTTATACATGACGAGGGACCTCGTGTCCTTTGGAAACTTGTTAGGGTAGTTAGACTCTATCCAGGACGGGACGATCTGGTTAGAGTGGTCCAGATTAAGACAAAAACTGGCCTGACCACTCGACCCATCGTCAAGTTGTATCCATTGGAACAGGAAATCGAAAGCTTTTCGATCCCTCAACCGGCGGTCGCTGGTGATGGTGTTAGCTCTCACGACTCCACCCCTATGTCACCAGCGGTCGCTGGACCATCTGCCAGTAACGATCCTGTTGGAAGATTACCTCTTCGCCGAGCCGCTGTTAGTTCTTCACAGCTTTGGAGATCTAACATCGCTGCTGTTTTATTGTAGATAATGTATATATTGGTGGTGGGAATGTGTCGAGACTCGTAAGTAACTCGACAGTTTAGGTTAAGTAAACATACTGGAAGTTCAAATTAGGCGCCAGTATTAGGCTAAGTTATATACAGTATCTTTATAAAAAATATGTACTATTTCGTATTAAGTTTCTATGGGTTTATCATCCATAATTATATCGGGTTATCATTACAATTAATCTGGTATATCTTGTAGATAGTTAAATGACGCATTGGTGGATATGAACTGCACATGCGTCATATTTGAGACAAGCGGGTTGCTTGCCGGAAACAGACAGACTCGCTTTAGCTACGACCTCATCAACACCTCCTTCTAGCCGCTCCAATACAACCACCTGTTTCCTGCTAAGTCACTCTAATTCTTATCTCCTAGTGGCCACTATACCTTCTGTCTAATTATAATTCTATCCTTGAGCTATCCATCACTATCAACGTTTAAAGTAAGTTAACTCTTGTAAGTTTATAGGTAAATTTTGCGTTGTTTATTCTTGAATTCTTACACATGTATCTCCTATAGTAAATGGGTTTAAATTTAGTAGGACAGTTATTAAGCCACTGAACCTCACGTTTGCATAAGAAAGACAGGTCTTTCTCACTCTTTCACTCACACTATCTATCGATCTATCTATATATTTACCTATCTATGGGGGGGGGGGGGCGTTATCGTGTAGGAAAGGTTACGTGAATTATTTCACCAGGTTTATGGTTACCGTTTTATCTCATAACATTAATTACGATGTAAACAGTTTTTTTTTGTGAAATATTAGTTTATGGTATAGTATTGTTTTCAAACCAATGTGTAGGGATTGCTAGATTCACTGTATTTAGTAAGACAGGTCTTTCTCACTCTTTCACTCACACTATCTATCGATCTATCTATATATTTACCTATCTATGTATCTATCTATCTATCTATCTATCTATCAATACATATCCACATAATAGATTAGTATTTTCCTAAGCTGATGTGCATTTGCTCTTCTTGGGGTTAATGTTGGTCTTATTTTTTATTGAGGTCCTGGTCTGGCCCGTATTGTCGATTTGCACCATTTGATTTTGGGCTCCTCATACCTCTCTGTCTCATACCTAGGGATATGAGGTTTGCCCAACTCGCATGAAATATTCATCACTCCAATTATAACTTATAGCACCTATGTCTATCCTTACCATTACACTTTCTTCACAATACATCTAACCCAGTACCATGAACAAATTAGCGGCATCGCATTTTCATGAATTTAGGAGTAGCGTGGAATATTTATTAATTTTTCACCTCCCTTCTATACTAAAAACTGAATAGTATGGTTTCCCATATTACAATAATTATTACTCTGGGAAACTTTTTAATCAAGAATTCTAATTTGATCTCTCAAAGACACACACACACACACTTGTGTTTCGATAAACACTAATTAGTGGATCGCTGGTGTAGTGACTAGCGTCTTGGACTTCCACCCAGAAGGCCCAGGTTCGCGCCCACGCTCGGCGCATTAAAGATTTTTCATAGGCACTGAGTCATTACCGTCCCTCATGAGCAAGGGGATGGGGTAGTAGTAGAGGACCCCAATGGAAATTATTGGGCTATCCTTAGCTGGCTTAGCATGTGCTAGCTTTAAGAACTATTATTATTATTATTATTATAATATTTCACTGTACGCTCGCGCATATCATTATACAGTATGTTATGGCTAATAGCCATCTCACTCTCACTCTCTCTCTCTACGTATGAATATTGGCTTGGCAGGAGTCAGAGGGACCGCACTTTCTACCAATTATTAAATTTCGCAACTAACTCGGCGCGTTACAGGTTGCCAGGGTAGCTCATGAAAAAGATTTATCCACTGATATTTTGACATCCAGTCATGTAATGACTTATACCTATTGGTGTCTGGAAGAGAAAAACATGCGTAGGAACTATTTAAGATATACTGAATTTTTGCAACCACGCTAGGCCTGAAGAGACCATAATTATATCACAACTCAGTATAAAGGGGATGGCCGCAACCTCATCCGCATGGCAGCTGCATATGTGTGTGTTGTTTAAATGCCGATATAGCTAAGTATCATATACAGTAAACGTTTAACCCAGGAGCTGCGGGAAGACTCTTAAGAGTTTCCCCGGGCGACTGCGGGAAGACTCTTAAGATCCTGGGCCTAAGAAAATCCATTTAAAACACCCCCAAAAAAACTTGAACCTTTTTCTTTTTTTTTCCTTTTTTTTGTTTTGCCCCTGGGGCATGCCAAATATCACTCCTCCACATCCCCTCCTTCCCCACTTGCCCCCCCCCCCCACCTCTCCTTCAATTATCACCTATTTTCCCTGTTATTCCCTTATTCTGTGGTATATTTTCGTGCTACCATTAGCGAGTTGCTAGCAGGGCGTTGTCATCAGTGTTACCAAGCGTGGGAATTAGGGGAGAAGTCAGGAAGATAATTGAGAGGTACCTCCAGTGTCTCTCAAAGCTTCGTGAGTGGAAGGTTGGCTCACACTCACTCACACACACTCTCGCTTTCATTTCGCGATTTTGACCAGCCAAACACTGTTTCCACTTGTTTTATTGTTGTAACTGGTTAATATCTTCATATTAATGGTGAAATAGGCGCATATGAATAAGTATTAACGATATTTATGACAAAATAACGATGTTAGTGATGGGAACAGCTCAAATACGTGCTCACAGGCGTGTGGTGTCTCATACCCCCCATGCGCAGCCAAGAGGTTAAGTAATAAAAGACTGTCACCTTATATCATTATTAACACCTTATTGGCGGGCTAGGCGGTCTATTTGACCGTAGCGCCCAGCGTTTTTTTTTAACCCTAAATAGGGTTGTTTATAAGACCCAGCGCGTAAAACAAGTATCTATCCCTGAAAGGGCATAAACAGAGCTTTCCAATGACACCCGAACCATCCTTGTACGACCACTGGTTCTCTTGCAACGATCGTGCGACACGAGTGCAAAAACCCTATAATTAGGTAATTTCCTTACATAATTCCCTGTGTAGCGAGTGTGAGAGGGGGGAAGAAGGTGGGATACAGTTCAGTTGGTCCACCGCGGTGGTGGGGAACGGTCATAGGGTTGCTACGCTCCTCCCACCGCTCTCCTCTCTCTCTCAGCAACATTACGCGCTGAAAATGGCGGTCGACATAAGTTGTGCACCGCCACATAGTCCATATTTATTTTACTCGACATAAGTTGCACGCCGCCAGTTAAGGGTTAATATCTATAAGCATATTCATAAACCGAATGCAATATGAGTGATGGCAGATAATATCTTGAGGACCATTAGTTTGTAAAACCCTGTTGGGTATTGTTAAGGTGTCCACTATGTAGGCTGCTGGATCACTATACTCTGTTTCAGCGACGCTGAAGTGAGAACGGCTCACCTAGATGTCAAATAATTCTAGCTGATTGGCTCATGCGACCATGTTCAATGTCTCGTCTTTTAGTAATTATTAATTCCTAAAGGTTTAAATAATCACTGGCACACAAGTCAATCAGCTGGAACAGTCTGTCGATGTTGGGTGCACCATGGGAGTAAGCGCTATCTATCTATCTATTGCCTGATGTCGTGATCCCGAAGGGGGCTGCCATGAACGAACTGCCCCCATGCACCTCTGTCCCCAGCCAGTTGACGCCCCTCCTCCCAACCAGCACCGCCTTCATCCATATACTTCCTCACTCCATCCTTCCATCTCTCTTTTGGTTATGTATCCCTCTCTGTCCTTCCACCTCGCTCTCGTACACCCTCTTAGTCATTCTCTCGCTTCCCATACGTTCCATATGGCCGAACCTTCTCAAGGTGTTCCTTTTCACACTGTAGTGCTGTAGTAGAATAAAAGAACCCCTGCCAAAGGATGAGTCAGAAATAAAGAAATTTGAGTGCGTAGTGTGCAAGGGCGAGCTTGTGTTAAATGATGATCCTGTGGCTGTGAACTTTGGAAATGAGTCATTGGAGCTGGTGAACAAGTTTTGTTACCTAGGAGATACCATCTCTGCCGGTAGTGGGGCCGAGGCTGTAACTGTCACTAGAATTAGATGTTGCTTGGGGAAGTTGAGAGAACTGCTGCCAATTCTGACCATCAAAAAGAATGCTTCTCCCCCTGAAGGGAAAGGTGCATAACTCATGTGTTAGAAGTGCAATGACGTATGCCTCAGAAACATGGGCCGTTAAAGTAGAGGATGTCAACAGAATGGAACGTAGTGAGATGAGAATGGTGAGATGGATGTGTGGGGCCAAACTGCAGGATAGAATAACTAATGATGAGGAGACGCTTAGGTATAAATACTAGTGAAATGAGGGGTTTGAAGACAAGCCATCCAGGAAACAGTTGCAAAATAGCCAGTCTGCAACTCCAAGACCCTAAGAAGACAAGAGAGCGACAGGTGAAGAGAAATACAAAAGCCACCCCTGTTTACCCGTGCTTTAACCACCGCACAAATACAAAAGTTACCCCTGTTTACCCGTGCTCTACGACAACAGCCACCAGCCACAGGTATGGGAAGTTCTCCCACCCAATTAACCACCTGCTCGAGTGACGCCCCCCAGCCCTCACAGCCAACCACAGCACAGCATTTCCTCAGCTCCCGGATATGAAATACAGTGAAGAAATGTTTATGTAAATAAAACATCAACGGCCTGAAGTCTACCGATATAAATAGATATAGACAAGAGAACACATTGTGACAAACCGGGAGATATCATAAGCCTCTACCAAGAACAACTCTAAGGCGAGCTATAGCAATGTTTGTTTAGACAGGCAGCTCATGGACGATTCCGTAGACATCCCATTTCTCCATTATTAGACTAAATAACTAGCTCTTTAGCCATTTATAAACTACATAGTATATATATATACCAATGTAAATAACCACTATGTATACCTACAACAAGCAATTACCTCACAACTTCATCACAACCATTTCCCATATCCCTCTGATTTTGAAAACCTGTAAACGAGAGTCTAGGAAAAAGCCACACATTACCTCAAGAAAATTGTAGTGAGGTATGCAAACCACACTACAATACTATTCTCGACCTACCTAGGGACAGAGTAGCTAATCCACAGTTGTAGCTTGTACCAGCCTCCCCCTACCCTGCCCGGAGAGTGTACTTACCTGAAGTGCCCCTGAAGTCCTGTTCGAGTGACGACCTACCCACCTGAAGTCTGGACCCTGAAGTGCTTCAGTGTTGCTCGAGTGACGCCCTACACCCCGGAAGTGCTGCTCACGGACCCACGACCTACGTTGGCCAGACCTGTACTCTCTTCCCCTGCCCTCCAAACATTCCCTAAGTGTTCCTGTGTATTTTTCGTTGCGTTATAGTTGTCAGGGTAAAGTAAGATATGTGAACCGTGTTGTGCTAATTACCTTTGAGATCTGTGCCTAAGATTCTTAATTGCGTACTGTGTTAATCCTTCTGAACCTTACCTACCATCTGTGTTAAAACTGTGTATAAGTCCTAGCCCTGTTATTTGATTAATTTTCTACAGAACGTCTTCCGCACACGTTATATAATTGTGTTCAGTTATTCACCTTGCCACACGCTCACAGATCTTCCTATATAATATTATGTATTCTGCTATGTATTTGTGAGTTGAGGTCGAAGTGTATTTCGTGATTTGATTTCCCTTCCTAACTAACTTTACCTAGAACCTACGCCCATTTTCATAACGAATTAACCTTAACATACCTAATTATTATCCCTATAATTTTCCCCGTGAAAACTCATTTTCTCCCAAGCTTCCCTGATTACATTCGATTACATAATCACCTTTGTAATTATTTTATGAATTCGTATAAACGTTCATTTGTTTACTGATGTAAGTAATTCTGATTCTTCATGCTCAGGAATTCCAGCATTGCATAGATTCTGTTACTTAATTCCACATCACTTACCATAAACCTATTGTTCTAGTGTATGTTCATTATAAGACTGTTAACTCATTCAGACCTCTTAAGAATACTGCAATAAGTATTTCTTTAGCATAACTTCGTCGTATGCGCCCAAGTTCTTTTGTTAATTAATATTCTGTTAATTATACTTTCACGCTAATAATTAAAAGCGTGTCCAGAGCATTCGTTAACTAATTTCGTTTAGTTAATTATAATTTGTTCTCCAGTGTAATTAAATAGATTTATTCTATAGTTCATTCATAATTATACGCAAACTTTACATCCGAATTCCTCGGCTCGTTTCGTTATTATTACATACGATCGTTGACGTGAATATAAGATATTCATTAGAAATTTCACAATTTAGATTACGAACTCAATCTTTTGTGCAATTAATTCATTCATATTCTGCCACCAATTTTAGAGTAATATTATTATAACTACAATTCTAGTTGCACTAACTTTGAATTTAATTCCCACCACCGCAGTCCAGTTCATGACCTGATCTCCCCAGTTTAAGTAGGAAGGTCACTTGAGAATACCCCGGCTACCTGTGTAGTGCGCCCCTCTACCGTGTGACTCACCCAGCCTACCTGTGTGTTTATTTTGCTCTCAATTCACCCCGTGTCTCCTATACTGAGACTGTATTTTGTTTTCTTTATTTCGTTTCTTATTCACGTAAGACACTCGACTCACATCGATTGTTATTATTAAGGGTTGTTATTTCTAATGTTCATGTTCTACTTTTGTAGCTATTTTATTACCTGATACCCCTAACCACATTTGTTTATGATTTGATCTTGTTAAGAATCTCAACATATATGTACCCTGTTATTTGCATATTATTGTTTTTATTGATTCAGGCAAGAAGCCATCCCCGACTACGAATCTATATTCGCGAGTTGGAGATTGAAAGGATTATGTTGAGACGATCTATGAATCCTCAAGATAGACGTTCTCTTAATTATAATACCATTTATACATTCTATGTGTGTTGTTATTGAGTTCTGTATTATCCTAATTGAATACCTATTCTGTGCTATTAAGAACGTGTTCGGTGTGACCCTGTCGGGCTATATTAAGGTCTATAAGCCCATAATTGGATTTTTGAGGAGACTATATCACGAGTTGTAAATATTACCACCCGACATAACACTGGAGACAGTGGTATCTCGATACGGCATATCAACACGAGTGTTCTTATTATAGATTTTTTTTTTCTGGTATTCAATTGGTATTTACATTATTCATCATGGTAGCCATTAGGTCTCTTGATATCCCGGCATTTAAACCTGAGGATTACGACATTTACATTTACCTGGAAATAGTCAAACCGGTCCTAGACATTATGTTTGGGAACGAGGACACTTCCAAGATACACACAATTGTGGTTAATCTTGGTAAATATGCAACGAAAGTGTCAGGATACGTGCATGATAACATGCCTGGGTTAACCTAGGCACAATTCGAAGTTTATGTCCGGACAGCCATCAATCCAGTATTGGGTCAAACGATTGCAGATAAAAAATTCCATGAGGTAACCTACTCAGGAGATTTGTATGGAACTGTGGAAAAGTTGCACCAGATCGCTTTGACGACCTTCCCGGACGAAACCACAGCCCAGAGGAAGAAAACCATATTCAAAGCCTTGGTCAGAATATTGCCTGACCCAGTGGCTGACCACTTCTCAATCGTGGAACCCACAAATTATGACGCGGATCTGCCTGTAATCTAAAGAATAATGGCGTTACGTACATCTAGGGAACAAGCCACCACCAACAAAATAGCTGTGATCAGTAAAGTCACCACCCACCCCACTTCCGGTACAGCTTCCAACAGTCGCCCTGTAGCTCCTAGGGCAGCTGACAAGGCTGAGGAGTGGGCAAGAATCCGTCCTGCAAACTGGAAACCCTGCACCGGATCTTGCATGCTGTGGTCACTCAAAAGGTCATTCAACGAACTGACCAGGAAAAGGACCAGGACTCCAAGTTGGTGGGCGCAGATCCCTTGGATTAAGCCGCGTCAGATTTCCATCATTATTGAAGATGGAACTGCTGGGATTGACGAAGGAGACATGGAAGGAGAACTTGACAAATATCAACCAGAACCCTTAAAACCAGAGCCACTGGATTTTTAGGCGGCCCCCCCCCCCCCACAAACAAATTGTCATGACCATGGAGGGGGCTCATGATAAAACATCGGATATTGGTGTGCCGGTGTACAGAAAAATCACCCTGAATGGGGGTGGAAGTTCGACTCCTCCTAGATACGGGGGCTTCCCGTTCTTGTCTATTCCTTCCCTTTTTCCGAAAACATAAGCAGGTTTTCGGGGAAATCCAGTCCTCTTCTATCATCTGTGACGTTAACCATTCCGTTAAAACCGCATGGCTTGTCCTACAGTGACTCACTAGGATCGCCAGGGCAGTGGATGTGGCTACAGTTGATGTATTGTTGTGTGCTTTATTTAATATGAAAGCTCGTGTCATGGGCAGTCCAGAAAAGATCTTTGTTTTCACCCATATCAAGGCTTTATATATTTAATTGCAAAGTATATGTTTTATCATTAAGTAGTAATGATAGGATTTGAGAGAGAGAGAGAGTAGAACAGAGTGTGGGGAGGCGCGCAGTGTTTTGCTATACTCGATGACGTCATAGCTGCCGGGCCTCAGGGATTGGTTAGAGGAGTTTTTTACCATGCTTGGTGACGTCATGTTTGGCTAGCTTCTTTAGCATTGGCTAGAGGACTTGTTACCGCTTTCCCACGCGGTTCGAGCTAGTGCTAGTATATATACTGCTCTCTGGCCACTCTCTCCCTCAGATCTGGTTTCTAGAACGCATCCCTCTTATCCCTTTGATATCTGTCCCCCTACCTGCACCTGAGAACCTTTTCCTCTGCCTATCTCTCTCATTTTCCATACCTTTCACCACCTTTTATTAACATTATATCCCCTCTGGTTAACTCTGCATAATCAGCTTCATGCTGGCCAGTTGTATTGTGCGTTAAGGTCTGATATAATCCATGTATGTTAGTTGTTAAGATAAGTTGATCACGAAGCATTGGTTGGCATTCATATTGTTCAGTACTGCTTCCTGTAATTATTAGTGTTCTGCTGGATTAAATAATGCTAGACTAGGAGTCTGATACTATAAGGTATTGTTTCCGATGAGTGCTGGCTTTAGTTAAAAGCTGCACGACATGCCTGAGAACTGGAGTTGATTGGGTAAATTCTAGTCTGTGTGCCATTGAGAATAGAGCATGCACAAATGAGAGCTTTTAGCCTATACCATTCTGCACTGTTCTAGGCTCGGTTGTTTGTCTTTGAGGTACGCCAGGAGAACGCTTAATACTTCGGTATTAAGGTTTCTCAAGAGAGCTACCCTTCCCTATAACGTAATATTTGACGCACAGACTTGAGATTTGCACTAGGCTATGCGGCATGCCATGCGCACCAGTATCTCGTATCATTGACTCTAGCTAGACTTTATCAGTCACAGTAGACATTAAGTATATTAAACCAATTACTCTTTTTATGCATACCCGTTTATGATTACACAAGCATTTCGCAGCCTAGTATGATGTATTGAGACACAAACGTCTTAGGCTCTTTTTGTTGATAGGAATACTGCATTGTCGTGGCGATTATTATTATTGTTGTAGCGTTTAGGATATTCTTGGCTCCGACTGCATTATATCTCCTGCCTTTTTGTGTGCATAGCCTGCACGAGCATTGTTCCGCTGCCTGCCTTTTTGGGTTCCATTTCCGATTCGAGCATCTTGATAGCATCTAACATTTAAAGAAGATTCCTTGTTGGTATTGAAGGACTTTAGTGCACTTTCTTTCATGCAGGAGTGCCTGACATTTATTGATTAAAGTAACGTAAGCTGTAACTTCTCTTACCACCTTACTTTGCATACCATAACCAAGCACCTTCGGTTATAGGTAGTAATAGGCTGTTTTCACATAACATTAAGCCTAGAGTAGACGCACATTTATTGAGAATTTGATAACCTATTATTGCATATAGAACTCTGTAGAGTATTTGTGTTCTTTATTCACTGGGAATATACATTAGAGGTTGGATCTAGCGCTTTCCGTTGTAGCATTTATGCCATTACTAGTCCAATGAATAAGAACCCTGATATATTTAAACCTCAGTCGTAACAAATGGCGACCTAACCTAGGATTTGGTGAACCTACATTTATTAGCAGGGAACATTTGTTGTTTTGGGGAATATTTTGCGGGGATCAGCAAGAATAATTTTTTTTGCAACATAGTATAGCCCTTCAGTATTTCCGAGATTTGTTGTGTGTATATCTAGGTATAAGAGTTTGGGGTGCTTCTTTTCTGAATATTGAGGTGAGAAATTTTTGTGAGCATCATGTCTTATACCGGATCAGAGGAGAATGGAGACACAGTACGTAATGTCGAAACTGAGGAACAACAGTATGATGAAAGGGTTAATCAGGTGAACTGTGAGGAGGATGCTAGGATATTTTTGCAATGGCCTGTTACTGCCGAGCGGTTGGAGGGTATGGATCGGTAGGGTCTTCAATGCCTGGCCACAGCTATCGGTCATGCGGGTACTAGCAGCATGACCAGGGATAACTTGATAACGTGTGTACTGGGCAGGGTGACTGGTGAGCGAGATGGGTTGAGTGCTCAGAGCCCTTCGGCCATGCTTTCCCTACACTCGACTCCCAGCCATCCCAGTGGTTTGCCGACCCCGGGTACTCTTGCACAGTTGGGTGGTGACTGGCAGGGTGGGTTGCCCCTGGGGGGACCACCGGTAATTTCAAACATTGTAGCACCTTCACCTCCTCCAGGGTTATCTCCAGAATTATTGTTTCGGCTCGAATTAGCTAAGATCGAAGAGAGAAAGGCTATTAGGGTATCTGTAGAGCAACAAAGGGCATGTGAGCTTCAGCAGCAATTAGAATTAGCCAAGATAGAAGAGAGAGCCAAGATAGAAGAGAGAAAAACTATCAGTCAGCAGCACATAGAGCTAGCAAAAATCCAAAGCTGATTTAGAGTCGACTAGGTACTGTGCCGACATGGACGTAGAGAAGTCGCGAGTAGAGACAACGGGACAGCGACTTGGGGCTGGTAACCGTGTTCATGATCAATCTCTCTCGCACTTATTGAAACTGGTTCCGGTGTTTGATGAGAGTGGTGTAACATAATTTTTCGCACGCTTTGAGAAGAAGTGCCAGGAACACCAGTGGCCAGAGAATAAATGGGCAGCACTTGTATCCTCTAAATTAATAGGCAAGGGTCTTAAAGCCTACGATGCGTTACCTTTGGAGTCATGTATTGTGTATGAGGATCTCAAGGAGGCTGTCCTGAGGGCTTACGAACTGCAACCAGAAACGTACCGTTTGAAGTTCCGGGGTGTAACTAAGGGAAGAGATAGCACCTTTTTGGAACACGCCCGGGACTTGTCCGATGTTATGGGGAACTGGCTCCGATCTGAGAAGGTAACAACATTTGATGGAGTTAAGCAGTTAATGATGTTGGAGCAGTTCTTTAAGAGCACGGGCGGTGATCTAACTTTGAACTTAAAGGAGAAAAACCCAAGAACTCTAGTCGAAGCAGCAGAAATGGCTGATCGACGGCTGTCGTTGATTCGGGGTTGCGGGTCCTCACAGAAGTACGATGCAAGTGCTAGGGACCGTTATCCTCCCCCTCCCCGTAGCAATGACACATTTAAACAAAAGAGCAATGAAACTAAAACTGAATCCAAACCTAACACCACGCTGTATGAGAATAGTCAGGGGCCTTTTACATCACAGTATAGGCCGAAACCGAAATTTATGTGTTTTAAGTGCCACCAGGAGGGTCATAAGGCAAATGAGTGCCCTAGTCGACCTCCTCCGGCAGCCGTGTCTTTTGCTCACGGCATTGGAGTGTTCAAGAGGACATCGGAGTTTGTTAGCGGCAATTCTTCCGAGGTAAATACACTGCCAGTGCAGAAGGATCCGGAAGGCTTATTCCCTGTCCGTGATGCCTTTAGTGACCACAGGGGACTCGGTTGTGTGGAGTGGGGGGGGTGAAGACATGAGGTGAGAATTTTGCGTGACACTCGGGCATCGCAAACATTGTTGAGAAATTTCACTGGTAAACCTGTAAATACGGCGCGGGTGGTTGTGGTTCAGGGAGTTAATGCAACAAGGTCATACCCGCTTGTAAGAATGAAGATGGAAGTTGATGGTGTGACTCGTGACCTGGATGTAGGAATTGTGGAGAAGTTACCTGTTGGGGGCGTCGACCTCCTTCTCGGCAATGACTTTGCGGGGCCTACTTCTGAGGCTCCACCCTTAGTCGTTGCCGAGAAGCCGGCCGACGTGAGTAGGGAGGAGCAGGAGTGGGTTGAGAAGTGTTCGGTGCAACCTATGGCGTGTGTTGTCACTAGATCTCTTGCATCCAGGGAGTTACATTCTGGTCAACAGTCTTTAGACAAGCGGAGGAAAGTTACCGAGAAGGGGTTGGAAGTTGATGCGGTTGAGAGTTTAGTATCAACGGACATTCTCGGGGACTCATTATTAGGACCAATTTTCGAGTCTGGAGAAGACCCATTAACTGTTACTAAGAAGGCAGAGGATGGGCTTAAAAAGACGAAGAGACAGCAACGATACAGAGAGAGAGAGCAACGGGAGGCTAAATTCAGTGTAGGAGGGGGGCATGAGTTGTTTCGCAAACACTTAGATAAGCTTGCTCCTTCGGACATTCGTAAATTGCAATTAAAAGACCCGGAGGTTCTTGAATGTGGTACCGGTGCTGTCGAGTTGAAGGAGGACATTGATGCACAGTCGGGACCATCATGGAGGTAGCAACAAGGTACCCTGACGCGTACCCTATGAGAAATGGGTCAGCGAAGACGGTGGTCCGAAACTTGCTAGTGTATTTTTCCCGGTATGGTTACCCGCAGGGGATTCAGTCAGACCAATGATCCAACTTCACTTCTGGCCTCTTTGTTCAAGCAGTGCCGCAGCATGGGATTGTTACGGTTGTGTCATCTGCGTATCATCCGGAGAGCCAGGGTGTGTTAGAGCGATGGCACTCAGCCTTGGAGTCTGTGCTTCGTTGTTGTTGCTTTGAGAGTGGGAATGGTTGGGATCTTGGCCTGCCATGTGTTTTATTTGCTGCACGGGAGTGTGACGCATGTCCACGTGTGAGCATGCTGTACAGAACGCCTAGTCATGCCCCACTCTCGCTAGGATCATCAGGGCAGGAACTTTGGCTGTAGTCTATGTAGAGTTTCCTAACTTAGTTTGTGTGAGCCGTTGTACTATAAGTATTATGAATATGTATTTTGTTTTCATCTGAGTCAACGAGTTCTATTTTATATCATTAGTTATAAGTATTGTGTGTAAAACTTATTTGTAATGATGGGAAGAGAAACCGCCACAGTTAGGTGTCAGTGGGTACGCCAGGCAGGAGGTAGGCCTAACTCACTAGCACTCCTCCCTCCCTCAGTGCTAGGGGGAGCCTTTGTGTATCCCAGAGGAGAGAGAAAAATTACATAATGGTTGTCAGTGGGCGGTCCTTAGTAGTTCACGTTGGGCTCACTAGAGGGCCGGGTATAAAAGGGAAGTCTAGCCATTTTTTCATCAGAATTCATTAGGCAGAGCGACTTCTCATTTCCCTTGCTAACTATTTATATTCTTCTGACTGATGGGAACTTTCTCTACTACCTTACATTCTTATTTCCTCTTTTCCCTGCCCTGTTTAACTTCCATTGTCCCGTTGGTGCAGAGCTAGTCAGCCAACGTATTATCGCTTGAGTTCTCACGAGATACTTGCCTATTAGATAGCCTATTTTGGAAGGGTTGACTTAGAATAGGATTGATTTATGTTTGTTGCACTTGTATATGCATTTCCCTGTGTGTTATTATTATTATTCCTGTTTTCTGCTGGTCTAGGTAATGCTAGACTGGGGTAAGGCTTTTCTGTGTTACGAGTTGTTGTTTGATGCAGTGGTTAAGCGATAAACCTGCATACTCGTTTCGGTTCAGTGAAGCCTAGGTTGTCTTCGCGGCTGACTGTGTTGAGTTTATAATTTACAGTGCGTGAGGGCAAGAGCCTAACCACCCTGTATTTTATTAACAGTTTGTTTTTACTTTGTTAAGGAGCCGGGAGAAAACCAGATACAAGGGATCTGGATTTCTCAAAGTGCACTTGTTAGTTTAAACGTAATACTTTAAACAGTCATGAGGACTTCGCTAGGCTACGAGCCGTTTTTGCTCAGTCACTGCTACCTTTTGCCCACAGTACCCCAGCTAGACTTATAAGCTTTCCTTATGTATGATATTGTTTATGCACTATTGATTTCATGTGTTGCAAGCTTGGCTACTTTAGTGATTAGTGGCCCACGAGCACAATCCGAGTAGGCTATTGCCGTTGCATTTGCGGAGTACTTCCTTTTAATGTTTGCCATTTACTATTGCATATTCTTTTAATTATTTTTATGCCAATTTAAGCCTTTAATAGTATTTAATTGCCAGTGTTTTTGCTTATTGAATTACTGTTAAAAATCCGATACGTACTTCTTACGAGCATCCGAGAAGCATCTAACTTTTTTCAGAAGATTCCTTGCTCGATGCTTAAGGACTATTAATTAACGTAAAGTAATAGTGCCGATCCGAAGTAGAGGGTGGTGGACTTCTTAAGTTCATAGTCAAGGGTGGATTACTTCGGCTTCGGCCAACACTATTCTTTTGTGTTGTTGTTTCTTACTTCATTGTTTGATTGTTGACCAGACTAGATAATTCCTGTCTCTTTATTAGTCTGTTGTTGAACACTAGTACCGAGTTCTTGTATACCCCGTTATAGCAGATTGAACTCTTGAAGGTATTGGTGTTTTTTGTTCGGCTGGCAGTACGCAGGGGTTGGGATCGTGTGTTTCCGTTGTGGCAGCGAGCCGTATTCGAGTCCTGATTGAGAGCCCTGTGTACCCGAGTGCCAGTTCGTAACAAATGGCGACCTTGCTTAGGATTTTGTGAACTGTATAAATTTTTGCAGAGTTGTACAACATTTGTTTGTTTGTATTTTAGCGTGCATATTGAAGAATATTTTTTTTTTGTATGGCAATTAGTAAAGCATTTAAGAGACTCCAGTTAATTTAGTAATTAGTGCTTGAATAGGAAGTTTAACACTTTTGTCTCGAGAATTTTTTTGTGGACTTCAGTATGTCGTGCATAAGCACTGACGATGAGCGAGAGATGTCATTTGAAGGTGTGCCGTTAGTAACCAGTGAGGAGGATGCTAGAGTTTTTGTGAGTAAGCGGTACCACGTGATGGAGGAGAGGCTGACTGGGGTGGATGTTTGTGGCTTGCACCTGATAGCCAAGGTTTTGGGCATTTCCAATGTAGCAGGGATGTCCAAGGGGGAGCTGATTTCCTGGGTGTTGCGTGGGCGACATGGGGTTTCGGAGGAGAGGGCGTTTGGGGGGGTTCCTCCCCAGATCCCCTCTCACTCGACTCCCACAGTGCCGTCCACTCAGTTACCGGAGGTTAGCACTCTCCCACAGAGGGATGAGAATTGGCAGATTGGAGTGCCCTCGGGTGGTGCACGTGGTGGTTCCCCAGTTTTTGCCCCCCCTCCTTCAGTAGTGGCAGCTCCCTCTTCCTGCCTGTCTCCAGATATGGTATTTAGACTTGAGCTTGCTAAGATTGAGGCTAGGAAGCAGGAGAATGAGACTAGGAATCAGGAGGATGAGACCAGGAGGCAGGAGGATGAGACGAGGAGGCATGAGATTGAGGTTAGGAGGCATGAGGCTGAGCTTAGGTACGACTCGGAGAAATATTTTGCTAAATTAGATTTAGATAAGACTCGTGCAGAGTCGACAGGGACTCGGATGGGCCGTGAGGGCCAAGTAAGAGAACAGTTCTTGGCCGACTTAGTCAAATTGGTGCCAGTATTTAGTGAAACAGAAGTCACAGAATTTTTTAATCGATTTGAGAAGAAGTGTAGGGAGCATAATTGGCCTGAAGAGAAGTGGGCAGCTCTAGTCTCCTCAAGACTTACGGGTAAGGGTCTGAAGGCTTATGATGCACTGCCTTTAGAGTCTTGCATTGACTACCCAGAATTGAAGAGAGCTGTCCTACAGGCATACGAGTTGCAACCGGAAACATATCGATTGAAGTTTCGGGGTGTTACAAAGACTAGGGAGGCGACCTTTCTTGAACATGCCCGGGACTTAAAAGATGCACTTAAAAACTGGACACGTTCTGAGAAAGCTGAGACGGCAGAACAGTTGACTGAGCTATTTCTGCTCGAGCAGTTTTATAAGTGTACTGGTGCAGAAATGACTTTAACTATTAAAGAAAAGAACCCAAGAACTCTTCAAGAGGCAGCTGAGATGGCTGACCTCAGGTTGTCGCTAATCAGGGGATGTGAATCTGTAAAGCGTGTGGATGCAGTTCCCAAGGGGCCCGATACTCCAAACCCTCGAGCTCAGGACAATCACTATAGATATAAACCTCAGTTTAAAAGCCAAGATACCAGGACTGAACCAAAGACTACAGCCGTCCCATTACAGAAGGGTTAGAACTCCGGCCCTTATCAGAAGAGACCGATAGGGGAAGTGGAATGTTTTCATTGTAGAAAGAAGGGGCATTATGCAAAATCTTGTCCTAGTAAGCCGCCAGCTGCAGCCGTGTCTTTGGTGCGCAGCATAGGTGTGGCTGAAATGTCGTCTGGATTTACCCAGGGTAGTTTGCCAGCGGCAGGGTCACAGGCTATGTATAAGACTCAGGAAGGCTCGTCCCCTGTCCGTGATGTCTTTTGCGCCCATAGAGGGACCGGTAGGGTAAGTTGGGCGGGTTGCCAGCATAAGGTGGAAGTTTTGCGTGATACTGGAGCTTCACAGACACTTTTGAAGAATTTCACGGGGCGACCAATTAATGCGGCACGGGTGGTTGTTGTTCAGGGTATTAATGCGACCAGGTCATACCCGTTGGTTCATGTGGAGCTGGAAGTTGATGGTGTGATTAAGGACTTAGATGTTGGGATCGTTGAGAAATTGCCAGTGGAGGGCGTCGACCTTCTTCTCGGCAACGACTTTGCGGTGCCTACTTTAGAAGTTCCACCCTTAGTCGTTGCCGAGAGGCCGGCCGACGTGAGTAGGGAGGAACAAGAGGGGGTAGTGAGTTTTCAACGCCAACAGAAGGCGCGTGTGGTAACTCGTTCCCAAGCATTTAAGGTATCACAGCCTATTTCCCAGGCCACAGAACAGCGGAGGAAGGGAATTAAGGAGAAGCGGAAGGCTGGGAAAAGTTTGAAGAGTTTAGAACCAGTGGCTCTCCCAAAAGACCCAATAGCAGGACCTTTGACCGAGTCTGTTGTAACTCCAGTGCCTAACATAGTTGATAAAGTAGTGGAGGTAGGTAGTAGGGGTAGGCAGCCCCGCCCAGGGAAGTACTACCGCCAAGGTTTCGGGAGACTCAGGGAATAGCCTGAATTCCATTTTCTCTCCCAGGACTTGGTAGCTGGATACATATCTTTCTGCCTCACACATCAGGGGTATCAGGAAAACCCTCTTTATATAACATACACATCCAACTTCACGACTTGCCCTACATTGCTATCCTCTATCCATAAAACACTACTCTTCCCACTACATATCATACATGTATCACCATACACCTTACCCAATAAACATGGCAGTACAATTGTTAAGAGCAAACCTGGTGGTCCCTCGGATATCCACCCCCGGCAGGGTTGGGTCATTGACACAGGGCCCTCCGGTCGTCATCATGTGACTGTGTCAAGAGCATTGCAACGTCCCAAAGATGCTCGTCGGTGCAGCTTTTTCTTAGCAATATAAGGGGACTTCACTCTAACATCAATTCTGTACACCAATTTCTTCAAGCAGAATCCCCTACTCTCCTTTTATTGACAGAGACTCAAGTAACATCCACATCTGACACGTCTAGATTTAATTTTCCAGGTTATCAACTGCTCCAAAATTTCAGACCTAAAGGAGGTGTATGTTGCTTCGCAAAATCTGAAATTGCCCTGGAGGAGGTTACTAGTTTCAATTGTCCCTATTTTGATTATTCTATATACAAATTAATTTCTGCTGGTAAATTTAAATACATATGTTGCATCTACCGTTCTCCAAATACTCCTCCAGAGCAAAGTCTTTTTGATTCTCTGTCCTCACAACTCAGTGTCCTCAACTTTAATGCTTCTTCTGAAATCACTGTGTTGGGTGATTTTAATGTCCATAATGTTGAATGGCTCACTTATTCAGCCAGGACTGATGATGCTGGTCTTGAATGTGAGCTATTTGCAGACTCATTTAATCTCACTCAACTAGTCAACCAACCCACCCGTGTACCAGATATTCCTAATCATAATTCCCACCTACTGGACTTATTTTTAACAACCAATTCAGAAAATTATGATGTTACAGTGAGGTCCCCGCTTGGATCTTCTGATCACTGTCTGATACAGGCCACCTGTCTATCACCTACCACACCTTCCCACTCTGAACCTGTTTTGGTGACTAAATGGCATTACGATAGGGCAGACTGGGAGGGTTTTCAAGGTTTCTTTATTGATATTCCCTGGACCTCTTTCTTTTCTAATGATGTACACTCCACCTTGAGCCACATACAAGATTTTGTAAAAATTGGAATGGAAACTTTTATTCCTCATCAAAAGTACAGTAAAAGATCTAATTCACCTAAATGGTTTGACCATAATTGTGCTAGAGTAACTGAACAAAAAGCAATAGCCTACAATGCATACACAAGATAAAAAACACATGAAGCCTTTAATTACTTTAGAAACATCAGAAATCATGCCAAAACTGTTTTAAACCTAACTAAATCAAACTTTCTCCACAAGCAGGCAAATAAACTTCTAAATAATCCAAATGATAACAAAATATTTTGGTCTACTCTTAACTCATTTAAATCCAACTTCACTACTGCTTCATCCATTCCACCATTAAAATCTCCGACTGGCAATCTTGTAAGTGACCCACGAGGTAAAGCTAACCTTCTTGCGGATATTTTCTCCACCAACTCAACCTTAGATGAAATAAATCAAGATGTCCCTGTACTTAATTTTAATTCGCCTGAAATCCCCTCACTTAAGATCCACACCAGACATGTCAAAACTATTTTGCAGAATCTCTCGGTAGATAAGGCTCCTGGTCCAGATGAAATTCCTCCAATAGTACTTAAGAATTGCTCCTTGGTGCTCGCTCCTGTATTGGCAAAATGTTTCCGTCTGTGTACTCATACCTCATGCTTCCCAGTACCCTGGAAAGAAGCAAACATCCATCCAGTTCCTAAAAAAGGTGCCTCTTCAGATCCATCAAACTACAGACCAATAGCTATAACTTCCACTCTTGGTAAAGTCTTTGAAATTATATTAAATAATCACATAATTAAGCATCTTGAGAATAATAAATTAATCAGTGATAGGCAATATGGTTTTAGACGATGTCGATCAACTGCAGACATGCTTTGCCTTCTTACGCATCAAATCAACCAAGCTACAGACCAACATGGTGAAACACATACAATAGCACTGGATATATCAAAGGCATTTGATAGAGTCTGGCATCAATCCTTATTGTCGAAGATGTCACACTACGGCCTTGCATCATTAGTTCCACTAATTTCTTCTTATCTTCATAACAGAAAAATACGTGTAATGGTAGATGGCCTTTATTCTCAATTTCACTCAATAAATGCTGGTGTTTCCCAGGGATCAGTTTTGGCCCCAATTCTGTTCCTCATTCATATCAATGATCTCATATCTACCACTCATAATCCAATAATCCTACGCAGATGACTCAACACTCCACAGTTCCTTCACATTTACCAATTCCGTCACCCAACCCGATCTTATAAATTCAAAAATAAACACTGCAATTTCTCTGAACCAGGACCTTTCTAGAATTAATGGATGGGGACAAAAGAATCTAGTTTCCTTTAATGCACAGAAAACCAAGTACATTCAATTTTCTAACCGACAGAATCTCACTGACTCCCATATATTTGTTAATGATGTAAATATTCCCACTTCCCCTAGTATTGACATTCTCGGTGTAACATTAACTACTAACTTGAGCTGGACACATTATGTTAGAAGCATTGCTAAGAATGCCTCTAAAAAACTGGGACTCCTGTACAGAGTTCGAGAATTCTTCACTGACGAGCAGTTGGCCGTGATATAAAAGTCATGTGCGTTCTCAGATGGATTACTGTTCACCTCTGTGGGGTGGAAGTGGAGTGGTTGCATTGAGGCAGTTGGACAAAATTCAAAATAAAGCTATTAGATTAATCAATAACCCTGCAATCACACAGGACCTTCCTACATTATCCATACGAAGAAACGTTGCATCCCTTGCATTATTCTACAGATATTTTCACAGCAATTGTTCCGAGGAACTTGCTTCAATTGTGCCGCCTCTCCACATCTTTCCCCGTAGAACTAGGGCAGCTGAGAGCGCCCATGAATTTACACTTTCTCCTCCACAATGCAGAACTTCTGCTTATCAGAATTCATTTATCCCCAGAGCTACTACTCTTTGGAATTCACTTCCCTCGAATTGCTTTCCACAAACTTACAATCTACAAATGTTTAAATCCAGTTGTTACAAACATGTTATGAATGGAGGATGCCTTTAGGCACATGGACCTTTTTGTTTTATCTGTGTTTTTCCTTCCTCCGTTCATTGTCTCTTAAAAAAAAAAAAAAAAAAAAAAAAGAGACTCAGAGACAGCACAGTTACCTGCAGCGAGAAAACCGGATGTCTAAGTTAGATGTTGCGGGAGGGCAGGAGTTGTTGACCAAGCAGTTAGACATGTTGGCTCCCACAGACATTCGAAAGTTGCAATTAGAGGATCCAGAGATTTTGCAGTGTACCAATGGGGCTGTGGAGTTAGAAGAAGATAGGGATGCAAAGGCAGGGGATTTTTTTTTCTTTAGTGGAATTTTATACCACCGATATCAAGATCCTAAAAGGAACTGGGAGGGCGGATCAGGTACAGTTGACCAGCTGGTCGTGCCGGGGGCCTGCAGGGAAAGTTTCCTTAGGTTGGCTCATGATTCTCCATTATCAGGACAATTGGGTGCCAAGAAAACGGTGGCGGCTTTGGGGAAATTGTTTTGGTGGCCGGGGATGAAGTCTCATGTGCAGTCATGGATAAACTCATGTGATATTTGTCAACGTGTCGGGAAACCGAACCAAGTTATTCCTAAGGCTCCGTTACACCCTATTCCTGTGATTGGGTCACCCTTTAGTAAAATTATTGTTGACATGGTTGGTCCACTCCCTCCCACTAAGGCTGGAAATAAATTTTTGTTAACCATAATGGATGTTGCCACTAGATACCCCGATGCATACCCTATGAAAAATGGAATGGCTAAGACGGTAGTCAGTAACTTGTTGTGGTACTTCTCAAGGTACGGGTACCCGGAGGAGATTCAGTCTGATCAGGGATCTAATTTCACCTCCAACATGTTCAAGCAAACAATGCAACAGCATGGGATACGAGCAGTAGTATCGTCAGCGTATCACCCTGAGAGTCAAGGGGTGCTTGAGCGGTGGCATGCTACACTTAAAAGCATGCTCAGGTGTTATTGTGCTGACAACGGTATGGATTGGGATCTTGGATTGCCTTATGTGCTGTTTGCTGCTCGGGAGGTACCTGGTGAGAGCCTGGGATTTAGTCCAAACGAGCTGATTTTTGGACACCGTGTCAGGGGCCCCCTTAACATGCTGAAAGAAATTTGGGAGGGGACTGTGCAGCCTTGTCCATTATTAAAGTATGTGCTTGAAAGCCGTGAGCGCATGCTTAAGAGTCTGGAGATGGCAGGTAGAAATTTGACAGAATCACAAGCTTTGATGAAGGACAGGTATGATCGCAAAGTGAGGCTCCGGAAGTTCACTGTAGGACAAGAGGTATTAATTTTGTTGCCTTTGGTTGGTAACCCCCTCTCTGCGAAGTACACTGGACCTTATAAAATTGTAGAACAAATTTCAGACTTAGATTACCTTGTTGCCACTCCAGACAGGAGGAAAAAGAACCAGTTATGTCACGTGAACCTTATTAAAGAGTATGTGAGGCGCCCCTCTGAGCCTCTCACTGTCCCTGTGTTGGCTTGTTGCGTCCGTGGTGGAGAAGGAGAGGAGGACAGTCAAGCTTCAGAGGAGGATAGCTGGGATCAACATGTTTCCGCGGATCAGTGGGCGGGGAACTCGAGCCTAAGGGCTGACGAGGCTATAGCTCATTTGCCTGAGCCGCAGTTTGATGCTATCCGGCAGTTGTTCGGTTCATACCCCACTGTATTTGCTGAACACCCAGGCCTCACTACTCAGGCTATGCATGATGTTGACGTGGGGGACCATATACCCTTTAAGTCAATCCCGTACCGTGTGCCCCCCATAAAACTACCAGCTCTGAGGGATGAGTTGGAGTATATGCTCGGTAGAGGGTTGATAGAGAAAGGCACAGTTAAGTGGACTTCCCCCGTAATACTGCAGCCTAAGCCAGATGGCAAGGTACGCTTTTGTATTGATTTCCGTAGGTTAAACGGTTTGACTCCAACTAACCCATATCCTCTTCCTCGGGTTGATGATAGTGTTGACAAAATTGGTAATGCTCGTTTTTTGTCTAAAGTAAATTTAGTAAAAGGTTACTGGCAAGTACCTTTGTCCGAGTATGCTAAAGAGGTATGTGGTTTTGTTGTGGACGGTAGTACCTACCGGTGCAATGTTATTCCTTACGGACTTAAGAATGCACCAGCAACGTTTCAGAACCTGATGAATGAAATTGTAAAAGACATTCCGAATTGCACCGTATATTTGGACGATGTAATCATTTATGATGACGACTTTGAGAGCCATTGTGAGCACCTTGAGACCTTGTTCCGGAAACTTAGTGAAGCAGGTCTGGTAGTAAATTTGGCAAAGTGTGACTTCGTAAAAGCCACTGTGCAGTACCTTGGGTTTGTAGTGGGAAGGGGACAGGTGTGCCCTCCTCAGAACAAGGTACAGGCTATCAATAAATTTCCGCACCCAACAACCAAGAAACAGATTATGAGATTCTTGGGTATGATAGGCTACTACAGACGCTTCATAAAAGGTTACTCAACGGTGTTGGCACCTCTCACAGATTTGTTATCTAAAGACAAAAAGTTTTTGTGGGCACCTGAGTGTGAAAAGGCTTTCACTTTGGTGAAACATTTGCTATGTACTCACCCGATACTCAGGGCCCCAGACTTTAACAGGCCTTTTCAGCTGGCAACAGATGCTAGTGGTGTAGGGGCTGGTGCCGTCTTGCTACAGACAGACAATGAAGGTGTGGAATACCCAGTAAGTTTCTTTTCTAAGAAGTTCAATGCTGCACAAAAGACCTATTCTACAATAGAAAAGGAATTACTGGCGATTGTGCTGTCGCTCAGGCACTTCGAGGTGTATGTTCCAGCCTATGGCCCAGTCGTGGTTATCTACACTGATCATCACCCTTTGAGATTCCTGAATCAATTTCACAATCGCAATATGAGACTGACCAGGTGGTCTTTGATGTTGCAGGAGTATAGCCTGGACATCCGTCATATTGCTGGATGTGACAATGTGATCGCGGATTGTTTATCAAGGGTGGATGATCAGTCGTAGGCTATCACAGGTGTGTGGGTTTGAGTGAAGGAAAATAGGCTGCCCTTATAGTGCAGCCGGGAAAAACATATTAAAATATAAAAATCATATAAAAACTCTTTCTTTTGATATAGGTAATCGTATAAGTTTGTCATAGCCTATAGAGTTTGAGTAGTCCACGAACTATCAAACGGCTGAGCTGCTGTAAGCTCGCTCTGGGAGCATGATATTGTGTCTTTTTGCTATTGTTGGGAGGAGTTATAAAATGTGAATTTTGTTTTTTTATAATAAGATGTGTTTTGGTGATAAACTCAGCTTTGTTTTAGTGCCATGCGGTCGCTGGGTGTGAGGGGCTTGATGGGGTTCTGTGTTTGTCAGATTTTAGCTCAGGGTTGAGCGAGTAAAATCTTGGGGGAGGTGTGACGCATGTCCACGTGTGAGCATGCTGTACAGAACGCCTAGTCATGCCCCACTCTCGCTAGGATCGTCAGGGCAGGAACTTTGGCTGTAGTCTATGTAGAGTTTCCTAACTTAGTTCGTGTGAGCCGTTGTACTATAAGTATTATGAATATGTATTTTGTTTTCATCTGAGTCAACGAGTTCTATTTTATATCATTAGTTATAAGTATTGTGTGTAAAACTTATTTGTAATGATGGGAAGAGAAACAGCCACAGTTAGGTGTCAGTGGGTACGCCAGGCAGGAGGTAGGCCTAACTCACTAGCACTCCTCCCTCCCTCAGTGCTAGGGGGAGCCTTTGTGTATCCCAGAGGAAAGAGAGAAATTACGTAATGGTTGTCAGTGGGCGGTCCTTAGTAGTTCACGTTGGGCTCACTAGAGGGCCGGGTATAAAAGGGAAGTCTAGCCATTTTTTCATCAGAATTCATTAGGCAGAGCGACTTCTCATTTCCCTTGCTAACTATTTATATTCTTCAGACTGATGGGAACTTTCTCTACTACCTTACATTCTTATTTCCTCTTTTCCCTGCCCTGTTTAACTTCCATTGTCCCGTTGGTGCAGAGCTAGTCAGCCAACGTATTATCGCTTGAGCTCTCACGAGATACTTGCCTATTAGATAGCCTATTTTGGAAGGGTTGACTTAGAATAGGATTGATTTATGTTTGTTGCACTTGTATATGCATTTCCCTGTGTGTTATTATTATTCCTGTTTTCTGCTGGTCTAGGTAATGCTAGACTGGGGTAAGGCTTTTCTGTGTTACGAGTTGTTGTTTGATGCAGTGGTTAAGCGATAAACCTGCATACTCGTTTCGGTTCAGTGAAGCCTAGGTTGTCTTCGCGGCTGACTGTGTTGAGTTTATAATTTACAGTGCGTGAGGGCAAGAGCCTAACCACCCTGTATTTTATTAACAGTTTGTTTTTACTTTGTCAAGGAGCCGGGAGAAAACCAGATACAAGGGATCTGGATTTCTCAAAGTGCACTTGTTAGTTTTAACGTAATACTTTAAACAGTCGTGAGGACTTCGCTAGGCTACGAGCCATTTTTGCTCAGTCACTGCTACCTTTTACCCACAGTACCCCAGCTAGACTTTACTCGATTAGTAGATACAGAATAGTATTGGAGCTTTCCTTATGTATGATATTGTTTATGCACTATTGATTTCATGTGTTGCAAGCTTGGCTACTTTAGTGATTAGTGGCCCACGAGCACAATCCGAGTAGGCTATTGCCGTTGCATTTGCGGAGTACTTCCTTTTAATGTTTGCCATTTACTATTGCATATTCTTTTAATTATTCTTATGCCAATTTAAGCCTTTAATAGTATTTAATTGCCAGTGTTTTTGCTTATTGAATTACTGTTAAAAATCCGATACGTACTTCTTACGAGCATCCGAGAAGCATCTAACTTTTTTCAGAAGATTCCTTGCTCGATGCTTAAGGACTATTAATTTACGTAACGTAATAGTGCCGATCCGAAGTAGAGGGTGGTGGACTTCTTAAGTTCATAGTCAAGGGTGGATTACTTCGGCTTCGGCCAACACTATTATTTTGTGTTGTTGTTTCTTACTTAATTGTTTGATTGTTGACCAGACTAGATAATTCCTGTCTCTTTATTAGTCTGTTGTTGAACACTAGTACCGAGTTCTTGTATACCCCGTTATAGCAGATTGAATTCTGGAGGGTATTGGTGTTTTTTGTTCGGCTGGCAGTACGCAGGGGTTGGTATCGTGTGTTTCCGTTGTGGCAGCGAGCCGTATTCGAGTCCTGATTGAGAGCCCTTGTGTACCCGAGTGCCAGTTCATAACAGGAGGTACCTGGGGAAAGTTTGGGATTCAGCCCTAATGAGCTCGTCTTTGGACACCGCATCAGAGGGCCTCTCCATATGGTTGAAAAAATATGGGAGGGCGCAGAAAAACCTTGTTCTATGCTCAAGTATGTCCTCGACAGTCGAGAACGGATGTTGCGCAGTCTGGAGTTGGCTGGCCGTAATTCGACTAGCTCTCAGGCCCTCATGAAGGACAGGTACGACCTCAAGGTTAAACTCAGGGAGTTTCGCGTGGGTCAGGATGTGTTGATTCTACTGCCCCTTGTAGGTCACCCCTTATCCGCGAAGTACACTGGTCCTTATAGGGTGGTGGAGAGGCTGTCGGACCTGGATTGCTTGGTGGCCGCTCCAGACAGATGTATGCGCAATCAGTTATGTCACGTTAATCTCATGAAGGAGTATGTGAGGCACCCCCCTGAGCCTCTCACTGTGCCTGTGATGACGTTTAGCAGTCAAGGTGGAGAAGGAGAACGGGACAGTCAAGCTCAGGTGGAGGATAACTGGAAGGATAAGAAAGTCAAATGGGCGCCTGAGTGTGAGAAGGCGTTTAGAGTAGTAAAACACCTGTTGTGCACTCACCCGATCCTCAGGGCCCCTGACTTTAGCCTACCTTTCCAACTAGCAACGGATGCTAGTGGTGTGGGGGCTGGTGCCGTCCTTGTAAAAACGGACGATGATGGGCTGGAGCATCCTGTTAGTTTCTGCTCGGAGAAGTTCAATTCGGCCCAGGGGAGCTGCTCTGTTGTCGAGGAGGAGCTGCTGGCGGTTGTGCTTGCGCTGGGGCATTTCGAGGTCTATGTTCCAGCCTATGGTCCGGTCGTTGTAGTTTACACAGATCATCACCCTCTCAAGTTCTTGGACCAGTTTCACAATCGGAATATGAGGCTGACCAGGTGGTCGCTAATGTTACGGGAGTATAGCCTGGACATACGCCATATTGCCGGTTGTGACAACGTGGTTGCAGATTGTCTTTCAAGGGTGTATGATCCTGGGTAGATTGACACACGGGTAGCCTCCTGCTTTAGTTTGAATAGCATTTTGCGCTTGGTGCTTGTTGGCTCGCGGTTGTAGCCCAGCGTATTGGGTCGTAAAGCAGGAGTTGAGCGTTTGGTATAGAAGAAAAAACTAGGCTTGCCCCTATAGTGCAGCCGAAATAAACAAATTAAAAACATAAAAATCAAATAAAAAACTCTTTCTTTGATAGTTGAATTTTTTCAGTATGTTATAGCAGTAATTCTGAGTTGCACTCCTCTCAGAATGCTGGGCTAGGGAAGCTCGCTCTTGAGGAGCATAACTACATATGATTTAACCTATTGTGTTGGGGAGGGTTATAATTTTGTAAAATGTTTTGTTGAGAACTGTGCCAGATATTTTACTGCCGCTGGGTGATGGGAAGTAGAGCTATAACATGGGTTCTAACAATCAGATTTTTGTGAGCCTTGGGCCTCTGAGAAAAATCTTGGGGGGGGTGTGACGTTAACCAATCCGTTAGAACTGCATGGCTTGTCCTACAGTGACTCGCTAGGATTGCCAGGGCAGTGGATGTGGCTACAGTTGATGTATTGTTGTGTGCTTTATTTAATATGAAAGCTCGTGTCATGGGCAGTCCAGAAAGGTTCTTTGTTTTCACCCATGTCAAGGCTTTATATATTTAATTGCAAAGTATATGTTTTATCATTAAGTAGTAATGATAGGATTTGAGAGAGAGAGAGAGAGAGAGTAGAACAGAGTGTGGGGAGGCGCGCAGTGTTTTGCTATACTCGATGACGTCATAGCTGGCGGGCCTCGGGGATTGGTTAGAGGAGTTTTTTACCATGCTTGGTGACGTCATGTTTGGCTAGCTTCTTTAGCATTAGCTAGAGGACTTGTTACCGCTTTCCCACGCGGTTCGAGCTAGTGCTAGTATATATACTGCTCTCTGGCCACTCTCTCCCTCAGATCTGGTTTCTAGAACGCATCCCTCTTATCCCTTTGATACCTGAGAACCTTTTCCTCTGCCTATCTCTCTCATTTTCCATACCTTTCACCACCTTTTATTAATATTTTATCCCCTCTGGTTAACTCTGCATAATCAGCTTCATGCTGGCCAGTTGTATTGTGCGTTAAGGTCTGATATAACCCATGTATGTTAGTTGTTAAGATAAGTTGATCACGAAGCATTGGTTGGCATTCATATTGTTCAGTACTGCTTCCTGTAATTATTAGTGTTCTGCTGGATTAGATAATGCTAGACTAGGAGTCTGATACTATAAGGTATTGTTTCCGATGAGTGCTGGCTTCAGTTAGAAGCTGCACGACATACCTGAGAACTGGAGTTGATTGGGTAAATTCTAGTCTGTGTGCCATTGAGGATAGAGCATGCACGAATGAGGGCTTTTTGCCTATACCATTCTGCACTGTTCTAGGCTCGGTTGTTTGTCTTTGAGGTACGCCAGGAAAACGCTTAATACTTCGGTATTAAGGTTTCTCAAGAGAGCTACCCTTCCCTATAACGTAATATTTGACGCACAGACTTGAGTTTTTCACTAGGCTATGCGGCATGCCATGCGCACCAGTATCTCGTATCATTGACTCTAACTAGACTTTATCAGTCACAGTAGACATTAAGTATATTAAACCAATTACTCTTTTTTATGCATACCCGTTTATGATTACACAAGCATTTCGCAGCCTAGTTTGATGTATTGAGACACAAACGACTTAGGCTCTTTTTGTTGATAGGAATACTGCATTGTCGTGGCGATTATTATTATTGTTGTAGCGTTTAGGATATTCTTGGCTCCGACTGCATTATATCTCCTGCTTTTTGTGTGCATAGCCTGCACGAGCATTGTTCCGCTGCCTGCCTTTTTGGGTTCCATTTCCGATTCGAGCATCTTGATAGCATCTAACATTTAAAGAAGATTCCTTGTTGTTGTTGAAGGACTTTAGTGCACTTTCTTTCATGCAGGAGTGCCTGACATTTATTGATTAAAGTAACGTAAGCTGTAACTTCTCTTACCACCTTACTTTGCATACCATAACCAAGCACCTTCGGTTATAGGTAGTAATAGGCTGTTTTCACATAACATTAAGCCTAGAGTAGACGCACATTTATTGAGAGTTTGATAACCTACTATTGCATATAGAACTCTGGAGAGTATTTGTGCTCTTTGTTCACTGGGAATATACATCAGAGGTTGGATCTAGCGCTTTCCGTTGTAGCATTTATGCCATTACTAGTCCAATGAATAAGAACCCTGATATATTTAAACCTCAGTCGTAACACATCTTAATTAGTGCAAACGACTAGGTTATTCCCAACCTGGGTCAGCCACTCCCCCTATATGTTAAGACCCCCCCACCCTAATCACGGAGTTCAGCACTCCTTCGTGATCTACAACCCCTACAATCCAAGTACAATATGATGGATACCTGGGGCTTGAATTATTAATCTCTCTAAGTGCCTCCATTAATTGTAGGTACAGGACACTGTCTTTTGACCCACCATCCAAACCTGAACAAAAAGAAAAACCTTCACCTCCTCTAGGTAACTTGAAGCACCTCAAATTCATAGAATTGCCAGTCACTCCCCTTATCACTGCTGCACCCCAAACTAAGATTAATGATATCCCCTACCCCAATCATGTCATTTCTCCTTCCATAGTATCATAATAATAATAATAGTTCTTAAAGCTAGCGCATGCTAAGCCAGCTAAGGATAGCCCAATAAGGCCGATTAGGCATATTTCCATTGGGGTCCTGTACTACTATCCCATCCCCTTGCTCATGTGGGATGGCAACGACTCAGTGCTTGTGAAAAATCTTTAATGAGCCGAGCGTGGGCGCGATCCCAGGCCTTCTGGGTGGAAGTCCGTGACGCTAGTCACTACACCAGCAAGGTCGCTGGTTCCCCCTCATCATAAGAAATGGATACCCATAGTTCCTACAATTTAAGGAAATGTCCTTGTGACCCCACACCTCCAAAGCCCTTTCAATGGGGTATGCCTAACCGCTCCTTGCCTGCTACCACATCAACTTAATTGCATAAAATTTGCAAATATTTCTGACAAACCTGTCACCTTGCCAAAAGGTCTAGCCATCGGCGAGTTAGAAATGTACCCTGAAGAACTGTCTGTCCCCTCTGATTCTTCCCCTCCTTATAAAAACCCCCTTCCTGACATAACTTCCACTCTCACCAACAACCAACAAACCGACCTCAGAAATCTCCTTATCTCATATCAAGACATTTTCGCTACTTCTAGTCGAGATATGGGTAAAACTGAAACGTTGCATCACCCCATTCACACCGTGGGCCACCCCTTCAAGCAACCCATCAGAAGGAAGAATCCGATCCAAAGACAGGAAGAAAAAAAACAAGTAAATTATATGCTCGCCACAGGAGTAGTAAAACACTCTACCAGCCCCTGGTCTTCTCCGGTGGTACTAGTCTGTAAGAAGGACGGATCCACAAGATTTTGCATCGATTATCGCCAACTAAATGATGTCACCATCAAGGACGCCACCCCTCTTCCCAGGATCGATGACTCTCTCGATTCACTGCTCGGCGCCAAATGGTTCACTACCTTGGACCTCCAAGCTGGCTACTGGCAAGTACCCGTTTTGGCTGAACATCAACGAAAACGGCCTTCTCCACCAGCCAAGGAAGACTGTATAAATTCACAGTACTACCATTCGGATTCTGCAATGGACCAGCCACGTTCTCCAGATTGATGGAGTCAGTCTTACAAGGATTAACTTGGGAAACTTGCCTGGCATATCTGGATGATATCATCGTGTTTGGCACAACTTGGGCCGAACACCTGCAACGCCTGAAACAAGTTTTCCAGAGGATCTGGGATGCCAGCCTAAAACTTAAACCCTCCAAGTGCACCCTAGCCAAGAATAAAGTGAATTTTTTAGGCCAGGTTGTCTCTGAAGAAGGGATTGCCCCAGACCCTTGCAAACTCGAGGCTATCAGTAAGATCACCCCTCCAACTAACGTAAAAGGCGTACGTGCATTTTTAGGCCTAGCGTCCTACTATCGACGCTTTGTGAAGAACTTTGCCACCATTGCCAAGCCCCTACATGACCTCACGAAAAAAGAAGAGCCTTTCATATGGACAGATCCCAGGATTCAGGCTTTCAATAATCTAAAAGACAAATTAGTTGCCTCTCTGGTGGTCTCCTTCCCTGATTATACCAAACCATTCCGATTGTACACAGATGTATCACAGTTAGGAATTGGGGCTATTTTAGGTCAAACCAGAGACGGCAAAGAGCACATAATTGCATGTGCTAGCCGCACCCTCAACCCAGCAGAAATAAATTACCCTGTGACCAAACATGAATGTCTCGGAATGATTTGGGCGTTACAACACTTCAAAGCCTACCTGGCGGGAGTCAAGGTCACCGTCATAACCATCCACCACGCCCTTCAATGGTTGAGGAAGTCAGACACAAAAAACGCTCTGACTGTCAGATGGAGAGAATCACTGGAAGAATTCGATATGGATATCGTTTATCGCCCAGGGAAATTGCATACCAATGCTGATGCACTCTCTCGTCTACCATTACCACCTCCTAGTTCTACACCTCAACAAGACGAACCAGCCCATACGATCCTTGCAATACATCATCAAGGCTCGTTAGACAACGGCCAGCAAGACCTGTTGCAACAATACCAACAACAACTAAAACCGATTGGATGCCTAGGAAGATTTTCGATCAGCTAACCAGGCGAGGTGGCAATCTCTTCACCTTAGAAGGAAAAATTGTGGTCACCCCCCAAGCCGTGTTATCCACGATGCAATCCATACACATGGATAACGGTATCCACCTAGCCCAAAGAAGACTCATAACCACCTTTCACCAAGTCTACTGGACTCCATCTCCTTATGTCACTGCAAAGCGCATCACTGAGTCATGCAAAGCGTGTGCGTTGGGTAAGGATCGAACCCTGGTCCTTCCGGAAAGTTAATTGCCTCTAAACCTTGGCAATTGCTTGCAGTAGACGTAATGGGCCCCATGGAAAATAGTCATGGATGCAAGTATATAATTACTTTTGTGGACACGTACTCCAAATATGTCATCGCGTGCCCCGCAAAGGAACACTCAGCCATTGCAATAGCCGAGGCACTCATTCAACATGTCTTCCCTTATTTTGGCCTCCCTGAAGCAATCCATTCTGACAACGCCTCAGAATTCACTAGCCACATCTGGTCTCAACTGTCTTTAATGTGTGGCTTCAAAATCAGCCACTCCTCCCCTTACTGGCCTCAGGGTAATTCAATATGCGAGAGGAGCCACAGAACCATTGCCAATCAGATAAGAATCAGGTTGCAACAAATGGACTCCAAAGATTGGTCCAGCCAGGTCAAAATTGTGCAATGGGGGATCAACACCTCCCCTCGAGAAGACGGCATCTCTCCTCACGAACGAGTATTTGGAGTAGCACCTTTGCTCCTTCCCCTCCGTCATCTAGCTGCCCCGTTTGAGCCCTCCTCAAATTTCGACCAGTCTCTCGTTCACCTCAAGAATCGCCTGAGACAAATCCAGTACGTTCAAGATCTTCAACCAGATGAAACACCAAAAGCCAGCCCCCACTGTATTGGCGATCTAGTCATGGTCGCACACTTACCAGTTCCATCCAAACTAAAACCCAGATTTAAAGGCCCGTTTGAGATTTTAGCTGTACCAAACTGTTACCAGGTTACCGTCAACTATTTTAGTGAGTCACACACGTATCGTAACAGGCATGTACGTAGATTTCAGCCTATTAATGAGAACAATGTAATGCTTGCTGATCCCAATCAGAATGACATTTTGCCTGCAACTAATAATCACAATTTAGGATCCACAGAACCCACCACCCCTGAGATTCCTCTACCTGTCACTCCTTCACGCCGTCAAAGGCCTCCTCTTGATGTAAACATTCTACCTCATACTCCCACACTAGTACCTCCAGCACGCCCACCCCCTCTGGTGTACACACCTGTTCCAGCGTTGCCTACATGCACTGTTTCTGCCCCTCCCACCCTTCCCTCTCGAACTTGTCAACCCTCTATAGCTGTTCCTGTCCAAGCTTCTCCATCTGTTAGTTTACCTACTTATTCAGAACCTTCCAATACTCAACCTACAACTCCAGTCATTGCTAACATTCCTACTCTAGCTCATACACCTGTACCTTCCATTACTCAACCTAGCTCATCACTTCCCCGCACGTTACCTGTCCCTTTGGTGTCACGCCTGACACGGCCCCAATCTTAACCCTCCTGGCCCGGGCAGCATATTAAAAGGACACCGCGGCAGAAGGGCAGGAGCCCGGGCAGCATATTAAAATCCGTAAGCTTGAAAGCCTATTCAGCTTGGTCTGAACGCCGTGCGTCCGACGCATGTAAACAAAGCAGATAGTTGGGTCACCGCACCTCCGAAAACAAGAAGGAGACGTCGCATCAATGTTATTATTGTGACGTAAGACGAAATTAGTGTCTGAAAAGCTCCGATATTGTCAACATCGCGGCAAAATTCGCTCCACGGAAATCGTCATCACAACTGAACCAGTTGACTTAACCCTTATTTAGCGGGCTAGGTGGTCTATTTGACCGTAGCGCCCAGCGGGGTGTTTTTACCCTAAATAGGGTTGTTTACGTGATCATTTTCATGCCTAAATAAGACCCAGAGCATAAAACAAGTATCTATCCCTAAAAGGGCATAAACAGAGCTTTCCAATGACACCCCAACCATCCTTCTTCTACGACCACTGGTTCTCTTGCAACGATCGCGCAACACGAGTGCAAAAACCATGTAATTAGGTACTTTCCCTACATAATTCCCTGTGTAGCGAGTGCGAGAGGGTAGAGGAGGGTGGGATTCATGTCAGTAGGTCCGCCGCGGTGGTCTGGAGCAGTCATACGCTTGCTACGCTCCTCCCACCACTCATCTCTCTCTCTCAGCAACATTACGTGGTGAGAATGGCACACGACATAAGTTGTGAACCGCCACTTAGTCCATATTTATTTCACACGACATAAGTTGCGTACCACCAATTAAGGGTTAAAGAGCTCTACTCAACACCAGTCTACAGATTGGAAACCGCACTACGTTTATAGATGCGTGGGAAATTTCTAGCAGTTAAACTAAACACAAATACGGTAGCCTAGGCCTAGACGTTTTTCGGCCAGATCGCCCGGCTAGCCCACACTGTCCTTTGGAGGACCTGCCCGGGCCAGGAGGGTTAAGCTTCCAAACTCAAGTCTCTAGCTCCTTCTGTATCTCGTCTTTCCCCTCAACCTGTTGCACGCCCTTTACCTCTCCTTCCCAGACGTAGTCCCATACCTTCGACTAGCACACATTCTTCTCCCTTGATTCGGCCAACTCCTAACAAATTCAACAGGCCACCTCTATCCCCTAGCTCAGTCTCCCCCCCATCCCCAGTATCTTGTGTTATCAAACCATCTCTAATCCCTACTCGGTCTAATCCCACATGTACAAGATCTGGTCGACGCGTGATGCCCCCTCAACGATGGGCTCCCACCTTCCAACCCACCTACATCCGGCGGGACCCCCTACAGCCAACCTTGCCAGCATCAACAAGGACCCCTCATGTTAGTGCGAGGTCAACTTTACCTCACACAACCACCTCAACTATCCTCACTACTCCAGTGGCTACGATGACCAGCAGACCACCCAGCCAACTGCCTCCTACCACACCTCCTCCTACAGCACCTTCTACTGCAGCCCCGACAGCCATGAAGATCAACAAAGTCCCTTTATAAAAAACGCTGTCCCCACGGAGATAGAAACACCAAACAAACTCATCCACATGGCCAGATATGCTAAGGACGACTGGCAAATACATATTAGCATGGACACCCTATGCAAGGCGGATGCCCCTACCACACTTTGGCTGCTCACTCTCCAAAGTTTAACACCTGTCATCAACTCACCCACGACCAGATCCTTTATTATTAAATCGCGGGGTCGCGAGTCTTTTCTACGAGGAATGTGGTGAAATGACGGGTCTGAAGAGAAGCCATCCAGGAAACAGTTGCAAAATAGCCAGTCTGCAACTCCAAGACCCAAAGAAGACAAGAGAGCGACAGGAGAAGAGAAGAGAAATACAAAAGCTACTCCTGTTTACCCATGCTTTAACTACCGCACAAATACAAAAGCGACCCCTGTTTCCCCGTGCTCTACGACAACAGCCACCAGCCACAGGTATGGGAAGTTCTCCCAACCAATTAACCACCTGAACGAGTGACGCCCCCCGACCCTCACAGCCAACCACAGCGCAGCATTTCCTCAGCTCCCGGATATGAAATACGGTGAAGAAACGTTTATGCAAATAAAACATCAACGGCCTGAAGTCTACTGATATAAATGGATATAGACAATAGGACACATTGTGACAAACCGGGAGATATCATAAGGCTCTACCAAGAACAACTCTTAGGAGAGCTATTGCAATGTTTGTCTAGGCAGGCAGCTCATGGACGATTCCGTACACGTCCCATTTCTCCATTATTAGACTAAATAACTAGCACTTTAGCCATTAATAAACTACCTAGTATATAATATATACCAATGTAAATAACCACTATGTATACCTACAACAAGCAATTACCTCACAACTTCATCACAACCATTTCCCATATCCCTCTGAATTTGAAAACCTGTAAACGAGAGTCAAGGAAAAAGCCGCACATTACCTCAAGGAAATTGTAGTGAGGTATGCAAACCACACTACGATACTATTCTAGACCTACCTAGAAACAGAGTAGCTAATCCACAGTTGTAGCTTGTACCAGCCTCCCCCTACCCTGCCCGGAGAGTGTACTTACCTGAAGTGCCCCTGAAGTCCTGTTTGAGTGACGCCCTACCCACCAGAAGTCTGGACCCTGAAGTGCTGCTCGAGTGACGCCCTACACCCCGGAAGTGCTGCTCCTCGGACCCACGACCTACGTTGGCCAAACCTGTACTCTCTTCCCCTGCCCTCCAAACATTCCCTAAGTGTTCCTGTGTATTTTTCGTTGTGTTATTGTTGTCGGGGTAAAGTAAGATATGTGAACCGTGTTGTGCTAATTACCTTTGAGATCTGTGCCTAAGATCCTTAATTGCATACTGTGTTAATCCTTCTGAACCTTACCTACCATCTGTGTTAAAACTGTGTATAAGTCCTAGCCCTGTTATTTGATTAATTTTCTACCGAACGTCTTCCGCACACGTTATATAATTGTGTTCAGTTATTCACCTTGCCACACGCTCACAGATCTTCCTATATAATATTATGTATTCTGCTATGTATTTGTGAGTTGAGGTCGAAGTGTATTTCGTGATTTGATTTCCCTTCCTAACTAACTTTACCTAGAACCTACGCCCATTTTCATAACGAATTTACCTTAACATACCTAATTATTATCCCTATAATTTTCCCCGTGAAAACTCATTTTCTCCCAAGCTTCCCTGATTACGTTCGATTACATAATCACCTTTGTAATTATTTTATGAATTCGTATTAACGTGCATTTGATTACTGATGTAAGTAATTCTGATTCTTCATGCTCAGGAATTCCAGCATTGCATAGATTCTGTTACTTAATTCCACATCACTTACCATACACCTATTGTTCTAGTGTATGTTCATTATAAGACTCTGTTAACTCATTCAGACCTCTTAAGAATACTGCAATAAGTATTTATTTAGCATAACTTAGTTGTATGCGCCCAAGTTCTTTTGTTAATTAATATTCTGTTAATTATCCTCTCACGCTAATAATTAAAAGCGTTTCCAGAGCATTCGTTGACTAATTTCGTTTAGTTAATTATAATTTGTTCTCCAGTGTAATTAAATAGATTTATTCTATAGTTCATTCATAATTATACGCAAAGTTTACATCTGAATTCCTCGGCTCGTTTCGTTATTATTACATACGATCGTTCATGTGAATATAAGATATTAATTAGAAATTACACAATTTAGATTACGAACTTAATCTTTTGTGCAATTAATTAATTCATATTCTGCCACCAATTTTAGAGTAATATTATTAAAACTACAATTCTAGTTGCACTAACTTTGAATTTAATTTCCACCACTGCAGTCCAGTTCATGACCTGACCTCCCCAGTTTAACCCTTTACCGGGCGAGGAACCATATATGGTAACTTAAATGGGCGTCCAAAAGGGCGCTCCCAAGCCGCCTGGTGTGTGTCTGCCACCACGTCATCATGCCTCAGCCAATCACCGATGATCAGGCTACTCACGTGGGTATGGTGTAAGAGCTGATGCCATCTCAGTATTGGTTGAGAGCAACTCGAAGTTCAGTTGCAGGCCAGACATGAAGAAAGTAGGATCTCGGCGATTTTTCTCTTGACGCCCTCGACCCTAGCTCATCACGTAATATCGGTAAGTTGATAATAATCTGATATTATGCAGTTGAATAGTTGTACTATAACCTGATATAGTTGTCATTTACGTGGAACATACGGAAATTGGTGAAATTTGTTTGCAAAAAAGTGAATGATCAAATATGGACATGCGCCCGGTAAGGGGTAAAGCCCAAGTGATCATATATGGACTTACGCCCGGTAGCCTATAGAATTGAAATTACTAAATATGATCATTTCGCCCGGTAAGGGGTTGTACTCCCAAGTTACATAAAACCATATAACTTTGATGATAGTTACCCAAACCAGCATGGCACATGGCCACAACTTGGGTAGGGATTCTAGAATGTTCAACATAGAAATAAATGACCGATTTATATTATTTCCTCATTAGTGTACAGTGAAATAAATATGAGTTTGGTAAGTTTAGTGAGTTCACAAATATTTTAGTGAGTTCACATATATTTTTGATATTGTGAGGCATATACTGAAGTTTTTTTGAGATATGAGTACTGTCACATAAAGAAATACCAATTTTCATGGGGATCCTATGCCCAAAATTTGCTGAAATTCATTGGTCAGGGGGAACCTCTGCCCAAATTTTGCTGGAATACATTGTCCATGGGAATCCTATGCCAAAATGTTGCTGGAATTCTGTGTTCATGGGGAAGCTATGCCCAAATGTTGCTGGAATTACTTGTTCAGGGGGAACCTATGCCCAATTTGTTTTTTGGAATTAATTATTCATGGGGTACCAGACAGTGTCTGGGTTGTGAAAAGTACCTAAACTAAAATATTCATATATAATCTATTTATATACTTATTAAATAATGATATAACTGTTATTCTGTGTATTTTGTTTACCTTAAATTTACATTTTCAATATAGCATAATTCAAGATTATTTTTACCCTAGACCGGCGCTTGACCATATATGATCACTTCGTCAACCTCGATTTGCTAATTCAATATGCAAAAATGTGAACAAAAATCATAAGCAAAAATACCTTAGAATTAGGTCTACTTTCATGGTCTAGGGTCAAAAAATTAAATATCTAAGTATTTCTATGAGTGCCCGGTAAAGGGTTAAGTAGGAAGGTCACTTGAGAATACTGCGGCTACCTGTGTAGTGCGCCAATTAAGGGTTGTTATTTCTAATGTTCATGTTCTACTTTTGTTGCTATTTTATTACCTGATACCCCTAACCACATTTGTTTATGATTTGATCTTGTTAAGAATCTCAACATATATGTACCCTGTTATTTGCATATTATTGTTGTTATTGATTCAGGCAAGAAACCATCCCCGACTACGAATCTATATTCGCGAGTTGGAGATTGAAAGGATTATGTTGAGACGATCTATGACACCTCAAGATAGACGTTATCTTAATTAAAATACCATTTATACATTCTATGTGTGTTATTGAGTTCTGTATTACCCTAATTGAATACCTATTCTGTGCTATTAAGAACGTGTTCGGTGTGACCCTATCGGACTATATTAAGGTCTATAAGTCCATAATTGGATTTTTGAGGAGACTATATCACGAGTTGTAAATATTACAACCCGACATAACAACTAGTATTGGCGAGGAGTTGCGTAAAAAGTAGATTGGGATGGTATGGGCATGCGGAGAGAATGGAAGAACAAAATTGAGTGAAAAGATGCAGGTCTGTGATTGTGGAGGGAGCTGCACCAAAGGGTGAAACAAGGAAGACCTGGGATCAGACTATATGTGCCGATCTCGAATCGAAAACTTGACAAGTGAAGCAGCCCTTAACAGGGTTGGTTGGAACGCCGCCATTAGGACAAAAGACTGAAACTGCACATATGTGTGGAGCACTCAGTCTTAACATTTGATGTATGTATGTATGTAGACAGCACCACTGATCATGCTAATACTACCACAAAAAGTGTAACAGGCAGTCAGACAGTCAATAGCCAATCCTTCATTCCCGTTAAATAGGTAGGGAGGATTAGCAAGGGACATTAGAAAGGGAACAACGATGACGGAGAGAATGAATATAATAAACACCTGCCAAAAGCAAGTACTCTAAGATTCGGAACAACACACTCAGCATCCATTCAACAAACTTCAATATAATTGGCTTCACCTCGGATGATATACTGTACACTTCCACAATAAAGTCTCCTCACATTTTCGGGGATGATGACCTTCCAGGTTTGTCAATTTAAAGGTAACAAATACCTTCATATGTTCTTCCTAACAAATTTCCTCCATTCATTCCTGTAACAACAATCAAAATAATAATATACAATGCGTGTTAATAGTTCATGCATCGACCATGAACCTCCCGACAGTGGTTCACCCTTATTGTTTTGGCTATAATCATACATTTTATTGAGGCTAGTGCTAGATAATTTCATTTAGCACTGGAGCCGCGGCAGTCAAGTGGCAAGCACGCTCACGTGTGAATCTGATTGACCTGTGTTCGATCCCGCCCGGACATTTTTAGTGGGTGTGAAACCCAGGTGTCTGAAGCAACTGCCAGCAGCCCCTTCTCTGTATCCTCCTAATTTATCTATCCTAGTTTCAAAGCCAAAGGCGGATGTTGTGCATACATGCACAACAAAGTCACTTGCTCTCGTGTTCCCGATTTCGACTCCTCTGAATTCTCAACTTTATGGCTCTAACTTTCCTGTTATTGTCATACTAAATATTTCTGTGCTGTTCTGTGTGGGGAAGAGCAAGGTTATGGTCTTCGAAAGGGGTGAAGCCACAGAGTGTGAGGTGAAGTTGAACGGTCAGGCTATGGAGATTATCAGCTCATTAACACCTTACGAGCGGCCTATGCGGTTTATTTATATGTACCGCCCAGCGGGGTGTTTTTAGCCAAAATAGGGCTGTTTACGTGATCATTTTCATGCCTAAATAAGACCCAGAATGTAAAACAAGTATCTATCCCTGAAAGGGCATAAACAGAGCTTTCGAATGACACCATAACGATCCTTTTATGATGGCTAGTTTTCTTGCAATAACCGTGCAACGCGAGTGCAAAAAGCATGTAATTAGGCACTTTCCCCATACAATTCCGTATATAGCGAGTGAGAGAGGGAGGGAGGAGGTGGGGTTCGTGTCAGTAGGTTCGCCGCGGTGGTCTGGAGCAGTCATACGCTCGCTACTCTCCTGCCACCACTTGTCTCTCTCTCTCAGCAACATTACGTGCTGAAATTGCCACACGACCTATGTCGAGCGCCGCCACATAGTCCAGCTTTATTAACTCGACTTATGTTGCTCGCCGCTAATTAACTGACAAGCGCGATATAGACCTAGGTGCTAGGGTAGTTATTTGTGCATTTCTAGCCCTGGATTCTGACAGAATTTGTTATATTTACAATATAAAGCATTATTTGTTTTCGGTATGCTTTTATTTTACATATATGATGTATATATGAACCTTCAAGAGTGCTAAAATAAGTGGGAAAAGCATTTGGGTGGTGAAAAACGAAGATATTGGCCACCCGGTCCTAATCTCAGGCGAGAGAGAGAGCCACAGGCAGCCCTCCCCTCTCGCTGTCTGGGAGTCAACTGAGACGAGTGGGGCGGTGTGTGCCGGTGTCTGGGTGTTGCATAACGATCTTTTATGCAACCCACTTGTGCTACATTATCGCGGGAGAGAAAAATAACCGATAAATGATGATAATAAGAGGAAAAATAGGTGATAATTGAGGAGGGGGGGAGGGGGGAATAAGGTGGGGAAGGAGGGGAGGGGGAGGGGTGAGAAACACATGGATGAGTACTAGAGGGGAATTATCTCACCTAGAGACAAAATCCTTTGTTTTGATAGGCCCCTTTTTTTTTTGGAAGGCTTTTTTTATGGTCATGCTTCCGTGAGGCCTATCGCGTTCCCTATAGGAAGCCTTCCGTGAGGCCTATCGCGCTTGCCGGGTTAAGGGTTAAGTATCTGGGCAATGTTCTGAGTACAGATGGGAGTATGGATGAATAAGTGCGGGAGAGGGTGCAACAGGGGAAGAGGGCAGTAGGAACGCTGAAAACAGTAACAAGAAGTAGGGTGGTCAGCATGGAAGTGAAGAAGTCCTTGCATGTCAGTGTGGCAATCCCGACATTGACTTACGAAAGCGAAGCATGGACGATGGTGGAGAGACTCAGACCAAGAGTGAGAGGGGTGGAAATGAGTTACTTGAGAAGTGCGTGCAGAGTTACATAGCGGGATAGACAGATGAATAAGGAAGTAAGAGGGAGTTGTGGTATGGAGGTAGATGGGCTGGAAAGTGTGAAAAGGAACACCTTGAGATGGTTCGGCCATATGGAACCCATGGGAAGCAAGAGAGAATTACTAAGAGGGTGTATGAGAGCGAGGTGGAAGGCCAGGGAGGGAGAGGTAAATCGAGAGAGAGGTGGAAAGATGGAGTGAAGAAGTATATGAATGAAGGTGGTATGGTTGGGAGGAGGGATGTCGACTGACTGGAGACAGAAGTGCATGTGGGCGTTTTTTTCGTGGCCACCCATTAGTGGATCACGCATCAGGCAATAGATAGATAGAATATCTTTCCCCTAGCTCTACAGACTTTCCCAAATTCTTTTATTATCTAAACTCTAAAGTGGTTAGGAGATTTCAACGTTCACCACCGCCAATGGGCCTACTCTCATTCTACTGACCAACTTGTTGAACAAGCCTACGTCTTTTCAATCCTAAATGACCTAGAGCAGTTGATTCAGCAACCTATCCGTATCCCGGATCGCCTCAGAGATCGGCCCAACATTCTTGACTCGTTTCTAACTTCTAACCCTTCTTCTTATACTGTAAATAATTTCTCTCCTTTGGGCTCCTCCGACCATAAACTTATTTCTGTCACCTGTCCTATCTCTCCAGTTCGGCAACCTGATCCTCCTAGCCGGCGGCGCTTGTGGCACTTTGGCGCTGCCGAGTGGGAGGCTCTCTGGCAGTACTTCTTTGATTTCCCATGGAATTATTTCTGCCTCTGTGGCCGGGGACCCTCGGAGAGTGCTGAACGCATTACCGAGGTAATCGTATCGGGCATGGAGGCATACATTCCATTTTCATCCTCTCAGACTAATGCAAACAAATCTTGGTTTAGTCACGCTTGTTCTACTGCTGTTTGCAATAAGGAGGAAGCATTCACACCATACCGACGCCTTCAAACTCAAGTATCTCATTCTTCCTATGTTTCTGCCCGGAATCAAGCCAAATCTGTTCTTCATCTTGCCAAACACTCTTTCATCAATACTAAATGCGCTGAACTATCCAACTCTAGCTCTTCCCAAACTTTCTGGCATCTAACCCAAAAACTTTCCAACAGTTTTCTTCCTCGTCTTTTCCCTCTCCATCACTTCTTTCTCTGACAAAGCTGAACTCTTCGCTCAAACTTTCGCTAAAAACTCCACCTTGGGTGATTCCAGTGCTATTCCTCCCTCTCCACCCCCCTCTCTCCTACTTATGCCTATTATCCTAATCTGTTCTAAATATGTACTTTCTACCCTCTCTGGGCTTAATATTAAGAAGCTGTACGGACTAGATGGTGTTCCTCCTGTTGTAGGCTACTCAAAAACTGTTCTTCCGTGCTGACTCCCTACTTAGGCAAACTCTTTTGTCTCTGTCTCTCCTCTAACGTCTTCCCTTCTTGCTGGAAGTTTGCTCTCATTCAACCTGTCCCAAAGAAGGGTGACCACTCTAAATCCTCCAACGATCGTCCAATTGCTGTCATCTCTTGTATCTCTAAATTTTGTTTAAACTATTCTTGCTTCCAAATTTCTCAAGCATATCTCTTCTCATAATCTACTCTGAGATCGCCAGTATGGCTTCGTTAAAGGTCGCTCTACTGGTCATCCTCTTTCATATCTTATTAACTCTTGGTCATCTTCCTTTTGGGACTTCGGTGAGACCTTTTCTACTGCACTAGACATATCGAAGGCCTTCGATAAAGTCTGGCACAAATCTTTAATTTCTAAACTACCCTCTTTCGTTTCTATCCCTCCATCTGTGCCTTTGTCTCTAATTTCCTTTACGGCCATTCCATAGCTGCGGTTGTGGACCGCCATTGCTCAATTCCTCATCATATCAACTCCGGTGTTCCTCAGGGCTCTGTCCTATCTCCCATTCTCTTTCTAATTTTCATAAATGATCATCTCAATTGTACCTCCAGTCCTATCCATTCATACGCAGACGACTCTACCTTACACTACTCAGTTAGTTTTCCTGAATGACCCAGACATCAATCCCTCAAAGACAAACATAATGAAGCCATGCAACACTTATCTTCTATTCTAAATACTATTTCCAATTGGGGCAAAGAAAACCTTGTTACATTTTATGCTTCCAAAACCCAATTTCTTCATCTTACTACCCGTCTAGAACTCCCAGAGGACTATCCCTTACACTTCAATTATACAAAAATCAATCCTTCATCTTCTCTCAATATTCCCGGTGTCTTTTTTTCTTCTGCTCTCATTTGGAAGGACCATATTACTAGTCTTCCTAAGGCAGCCTCCCAGAAGCTGGGTGTGCTCAACCGCCTCAAGGGGTTCTTTATCCCTGCACAGCTTTTTGCTCTGTACAGGGGCACAGTGTGTTTTTGTATTGAATATTGTTCATGTGTGGGGAGGATCCTCTCACACCGCACTCCTAGACAAAGTAGAAAGGAAAGCCTTTCGTATCAATAACTCCCGCCCACTCACCAACTCTCTGCAATCTCTCTCTTCGCTGCAATGTTGCATCTCTCTCACTATTCTATCGCTACTATAATAATCAATGTTCCTCGGAGCTTTCCCAGTGTATACCACCTCCTCTACGTAGGGTACGTAGTACCCGCCTTGCAACACAATCCCACCCCTACCCTGTGCAACTCTCCAACCCTAGAGTGAAACGTTATTCTCAGACTTTCTTCTATTCAACTGCTGAGCTCTGGAACTCTCTCCCAGAATCAGTCTTTCCCTCTTCCTATGACTTAAATTGCTTCAAACTCTGTGTGTCCAGGTATTTTTGCTCGAACGTCCCTTGATTTTGGCCCTGTCACTCTTTCAACTCTGGGGGAGGCACTCGATACAGCCAGTTCTGCCATTTGTCTCCCTCACTCACATAGAAAACAACAAAATATGCGAGTAGGTGGCATGTTTCACCTCCACCACCTCCTGCTTTCCCCCCAGATGTGTCCCCCCTCCCTCTCCTCCCCCGACTTTCCTCCTACTCATTTATTTGTTATTTTTCCAGCCCGACCCCCTACAATCCTCTCTCCCGCTTAACTTAATTTTTATCACCTCCCCCACCCTACCTTCTCCCAGCCTCCCTCATCCCTCTTACATGTATGGTAGAGAGCTGAGAGCTCAGTCTGTTTCAGGCAAGCAACGAAGGCACACCTACGTTGTGCTCCCTCATATGCCTCTAACCTCAAACACACACATGTATATACTGAATATATATATATATATATATATATATATAATTATACAGTATATATATATATAAATATATATACAGTATATATATATATATATATATATATAAATATATATATATATATATATATATATATATATATATATATATATATATATATATACTGTATATATATATATATATATATATATATATATATATATATATATATATATATATATATATATTATTTTCTATGTGGATGAAGGAGACAAAAGGCAAAACTACCTGTGATGAGTGCCTCCCCCAGAGTTGAAAGAGTGACAGGGCCAAAATCAAGGAATGTTCGAGCCAAAATGTCTGGACACAGAGTTTAAAGCAATTTACGTAATAGGATGAGGGAAATATGGATTCAGGGAAAGAGTTCCAGAGCTCAGTTGTTGAATAGAAGAAAGATTGGGAGTATCGTTTCACTCTTGAGTTGGAGAGTTGCACAGAGTAGAGGTGGGTTAGTGCTGCACGACGGGTACTATGTACCCTACGTAGAGGAGGTGGTATACACTGAGAGAGCTCTGAGGAACACTGATTATTGTAGTAGCGATAGAATAGCGAGAGAGATGCAACGTTGCGGTTGAAGAAAGAGATATTGAAGAGAGTTGGTGAGTGGACGGGAGTCAATGATACGAAAAGCTTTCCTTACTACTTTGTCTAGAAGTGCTGTGTGAGAGGATCCACCCCACACATGTGAACAATAATGAATACTGTACAAGGACGCACTGTGCCCTTGTACAGAGCAACAAGCTGCGCAGGGGTAAAGAACCCCTTGAGGCGGTTGAGCACACCCAGCTTCTGGAAGACCACCTTAGCAAGAGTGGTAATATGGTCTTCCAAGAGAGAGCAGAAGAAAAAGAGACACCGAGAATATTGAGAGAAGATGAAGGGTTGATCTTTGTATTGTTGAAACATAAAAGATAGTCCTCTGGAAGTTCACAACAAGTAGATGGATGGAATTGGGTTTTGGAAGCATTAGAAGCAACAAGGTTTTCTCTGCCCCAAGTGGAATTGATAGTTAGATCAGAAGATATGCACAAAATAAATACATCCCCAAAAGAAAATTTAGATCAACACAGAACCAACCCAAATGGATGAATAATAGACTATTAGATCTTCTAGGACAAAAGAGAGGAATATATAGAAAAATTAGGAAAGGCGAAATTCACCTACTTGCTTACTATCAGAATCTATCAAGACAGGTAAAAAAGGATATTAGGAAAGAAAAAAGAAATTATGAAATTAAGGTTTCCAATGACTCAAAAAATAATCCTAAAGCTTTTTACCAACTATATAAATCCAAGGTTAGATATGTAATTGGTCCCCTTAAAACTTCGATAGGAGAAATGACAGAAAATGATTTAGAAATGTGCAGTACATTAAATAGTCAATTTCTTTCCGTTTTCACTAATGAAAATTTGGCACAGTTTCCAGAAGTCCGTAAAGTATATAGTGATAGTATAGAAAATAGGTTAAGTACGGTTACTATAAGTAGAAATGATGTGCTTAAGGAAATTGACAGACTGAAACCTCATAAATCGCCTGGTCCTGATGAGGTATATGCTAGAGTATTAAAAGAATGTAGGGATGAGTTAAGTTACCCATTAACATTTTTATTTAACAAGTCATTGGAGACAGGTATAGTTCCAGAAGCTTGGAAGCTTGCAAACGTAGTTCCGATCTTCAAATGCACAAATGTGATGCACATTAATAAAAGGGGATGTGTCGGATGGTTGAAAGCCACAGTTGCTCGCGCGTTTGGGGCTAGCAACACGTATTATGAAAAACATGCATCCTCCTTCATTCACTGTCCCCCCCCTTCACTCACTCAACCCCACAATTTGCCGGAGGATAACAGGTTTTTCACAATACGTAGACGGAGGTCTTTTTAAAAATTCATCTTCAAAAAAGGTGACAAATCAATAGCATCCAATTACCGTCCCATTAGTCTTACATCAATCATAGGAAAGCTACTAGAGTCAATTATTGCTAGTAAAATTAGAAACCACTTAGATACATTTAATTTAATAAATTCTTCTCAGCATGGATTCACTCAGGGACGTTCTTGCCTTACTAATTTGCTTAGTTTCTACTCAGAGGTAGAAACTAAGCAGTAGATAATGACAAGTCATATGATATAATATATTTAGATTTCAGTAAAGCTTTCGACAGAGTCCCCCATGAGAGATTGATGAGAAAGGTTGAGGCGCATGGAATAGGTGGGGCGTTGTTGGGATGGATTAGGTCATGGCTAATTGGTAGGAAGCAGAGAGTCAGCATAAATGGTACGAAGTCAGAATGGGGAGCAGTCAAAAGTGGTGTCCCCCAGGGATCTGTATTAGGTCCTCTGTTGTTTGTTATATACATAAATGACCTTGATTTAGGTATAACTAGTAGGATAAGTAAATTTGCAGACGATACCCAAATTGGAGAGAACAATTGATTCAGATTGAGATATAGAGTGCCTCCAAAGGGATCTAGATACCTTACCGAATGGTCAGTAAATTGGCAGATGAAGTTTAACATTGACAAATGCAAGGTATTAAAGATAGGGAAGATGCATACAAATGTTAAATATAAACTAGCTAATGTGGAATTAGAGTAACTTCGAATTGTGAGAAAGGTCTAGGTGTGTTGTGTTAGCAATGATTTGAAGCCTAGACAACAGTGTATAAGCGTTCGAAACAAGGCAAACAGGATTATCGGGTTCATCTCTAGGAGTGTGAGTAACAGAACTGCTGATGTTATCTTAAAACTTTACTTGTCCTTAGTGAGACCCCATATGGATTATGCTGTTCAATTTTGGTGTCCTTATTACAGAATGGACATAGATTCATTGGAGAGAGTACAACGTAGAATGACAAAAATGATCCATAATATTAGAAATCTTCCGTATAAAGAAAGGTTGAAGAAATTAGGCTTACATTCGTTAGAGAGACGCAGAGTTAGAGGGGATATGATAGAGGTGTTCAAGTGGGTTAGTGGGATTTAACAAAGGGGACATGACAAAGTGTACTAAAGCTCAGTGATAGCGAAAGAAACTCGTACCAATGGTTTCAAATTAGATAAATTTCGTTTCAGAAAAGATATAGGCAAATATTGGTTTGGTAACAGAGTTGTAGATGGGTGGAATGGACTACCAAGTGCTATAGTGGGATTAAAAACGATAGGGATCTTTAAGGTAAAATTGGATAAGCATATGGACGAGAAGGGTTGGGTGTGAAGGGGGATCAGCAGGGTTGGGCCAATCAGCGCTCTGCAGACCCCCGTAATCCTGCGTTAATCTCTAACCGTTTTGGTAAGATGATCCTCAGGGTATTAGAGTGTTGAGCCTATAATTGGGCTTTGTAATTGGGGTTGTGTGGGACAGGGATCTGCCTTGCTTCGGCCAATCGGCTTTCTGCAGACTCCCATTTTCTTATGTTCTTATGTTCTTATAAGTGTTGTACGGCTTCATTAGTTTGTTTTTGAGGGATTGCTTGCTGGGGAATTCTGGAAAACTAATTGAATAGTGAAAGGTAGAGTCGTCTGAATATGAATGGATAGGACTGGAGGCACAGTTGAGATTATTTATGAAAATTAGAAAAAGAATTGGAGTTAGGACAGAACCCTGAGGAACACCGGAGTTGATAAGATGAGGAAGTGAACAATGGCCGCCCACAACCGCAGCCACGGAATGGCCGGAAAGAAAATCAGAGATAAAGGCACAGATGGAGGGACAGAAATCAAAGGAGGATAGTTTAGAAATCAGAGATCTGTGGGTAATTACAGTATATATACAGTATATACATATATACTTTAACTTTGGCGGAGGCACTTGTCACAGGCAGCTTTGCATTTTGTCTTCCTCATCCGTATAGAAAGAAAAAAAAAATATATATATACTGTATATACACAGTATATATATATTATATATATATATATATATATATAAATATATATATATACATTAAGTATATGTCACAAATACACCTGAGCTAGTAGATGTTTGTATACTCACAGCCGGGCTCGAACCACCTACTGTAAGGACGAGTTGCGTGGGGATATTTATAGATATTCCTTTACGGTACTCTGAAATATGGGTCCTACGAATTGTGCAAGGAATGGAATACTTTCTTCAAGTAGGAGATCTCCTTCTCCTTAACGCCTTACGAGTGGGCCCGTAAGGAATTTCTACTACCCGCCAAGCGTTTTTTTTTTACCCTAAATGGCCTTGTTCCGTGCTCTTTTTCATGCATAAACAAGAGCCAGAGCGTAATACAATTATGTATCCCTGAAAGGGCGTTAATTGAGCTTTCCAATGACACCAGAACCATCCTCCTACGACCACGCGTTTTCTTGCAACGAGTGCAAAAACCCTAAAATACGGCAATTTCTTGACTTAATACCCTGTGTAGTGAGGGAGGGAGGGTGGATGTGTGTGGAATAAACGTCAGTAGGCCTGCGTGGACCGTGGCGAACGGTCAGAGCCCGACCTACGCTCCTCCCACCGCTCGGCTCTCTCTCAGAGCACATTACGTGCTCAAAATTGCATGCGACTATAGCCGGGCCCCGCTCTTTAGGTTGGGGTTCTCTTATCCGACTATAGCCGGGTGCCGCCAAAGAGGGGTTAATATAAATAGGAAAAGGTTAGCTCTTCTGTATCACGCCGTGGTATAGTTGATTAAAGCATGAACACTCCTCCTGACTTTAGGTGGTTCGAGCCCGACTGAAAGTATATATAATATATACATATATATATACTGTATATATATATATATATATATATATATATACAGTATATACACTGTATATATACATATATATATATATATATATATATATATATATATATATATATATATATATATATATATATATATATATATATATATCAGAGTTGGGTCGATTAACTCATTAAATTACCTAGTTATATTAAGTTAATTTTAGTTTGTCATCAACTAAGTTAAGTTAAGTTAACTCAAATTTGGGTATTAACTAGTTAAGTTAAGTTAGTTTTAATAGTTAATCGGTTAAGTTAATCAATTAACTCAACATTTAATTTAAGTTTTCAAGCTTCCTAAACTTGAATTTCTGTTTTTTTTATAATTACTTGCACAAGTTATTCAACTTGGGATTGCAAACATCTATGTTTATATTATGTATTAACCTATAAAGCGCGAGCTGTATGTAGTGGACACCATGTAACTGGGTGACGATATTAGGCCCCATTCCCACCTAAAATCATAATTTTACGATAAATATCGTTATTACTTATTCATATGCGCCTATTTTACGTTTAATATGAAGATAGTAGCATGAATAACAATAAAACAAGTGGGAATAGTGTTTAGATGGTCAAAATCGCGAACTATTGCCGACCGGTCATTCATGAAATGTGAGGCAGTACACCCTCTCCTCTCGAGGCCTGAAGCCTGACTGACTGACTCACTCTCTCACACTCTCTCTTACGCAACACACTCGCTAGTCACATGACCACACCCTAGAACCGGCTAGGAGATGTTGGCACGAAAATAATCCAATAAATAAGGGAATACGAGGGAAAATAGGTGATAATTGAAGGGGGGAGGGGGAAAGGGGCGAAGGAAGGGATTTTGACACATATGAAGGAATGATAGGTATGGAGGGGAATAATCTCACTTAAACACCATTTCTGTTGTTTTAAGTGCTACTGGAGCCTTATAAAAGTTGTTTTTTAAGCCTTACCTTCTAAGAGTGTTCTCGCCTTTGCCCACCAAAACATCCTAAGAGTGTTCTCGCCGTTCCCGGGTTAAGCAAAACTTTCTATAATATTATGATCAGCATTACTCAATTTCCTTACACAATTTAGTATCCCTGTGTCAGTTATTTCCTTAAGTATGTTATCATTCCCCTCCAAATTTACTTATTTTGATGAATGCAAGCAAAACCCTTTATAAGCTCCTTCATGACAAATATATCTATATAATTTTTTATTCTTTCTTGGACTGTTTCAGGGGAATTACAATAATTCATGTACCGGTACTGTATATATCAGTCATCAGTAAAACTAAGTAGATATTGGAACTCATCTCACTTGGCTAAATTACTCGACTTGTCGATCAGGTCAGGTGAAGGTATGAGAGATATTGAACACCCCAATCGATGGACATAATGCTAGCAAAAAACAAATAATAAAAATAATAAAATAAAATAAAAAATAAATAAATAAGTAAATAAATAAACCTATGCACTTCACATAATTTTGACTATCGGATTTCAATGTATGTACCGGTATGTCCACGTTAACACCTTACGAGCGGGTGGTGGAGTATATTTCACTGTGCCGCTCAGCGTTTTTTTTGTTTACCATAAATGGGGTTGTTTCCGTGCTCTTTTTCATGCATAAACAAGACCCAGAGCGTAATACAAGTATGTATCCGTGAAAGGGCGTAAATTGAGCTTTCCAATGACACCCAAACCATCCTTCTACGATCACTGGTTGTCTTGCAACGATCATGCAACCGAAGGGCAAAATCGCTAAAATACGGTAATTTCTTTATATAATTACGTATGTAGCGAGGGAGTGAGGGTGGATGTAAGTGGAGTACATCTCAGTTGGTTCACGGCGGCCGTGGCGAGCGGTCATGAGGTAACCCATGCTCCTCCTGTCACTCGTCTCTCTCTCAGAGCCAATATTGCGCCAAAATTGCACTCGGACTTAAGTCGGGCCCCGCCACATAGTCCAAATTTTTCGATACGGACTTAAGTCGGTCCCCGATAGACAAGGGTTAAACTCCTAATTTCCAAATTTTGTATTAATCTTAACTACAATAAGCTACTTTAACCCGTTCAGTACCAGCGACGGCAGAGAGCCGTCAGTAGATAAATCACTCCCCAGTCCCAGTGACAGTTGCCAGCCGTCAGTAATATAATTTCCTTGTAACTGCCAGTATCAGGCAGTGCCTGGTACCACGACCGTTTGAGCACTGTTCTAGAACAGTTGGCAACACTTCTCAGCTTATATCCAAGCCTCTACAGGCTGGGAGAGCCAGTATTCCTCCATCTTTTGAGGTGGGAGGTTGTTATATCTTACCATTTTGGCCACATTGCTTGGAACTGGGGGGACTTTTATTAATGTACCCGATGGTACAGTAGGGGTTAACCGCTCCAATCCCAGCACCGTATATATACGACAATAGATAAGTAACTCCCCAGTCCCAGCGACGTATGTATCCGTTAGTAATGTACTTTCCTTGTAACTACCTGTACAACCCTGTACCAGTTACCACGACCTTTTGAGCACTGATCCCGTGTTTGCAACAGTTCTCAACTTATATGAGACCCACTGAAGGGTAACAGAGCCAGTGTTGCCTCATCTTTGGAGGTGGATAGGTGGTCTCTCCTGCCATTTTTGCCACATTACTTGGGACTGCTGGGGACTTTTATTACTGTATCCTACGGTACAGTACGGGTTAAGAGCCAGTTCATAATCAAAGACATTTACTAGATTGCCTAATTTCCTTACAACTTTAATGTACACATTCTTATACAGTGCATGTAACTCAAACTTCAAACTTATCTGACTATTAAGCGATATGAAGTTGACTGAAAATAACAACAAAATAGGTTGGAAAGTATACATCTACAATACATATACCGATATTAGAAACACGAAATTAATAATATACAACAATTCATATAAATAATTTTATGACAGGACAACCTATCACGATTTTGTTTTCATACTGCAGATCTATAAAACTTGGAAGACAGCAAAACTTTTCAATAAGTAATTTTTCTTATGTGTGTATGGAGGAGACAAACGGCAGGCTGCCTGTAACGAGTGTTACGATCCAGGTTCTCAAAGACACAGGGCTCTTCAACATTGGACTAGATAATGGCAAAATGCAACAACGGTAACACTAGATCCAACCCTGCCTTAAACACTGGAAAACAAAACACCATTACCGCCCTGAGTCGTGCCTGGACCACGAGGTATCCTATGACTCGGTAACTGGTGCACACACACTAGGCTGACGCTCGATGAAACAGCATATTCTCAAACAGTAAAAGATTACTCGTTTAGGTTACCCAAAGAAAAGATAAGTAACGTGATTATTTAACGTTACGGTAGATACTCAAATATAACTGGCACTCCTGTATTAAAGAAAGTGCAATGCTAGTCCTGCAACATCAACTGGAAACTTCTGAAATAAGTCTGATGCTGGGAAGATGTTCGTAAAGAATCTTGAACAATTATAATGCAGAATACGGGTCACAATAAATACTAGGACATATAGTAATAATAGGCAGGCGAATAATAAAGACTGCGCAAAGGTAGTAATGCTCGACAACTAAAGAAATGCTTCATGACACAACGCAACAGCCTACTAGGGTTGTGCAACTCAACAACAACCTCGGCTCAAAAGTGCAGTGAATAATAATGTGGCATACATATAATAATGGGGGCTTATCTCTAACCAGTGTCTGCTCGGTTAATAAAGTCTAGATGGGGTATCAAGGCAGGGCAACAATGAGCGAGCATGCGGCTCGTAGCCTAACGTTGGCCGAAGGTGGTATAATGAAGATTACGTTATATGACGGGGATGCTCTCTTGATAAATCTAGGTCTCTAGTACCTAGTTCAATCCTGGGGAACCCTCAGAAGTCAACACAAAGAGGCAGCACTATGTTGTGAGGGATAGGCTATGGCCCTCTCACACCACAGTGCTGTGCTCGCAAAGTAAGCCCACCCGAAGACAACCTAGGCTCCCACAGTACCTGTCGATGTCGTGCAGGGCTTAGCTAACACTGCACACATAGGAGACAACGACACAGTAACCTTACCCCCAGTCTAGCTTTAAATAACTAAGCAGAATCACTCAACACCTTGCCAGGGAGACATATACCGGTCTACAACCTTCCCGAGAGAGGACACACACGGAAAAGTCCGTCTCTCCAATCCTCATTAAAGCCTAATACATAGAAATATCTGAGAGCTTCGCGTACAATACGACTGGCCGACGGTGAACGTCTATGCTGAAACCAGAAGGGATGTTGAGTTTAATAAAGATTAGAGAATGAGAAAGGAGAAGTCCGAGAGAGAGAAATAGTATGCCACGTGGCGAGTATGGGGGACAGAATTGCAAAGGATGTAGACGATACGCGTGTCAGGCCAGCTCTGAGCTGGTAAAAAACACGAGGCCGCAATGAGCAGGGACTAGTTGACCACACGGACGCCAACGGCGTCAGCGCCCAAGCGGGCCGCGTGATAGCTCGCCCCGCTGCCAGGTGTACCCCGTCACCCTCTCTCGCTCGCCTCTCACACAAGCAACATTTATATTATAGCGAATATAAAATACAAGGCGCGGTCACAGACCAAAACAAAGACCATTTCTAGACTGTCTGTGGCAACACGACACTAATAACATAAAGCAGATCATTCTAGGACAACTGTAGCCCATCCCCCCATCCTGGCGAGCGCTAGCGAGCTGCAATGCCCCACGCAACCATTCTGCTAGTGCCGGGAGGCGTCACACCCCCCCCAAGATATGGGACACTCAACCATGAGCCCATATCTGAACAGGCAGAATGTCGCTAGAATCTGCCACTCCTAGCCACTCTGCCACTCATGGAATGCAAGCTCAGTCTCCTCAAAAAAAAAATACAACAACATTTTATATATAAACAAATCTTATCACCCTTCCCAAACATAATACATTAATTCATAACATTGTGCTCCCAGAGCGAGCTGTAAGAGGCACAGCCTACTGAGAGAAAAATTATCTGCACTCAGTACTCAGCTACAATATTATCTTAACACCTTACGAGCGGCCTATGCGGTTTATTTATATGTACCGCCCATCGGGGTGTTTTTAGCCAAAATAGGGCTGTTTACGTGATCATTTTCATGCCTAAATAAGACCCAGAACGTAAAACAAGTATCTATCCCTGAAAGGGAATAAACAGAGCTTTCGAATGACACCATAACGATCCTTTTATGATGGCTAGTTTTCTTGCAATAACCGTGCAACGCAAGTGCAAAAAGCATGTAATTAGGCACTTTCCCCATACAATTCCATATATAGCGAGTGAGAGAGGGAGGGAGGAGGTGGGATTCGTGTCAGTAGGTTCGCCGCGGTGGTCTGGAGCAGTCATACGCTCGCTACTCTCCTGCCACCACTTGTCTCTCTCTCTCAGCAACATTACGTGCTGAAATTGCCACACGACCTATGTCGAGCGCCGCCACACAGCCCAGCTTTATTTAACTCGACTTATGTTGCTCGCCGCTAATTAAGGGTTAAAATTAATTATTAAAAAGAAAGAGTTTTTATTTAATTTTTCATATTTTATTTTAATGTTGTTTTTGGCGGCTACTATAGATGTAGCCTAATTTTCGTCTAATCAAAGCCAACAACTCCTGCCCTGCGACCCTACGCTGATGCTACACACGCGAGCCAACAAGCACCAGCGCAAAAATACACCGCGAGCCAAGACAGGAGGCTATACCAACATATGTGGTAGCCTACCCCGGATCCTCCACCCGCGACAAACAGTCCGCAATCACATTCTCACAATAATATGGCAATATGGCGAATGTCTAAGTTGTTCTCTTGCAACATGAGCGACCATCTGGTCAGCCTCATATTCCGGTTGTGGAATTGATTGAGGACTTTAAGCGGGTGGTGGTCAGTATACACTACCACGACTGGCCCATAGGCAGGAACATAGACCTCAAAGTGTCTGAGCGCTAACACGATTGCCAACAGTTCCTTTTCAACAACCGAATAGTTTTTCTGTGCTGAATTAAACTTCTTTGAAAAGAAACTGACTGGATGCTCAAGACCTTCCTCGTCTGTCTGCAAAAGTACGGCACCAGCCCCTACTCCGCTGGCATCAGTCGCCAACTGAAATGGTCGTTCAAAGTCCGGGGCCCTGAGGATAGGGTGAGTGCATAAAAGGTGTTTAACTACTCGAAACGCCTGCTCACACTCAGGTGCCCAGCGGAACGTTTTATCTTTAGCTAGTAGATCTGTCAAAGGAGCTAACACAGTAGAATAGCCTCTTAGAAAGCGGCGGTAATACCCAATCATGCCCAACAATCTCATGATCTGCCGCTTGGTGGTCGGCCTGGGGAACAAGTCGATAGCCCGTATCTTCTGTTGGGGTGGGCTCACCTGCCCTAACCCAACCACAAACCCCAGATACTGCACCGTGGCTTGCACAAAGTCACACTTGCCCAGATTAACCACCAAGCCTGCTTTACTAAGTTGACTAAATAAGGCTTCTATGTGCTCACAGTGACTCTGGAAATCGTTGTCATAAATGATCACGCCATCAAGGTAGACAGTACAGTTTGGGATGTCTGCTACGATGTCGTTCATTAAGCTCTGGAAAGTGGCCGGTGCATTTTTCAGACCATATGGCATCACGTTGCAACGGTAAGTACTGCCATCCACCATAAACCCGCACACCTCTTTAGCCCGCTCAAACCGAGACTCTCTCCAGGTACTTCTCTTGCCGCGAACAAAAACCTCTTGCGGCTAACCATACCGCGAGCAATACAAGAGCAGGTTCCGGACAACAGTTTTCGCCGTGCCATTTCTCATTGGATATGCATCA